>CAWUFW010010328.1:0-462500 GCA_963921515.1 Calotriton arnoldi
CGTTTGGGGGGCTTCCTCTTCCCCCTGGATGCTGGGGCAGCTGGATCGGAGGGGAAGAGGCCGAGGTCACTGAGGAAGAGGCGCTGGGTCTTTGGGGTTGCAGGTGAGGCAAGGGAGGGTGCTTTGGAGGGAGAGGCAACTGAGGACTGCGCAGTGCCCGTGGATGCGTGTGTGTGTACCAGGGCCCCATCCCCTGTGAGTCTGGTTTCAGTCCCCTGACTGTGCGTGCGTGTGCGTTTAGTTTGTGGCGTGTGTGTCTGTGTGCTGGACGTGTGTGTGCTGGTGTGTGCCTGTGCCGGTGTGTGTGTGCTTGGGACGGGTAAGGTGCTGGGGAGTGTGGATGGAGCAGAGGCAGGAGGGGTGAGGGACTGTCTGAGGAGGGACACTGCTGCCGTCAGGGAGGAGTCCATGGACCTGTTGCCCCTCTGTAGGTCAGACATGCCCGATGAGATGCCCTCCATGAACGACACCAGCTGAGTCAACAGTGCGGTGTGCGCATGGAGGACACTCAGCATGGCTGTCTGCCCTACATGGAGCTGTCGAAGGAGGTACACAGACTCCTCACTCAGGGCAGCAGGGGACACAGGGGCAGGGGTGCGGTGCCTGGGCCAAAGGAGACACGCTCCCGAACATGGGAGCTTCCACGGACCTGGGGAATGGGAGCCGATGGGAGGGCGGTGGTGGTGCTGGTGGTGGCGGGGACAGCAACACTAGCTGGGGTGTGGTGGCTGCTGACACTCGCCTCCACAAGGGAGTCATCCTCCGAGTTGCTCTGGTCCTCAGCTGAGGTGGATGGTGCTGAGGACTCCTCGGTGTGGCTCCCCTCGCCCTCCGTGCCACTGGGTCCCTCCGACCACTCCTCGGCTGCTGACCCAGTCTGGCTCTCTGGCTCCTCCTGGTCCGTGGAGCTGTCCCCTTCCGTGGCCGTGGATGTATCTGCAAACAATGGGGAAACAGACAGACATCAGTCACCTGCACCAAACGCACACACCACTGTGAGCACAGCACATTACAGAGCAAGCCCTGGCATCATTAGTTGTACATTGCTAAAAGTGCCCTAACTGAACAGGAGAAGCCAATTGTCAGTCTGATGCCAAGCATGGCACTCACATCCCACATGGCCTTGCACCCATCTGTCTGGTGTCTGTTGGATTGCAACACCCCAGTGTGGACACATGCACCAAGTACACAGTAGTTGGACAGTGCAGAGGACACGGTGTGGCATGTGGACATGCACACATCACAGCTCTTGCCACTGAGTCAGTACAGGTTTCCGGATGAAAGGGATGCCCAGAGTCAAATAGGAAATGCATGTGATGCATACCAGCGACAGACACCATGATGCACCCATGTCCTGATAGCCAGCGCCACAATGGTGTGCATGTAGCACGTCACTCCCCTGCAGGCCCACCAATAAGTTGACACATGCCATGGCAGAGGCATGACTGCTAAGTCATACATCACTGTCTCAGTGATGTATGACTTGGCAGCCAGACAACAACACTATGCACTGTGTCACAATAGTAGGTCATGGGGAATGCAAGTCCTGGAGCTGCACAAGTGCACATGTACATCCCCCACACAACACATCATCTTAACCCTCATCTGTCCAGGTCACACCTATTGGACATATGGGAGACCTGTGACACTACCCTCTGAACCTGAGCCCCTCACAATTTGCTGTGAATGGGGAACAGCTGCCTGAACTTCACATTCGCATACCCCAGTCTGCACGGGCAGCTGATCAAACACCTATGTGACACACAAGTATCATCTCCTATGGTCACATCTCCAGGGGCATGCTGAGCCCCTACCAAGAAACACCCCAGCAGTCCTGGCAACTAATCCACAGCACACTGACACAGAGGCAGACACCTGAGGGGTCAAATCACTGTGCACAATGTGTCAGCTGATACACGGGAGTGGGAGTACAGAGTGCATTGCATGGCCTGGAGTAGGCATGACTGTCCTGCTCCACATGAATGAGGGATGTGCCCTGGACAGTGGATAGCTGGCTATGTATGTGTGACACACGTAATCTGCACACTCCTGGGGCCCAAACATTGTTCCCACCCGCTGCATGGGCGTGTGCCACATACCCCAGGCACATGTGGTGGCTCAGCTCAGCAAGTGGACCGCAAATCAAAGCAACACGCAGATCACATGTCCAAACCCAGGCGTTGTGTGAACAATGGACCCACCCATGATGCCCACAACAGAGTTAGGGAAACAGATGCTGTCCCCCACCTTTAGTGAAGCAAACTGCAAGGACACAGTCCCAAGTGACACAATTCCCTGAATGTAAGGGCCACACCTGGGTATCAGATGAGCAGTGGGCAGTGCACAATAGAGGGACATGGCTCCTGGACAACATGACTGCTGCACTGTGGCAGTTGAACCAGGCCAGAGGAGGGCACAAAGCATGTAATACAGAGTTCACAGTGCAGTCTTTGACTCACCCCCTCCTTGCTGCTGTCTGGCCTTCAGCTGCCCATCCAGGTCTGGAAACACCACCACCAGGATCTGGAGCATGTGGGGGGTCAGGGTCTGTGTTCTGCCCCTCCTGCGAGGAGGCGACAGCTTCAGCTGGACCCGTGCAATCCTCCGGGTCCAGCCCCGAAGGTCCTGCCACCTCTTCTGGCAGTTGCGGATCCGGCGCTTGTAGACCCCCACGGAACGGACGGCCCGGACGATGTCCTTCCAGATTTCCTGCTTCCGATGGGCATTAACCTGTCAGGATGACAAAGTGAAAAGGCCATTACTACACATGCAACATATCCGTGCATGACACAGTTGTATATACATGTCTCAATCACAGGGGCACATGATGTACACAGGTAGTGCAAAGCTGACCATGGACAGTTTGCCAGACGTCACTACATGGTATCATTGCATGGGAAGTAAAACCATGTTCAAATGCACTGTCACTGCACCATACCTGTCCAGTGCAAGTCACTACACACTATGGGGGGTGACAACTACTCAGTGAGCCTGCTAGCCAGTGGCGTGCAGACTTTCAGCCTTGCTAGTCACACAAAATGCACATTCAGAAAGGCAGTGCACAGAACACTCACCTGCTCCCCTGGTGTCCCATACAGCTTGCTGTACTGTGGAAGTAGGCTGTCCAGCAGGGCCTGGTTCTCTTCAAGGCTGAAGGCTGGGGCTCTCTCCACAGTACGTGCCATTGCAGGGTCCAGAGGGGCAGAGACAGCAGCAGTGCAGTGGCAGATGTCGTCCTGGAGCATGTAGTGCAGGCAAGTGAGCTCTCAGGGGAACAGCCAGCAATATATATGTGCTGGAGAGGCAGATACTGTCCCTTGTGTCCAAAGTGATAGGTCCAAGTCGTTTGCATCTTCTGAATCTGGCCAATCCATGGAATAGCAGCACCAAAACACGCCCACAGCATCCTTCAAATCTTCAACTTCATGACATACATGATTTTGCAACATTGTTGTGGGTGACCAACTGAATTTACAGCAACCGACTCGTTCGAAATTCGAAACGCGTCCGTTGCCAGGCAAGCCCATTGTCAATGGGTGCGCACCGATCGGTCCATTGCGGTACAACGCGCACAGGGGTACAACGCGTACCCGCACACATTGAATGCAATGGGCCGGCCGGAGGCACCGATCGGTCCATTGCAGTTCAACGCGCACAGGGGTACAATGCGTACCCGCACACATTGAATGCAATGGGCCGGGCCGGAGGCACCGATCGGTCCATTGCAGTTCAACGCGCACAGGGGTACAATGCGTACCCGCACACATTGAATGCAATGGGCCGGCCGGAGGCACCGATCGGTCCATTGCAGTACAACGCGCACAGGGGTACAACGCGTACCTGCACACATTGAATGCAATGGGCCGGCCGGAGGCACCGATCGGTCCATTGCAGTACAATGCATCACTGTACATGTGACTGGCATATGTCAGCATGCCTGCCTCAGATGGACATATGCCAGCCACAGATAGCTCCCAGGGAGTGAGGGGCACACCTACATCACGACAGCCTGTCCAAACTTTATCATAAGGCATGTAAGGCTGCATTTCCTATTGTGTGTATGTTGGTGTACATGTTGTCCTGTGGGTGTCACCTGTGGGCAGCCACCCCCAGGCTGTGCACGTGTTCATGGGGACAGGATCCTGGGTGTTACGTGTACATGACCACTGTGATGTGCAACTGTTCATATCTGTGCATGTGCCATGGTCACATTTCACGGTGGTGTATGTGTATGTCATGTCACATACCCAGTGAGTCCCATGTGGGACGGTATGTTTGAGCCAGGGTGTCCCAGTGGCACAATAGTGATGGTCCTCCACAGTCTTTGTGCATGTAGTGTTTACAATGTCTCTGATTTCATGTGCACAATGGGAGACAGTCTCCACATCCACGTTGTGTGTGCATGGACTCTGATGTTGTGCGTGTGTGTGTCACAGACGTCCATGTCTGTCCTGCCGTGGCAAGTGGGGCCACTACCTGTGGGGGTCATGGTTGTTTTGCTGTGGTGTATACATGATACTCCATGTAATGCCAGTGTCCATGTGGCATTACAGGGTCCCTGGGAATGTACCTGTCGTTGAGCTTTGGTGCCTGGGGCACATCTGTCCTCACATGTCACTGTGGGGGGTTATTGTGACACGCAGCAGGAGATGGGAACTGTGACACGGCCTCATGATATCCAATGGGCCAACCTGGGACTAATTGATGCCACCTGTTGGACCGTGTTGACAGATGTTGGCCATGTATGTACCATACATGTCCTTCCGGTACTGCACACTTCATGTAGTTGTGCCTCATAATGATGTATGTTGGGATCTTGAGTGTGTTCAATGCCGCATATGTGGCGTGACTGACAATCTTGCTTACTTCTCCTCTGCACTGCAGGGCTCCTGCTGTCCATCGACCATTCCCAGACCTGGCAACGATGGTGGAACGGGACAGCATCCGACGGTACCGCTTCACCAGGCAGCTGATTGAGGATTTGGCAGTGCCGTTGTCCCCACATTTGCAGCCTGGCCGGCCTTATCCTACAGCGCTGACCCCCAAGGTGAAGGTGATGGCAGCCCTACACTTCTTTGCCACTGGTACCTTCCAACATACTGTGGCGACTGCTGGTGGGATGTCACAGACCATGTTGAGCCGTGTGCTCCGCGATGTTTTGGCGGCAATGTTGCTCTTCCTGAACCGGTACATCTATTTCCCTAGACTGCGACGACTCACTGACGTGAAGAGTGACTTTTATGCCCTGGGGAGGATGCCGCATGTCATTGGCTCCATTGATGGGACACATGTGGCTTTGGTACCACCACAGGCCCAGGAGCAGGCCTACAGGAACCGCAAGCACTACCACTCGGTCAATGCACTGGTGGTGTGTCTTGCAGACATGACCATCACACACGTGTGTGCCCGTTTCCCTGGTTCAGCACACGATGCCTTTGTGATGAGGAGTAGTCGCATCCCCAGGATGATGGCACAGATGCAGAACCAGCGTGCCTGGCTTGTCGGTGTGTACTGACTTTGTGCCATTGTGTGTGATCTGATCTGTAGTATTCCGCCCACTTTTCCAAGTCAGCTAATGTGCACTTGTCTGTCCGTAGGTGACTCGGGATACCCCAACATGCCGTGGTTGCTGACACCCCTCAGGAACCCTGTGACACCAGCCCAGATGCGCTAAAATGAGGCACATGGTCGGACCAGGAGAGTGATTGAGCGGACCTTTGGTCTCCTGAAGAGCCGCTTCCGCTGCCTGGAGAAGACCGGATGCTCCCTCCCATATGCCCCTGCGAAAGTGTGCAAGATTATCATCGTCTGCTGCATGCTCCACAACCTGGCAGTGCGGAAGGAGTTGCCTCTCATCCAGGATGACAATGACCAACATCCGCCACCTGTGGAGGATCCTGGCCTGGACCACGATGCCAGTGACGATGATGATGATGATGATGATGGTGATGTCCGCACACAGCTCATCACCAACTTCTTTAGCTGAATGTGAGTATCCTGAGGTGTCATGTCAATGATGTGAGTTGGCATGATGTGTGGGTGGTGCTCTGGTGCTGTTGGAGTGTGTCCATGGGCTACTTGACTGGATGTGTGTTGCGATGTGAGCTAACAGGTGGGCTGTACTCCCCAACAGTGTTGACATGCTAACTTGGTTCTGGGTGGGTATCTTGTAACATGTATTGTGCATGAGTTTTGCTGTTCTGTCCTGTACTCCATTGCTTTTGACTGTGTGTCATTTCTGTCCTTCACAGGGTACTTTCAGATTCGTTTGGTCAACTGTGTCCACCGACGACGTGATTGCACATCCAGGCTGGTAGCTGTTGTGTCCCTACAGGTGATGTGCGCCACACCCATGGACTTCCTTCCGTCTACAGTTGTTGACTGTGTGCCCGCTGCCAGGTGGGATTACCTTGCATCTGTAGTGGTTACGGCATGTTGCAACTGTGTAATAAACCTGTGCTTCACTTTGTGATGTGCGTTGTCTGTGGTCACACATTTGACTGCCATTTGCTTACTGCACCTGTGGGCTACTTGACTACAACTGGGAATGGGTGTGGTGTCTGTGCATTGCACCGTCTTCCCTGGCAACATCAGTGTAGGCAATGAGTCAGATGGCCTAGGTGTGTATGTGTTGTGTAGCCCTGGTGGTGTGTCTCCCTCATGTGTGTCACGTTGCCTGTACTCACATGCCTGTGTTGTCCTTGCTGTTGCAGTTCGCATACACAGTGTAATTTTGCAGTTCATCATCCCCATAACAGCACCCACGTTGGAATCACGACAGAGGCAAGTATGGTGTATTAGTGTGTTTATTGTGATACATTTGTGTTAATAGTGCATAGGATGGGTAGTGCTGTACATAAATCTTGCAATCCCAAGTTCCTAGGTGAATTGAAAGTCCTGGTAGACAGGATCCCCAGTATCGGGGCCACAGTTGTCTGACACATTGGTCCAACTTGTACTCCCCATGCAATGTGTGGGAGTAGTGTTGCCGTCAACAGGGTGAACAGTCTGTGCACAAAGGCGAACATCCAGAACAGGTTCAGGCTTCCTGGGAGTTGCGCTTGGCCATCGGCCTCTCACTTTTCCCTCCTCGGACGACCCCTCTTCTTGGGGGGCCCTCAAGTACAGGCTGCTGCGGTGCAGGGGACTCTCCGCCAGAGTCCTCCTCCCTCCCTGTGGCAGTTGCAGTTTGTTCGGCACCAGATGTTGTTGGCACACAGGGAGGTGTGGACTGGTTGCTGTTCATCTGGCGGAGGCATTGTAAAATGTCCCTGTGCACCGCCGTCATCTCATGCAGTGCATCCCACTTGGACTCCACGCGGGACATGTGTGAGTCCACACGGGACATGTGTGACTCCACGTGGGACATGTGGGAGTCCAAGCGGGCATGATGGGCAGCCTGCTGCTGTTTCATGTCTCTGTCACTACCTGGCTGAGGTCTCCGGTGCTGGACTGGTACGCATCAGCTATGCGTACCAGTTGTGGGTCATCATGCACACCAGCAACATCTGCAAGCAGCGACCTCTGTCTCCCACCCTTCCAACCACCCCTGCTGACATGTGCAGTGTGTGCAGTGGCACGCACAGATAACCCTGGTCCACCTTGGGGGTTGGTGGTGGTGGTGGTGTCCATGGCCCCAGGTTGGTCCAGGGTCCCTGTGCTGGTGTAGCTCCTTGTTCTGTCCATGTCGGCAGGGATGGTATTCGTGGTGACAGTCGTTGGAGGGGTGGGTGCAGGGGTGCAGCTGGTGGTCCTGCTGGTGCTGCAGCTGGTGGTCCTGCTGGTGCTGCATGTTGACTTGCACCGGATGTGCCAGGTTGTTCTTCATCGTCCGAGGAGGACAGAGGCTGTACGACGCCAGTGAGCTCGGCATCCTCTTGAGCCTGGGACTGGGACTCCTCAGCGTCTGCTGCTGTGTCCCCATCATCACCTGTTTTTGGGAGACACAAACAATGTATGTTATGTTTCTGCAGGCATCAATGGTTGACACACATGACAGTTGTGACTGTGCCTCTGGGTGCGGGCCTGTACATTGCATTTCCTAAGTCGTCACAGTCAGGGGTTGATATTGGTGTGGCACATTGTCCTGCATTATTTGGGCATTTCTATGTATTTTCTGGGGTGTGAACATGGTCTGCATTGGTTGTGTTTGGTTGACAGCCGGCCCTCCTTCCCACCCACCCAGCCAGTCAGTTATCCCACCATGGAACGTGCTTGCGTTGCAGGGAGTGTAAGTTGTCTCTCAGGATGTCACTCAGTGGTGTCCTGCTGTTTGTTGGTGCACATTTGCCAGCAGGGCCTTGTGCTCCCCACAGCAGTAGCCAGTGTCAGCCATCTTGGGAGTCCTTCTCCACTTCCTGTGATGTGAGCATGGTTCAGGGTGGTGTTGATGGGACAGTTGTGGGGGTGACCAATATCAGTGACTACGACTCCCATCATGCTATTGCCTCCACCCCACTTCCCAGCATTCCCATACTTACTTGCTTTTGTGGGGAGTTCAGTGTGTGTGGGTGTGAGAGCAATGGCAAGATTGCTGACAGTGGTGTCCTGCTGTTGGTTGGTGTGCAGTACCCAGCATGCCCTTGTGCTCCCCACAACACAGCAACAGTGTCAGACATCTTTGATGGGCCTTTCCACTCTCTGTGGGATGTGCATGCGTGAGTGTGAGCTTGCTGGGCCATGTGGTGGGGGATGTAGAGCTGTGACTACGACTCCCATCATGCTATTGCCTCCTCCCCCCTTCCCAGCATTTCCATGCTTCCTTCCTTTTGACTCTGCTTCCCTGTGGGGTGGGCTGGCTGTGCTGACAGGATGGCTGGGAGGGTTGTCCTGGCAGTTGTTTGGCTAGAGGTCCCAAGAGTGTCCCTGTGCTTCACACAACATAACCCAGGGTGGTGGTTCTTTGTGGGATCTTGTGTTAGGATGGGGGCATTGCATTCTACCAGGTGGGTTCTGTGGAGTTTGTGTTGGGGGGTGTGAGGGGAGGTGCTTGTGACTATGGTCAGTGCTGCAAGTCCCCTTCCCACCCAGCTAGCCAGATATCCCACCATGGAACGTGCTTGCATTGCAGGGAGTGTAAGTTGTCTCTCAGGATGTCATTCAGTGGTGTCCTGCTGTTTGTTGGTGCACAGTTGCCAGCAGGGCCTTGTGCTCCCCACAGCAGTAGCCAGTGTCAGCCATCTTGTGAGTCCTTCTCCACTTCCTGTGATGTGAGCATGGTTCAGGGTGGTGTTGATGGGACAGTTGTGGGGGTGAGCTATGTCGGTGACTACGACTCCCATCATGCTATTGCCTCCACCCCACTTCCCAGCATTTCCATACTTACTTGCTTTTGTGGGGAGTTCAGTGTGTGTGGGTGTGAGAGCAATGGCAAGATGTCTGACAGTGGTGTCCTGCTGTTGGTTGGTGTGCAGTACCCAGCATGCCCTTGTGCTCCCCACGACACAGCAACAGTGTCAGACATCTTTGATGGGCCTTTCCACTCTCTGTGGGATGTGCATGCGTGAGTGTGAGCTTGCTGGGCCATGTGGTGGGGGATGTAGAGCTGTGACTACGACTCCCATCATGCTATTGCCTCCTCCCCCTTCCCAGCATGCCCGTGCTTCCTTCCTTTTGACTCTGCTTCCCTGTGGGGTGGGCTGGCTGTGCTGACAGGATGGCTGGGAGTGTTGTCCTGGCAGTTGTTTGGCTAGAGGTCCCAAGAGTGTCCCTGTGCTTCACACAACATAACCCAGGGTGGTGGTTCTTTGTGGGATCTTGTGTTAGGATGGGGGGCATTGCATTCTACCAGGTGGGTTCTGTGGAGTTTGTGTTGGGGGGGTGTGAGGGGAGGTGCTTGAAACTATGGACAGTGCTGCAAGTCCTCCTTCCCACCCAGCTAGCCAGATATCCCACCATGGAACGTGCTTGCATTGCAGGGAGTGTAAGTTGTCTCTCAGGATGTCATTCAGTGGTGTCCTGCTGTTTGTTGGTGCACAGTTGCCAGCAGGGCCTTGTGCTCCCCACAGCAGTAGCCAGTGTCAGCCATCTCGTGAGTCCTTCTCCACTTCCTGTGATGTGAGCATGGTTCAGGGTGGTGTTGATGGGACAGTTGTGGGGGGGGGGGCAATATGTGTGACTGCGACTCCCATGATGCTATTGGCTACACTGACTTGGCCAGCATACACAGAATTCCTTCCTTTGAGTGGTCTTCACTGTGTGTTGGTGTTGTTGTGGTGGCTACATGTCTGGATGTGTTTGTTAGTTCTATTTGTGCCACTGCCTAGCTGTAGTTGTAGTTGTGTTTGTACATGTGTTGGCACAGTTGGATGTGACTTTTTTGATGGCATGTGTTGTGTTTATCTGACTGACATACACATTTTGGGATGATTCTGTTCTGGTTGCTGTGTAATTGCTATGATTGCATGGTTTGACTCTCCCCTTGACAGTGATGTGTGTGTTTTGTGGCAGTATATTGTGTACATTTGTTGTGTACTCACCAGGCTCTGGGATGTCCTCTAGTCCATATACGCTCACTGGCGGAAGGATGGCCCGCACCTTCTCCTCCCAGGGCCTGAGGTATATTGGCTTGGCAGGAGGGCCACTGCCGGTGTATTGGCTGTTGATGTAGTCTTTCTTCAGCATGTCCCGTACCCTCCTGCGCACGTCATACCACCTGTTCTGGATGTCGCTCTTTGTGCGCCGACATGGTGATTGTGCGTTCACCCTGTTGATGATCCTCTCCCACATCTTGGTTTTCTGCGACATGGGGGTCTGTTGGACCAGTGTGCCAAACAGCTGTGGCTCCACCCTGAGGATCTCGTCTACCATGACTTCCAATTCACTATCTAGGAACTTGGGATTCTTCTTGGGGGGCATGGTGATGGGTGGTGATGGTGAGTGATGTGTGTGTTGGTGTGCAGGTGAGGGTGTGTGAGTGTGTGTTTTGCTGGGTGTATGTGAGGTAGGTATTTGTTGGTGTGCTGATGGTGTGTGGCTTGTGTGAGGGATGAGCTGTGGGAGTGTGGTTGCTTTCTCTTGGGTGCTGGCAGTGGAAAGGCATTTGCAAAGGCTCATGGTTGTGATTTGTGTCCTTTATATAGGTGGAGTTGTGGGTGTGTCTTTGTTCTCTGTCCCCACCCCCCCCCAGTATTTATTGGCTTGGTAATTGCTTGTTTGGCCTTTTTTTGGGTGATTTTTCCTTTGTGCTGTTTGTGTATGTTGGAAACGTTCTTGTGACCGAGTCGGACCGTGCATTAGTCTCGTATGGTGTTCTCCGTTTCGTTCACGCTGTGTTTGTGCAGTTTTCTATGCTGCGTACGCGTCGGTCGCGGTGTTTTGTGTTGCTTCGGCTCGGTTTTGTATGCGTGTCGGTCGTACGGCTTGTCCTCCTTCCGACTCGCTCGTGGTTTTCGCGCCTTGCATCGTACTTTGCGGTTTGGAGTTCGCGTGTACGTTTCGGTCGGATTTGTTCCGGGTGCGTGTCGGTCGGTTGGATTCGCGTGTTTTTCCGGCCGGATTGCTGTTTTCCGTGCGGCTCGGTCGGTCGACTTGGTTTAGGTACGTGTCGGTCGTATTTTTTGCGCCTTGCATCGTACTTGGCGTGTTGTGCGCCACGGGTACGTGTCGGTCTGTATTATTTCCGGATCCGAGTCGGTCGGTGCTTTTTCCGGCCCGAATCGGAATCGACCCCTAAGTGTTAGTTAGATATTTTCATCCTGATAATATAAATGCACTTATCTAGTAGACTCAGGCACTTTATAGTTATGCGACCCCTAGCAGGATGGCAGGAGGATTACAAATTCCATATGAAAGATTTACAACTTTATTTACAATAACGAGAAATAAAAGGAACAATTTTTAATAAATCAAGAGATCAATAAGAAATATGCGAGATATAAATATCTATTATTGACGGGCTAGAAAATAATAACCTTTATTTTTCAAACAGCATAAATAAACAGAGCTGCCGCAGATAAACCAAATAAAATTGGGATGCAGGGCACATCCTTTTTTGTGCCTGAACCAAAGGTACATTTTATATAGGACGATTTCTTTGAGCATGACACAATTAGAGGTTGGGTGAAGGTACTTGGATTTTGATATCTGATTATCTCACAATGTCACTGTTTTCATGTTTCTTTGGTTTTTGTAATTGCAATTATAAACAAAATTGAGCACGCCAAACACACTTGGGTATTAGGTTACTTTCCTTTGGCCATCAGTCTTTTGGCCACCACTTTCGGTTCATTCTATAATAAATCATTTGTTTTTAACGTTACTGTGTCAATTAGATATAGCCTCTCATGAGCAATTTATTTTTTAGTTCAAAGTAGAACTAGTTTTAATAAATATTATCCAACAGACACATTAACATCATATTACATTGTTGTCTATTTCTCCTTTCAAGAACCTGTGACGGAGTCCTGACGAAGGCCTAAGCCGAAACGCGCGTAGTTGTTAGATCTCAAACCGCCAGTCTCCTCATACCATCATAAGGATGGATGTGTATTTAATACATTACATGTATGATTTGTTGTAGAATTCAAGTATTTATTTGTTTCTACAGTTTAGATTCTAGTAAGGTTACAGTTTTTTACTTACAGGATTTCATCATACGATAATTTTGTCTTCAGCTAATACAATTAATAGGTAGAAAAGAGACAACCAAGATATGTGGATATAATTATCAGTCTGTTTCCATGTACACTAAATAACGTGTTTTTAAATTGTGTTTATATTTGTAATGACAAAATTTTTTCATGCAAAAATAAGTAGATATTTATATTATCAAATTTAAGTAAAAAATAAAATAAAAAAACAATAATAAAAGAATATTGATTTGGTCATTGTTTATTATATGTAGCTACGTTTATAATTATCTGGTGTTGATGTGTCAGTTATGTGGTTAATGCACCTTGCCTAGGTGCTCACTTCTTCTTTTCTCCTCATTGTATTTCCCTGACGAGGCATTTATCTTGTATTCAGGGGCCCCTCTTTCTTTCCAAAACAGTAAACTCTCTGCTACTCCATTCAGCCTCTCGGCCAATATTTTTGTAAAGATCTTATAATCAATATTAAGCAGAGAAATAGGCCGATATGAGTCACATGAGCGTGGTGATTTAGAAGGTTTGAGGATTAACGCTACTGTTGCTTCATTCCAGGAAGGTGGTATATCTCCCCCTTCTTCAAAAATATGAGAGAATAGTATCAACATGACAGGAATAAGAACTTCTCTTAAAACTTTATATAATTCCGCAGGCAGTCCATCTGGGCCTGCGGCTTTCCCAGGTTTACCCGACACTATAGCTTTTCTGATCTCAGTACTTGAAATCGGCATGTCCATATTTCGAGATTTATCTTCAGAAATTCTATTCGGGGGCATCTGACCCAACCAATTTTTTATTTCCCTTCTTGGACAGTTAAGTCTTCATGATAGACTTTCTCAAAGTATAACTGAAAGGCCTTTTCAATATCCTCTGGGGTCTTAAATATATTCCCCGTAACAGCCGAATTTAACTCATTAATGGTACTTCTAGCCAGATCTTGTTTGGTCTTCCATGCCAGAAGCTTCCCGCAGCTCTCCCCTTATTCAAAATTAGCTAATTTACTGGCTTACCATTTCTTTTTCAGCCTTGAATCGAGGACAGCCACCAAGTCTGATTTAAGAGACTCTAGCTTTGCTGACATGTCTACGTCCAGAGGATTACTCTGATGTGTAATGAGGTCTTGCTCTTTTTCCTGTATTTCCCTTTCTATTCCCTCAACCTCTATTTCATACTTTTTATGTCTAGCAGATTGTATAGAGGTTATTAGACCCCTTAGATATTGTATTTAATGTTAAATACTATTTATTTATTTCATATATAATGTTCGAAAGAGTAATTCATTTGGTGTATTTAATAATGTACAAGTTATTATTTTTAAATATAATTAAAATATGTGTTATTATATTTATTTAATATGTTGTGTGTGTTATTGATATTGTTTATATATTTTGGGGTATGTACTGTATTATTATAAATATTTTTAAGGTGCCGATATTTTATTTTTGGCAAAAATTGTGCTGTCTATATTTTTGTTATCGATATTTGTGTCATTTTGTATGCTTGTTTAATGTTTTCGATATTAGTTATAACAATATTTTATGCGTCGATATTAGTGATATCGATGTTAATGTTTGACAATATTTCTCATGCTAGTATGAGTATTCCCAATTTTGAGAATGTGCAAATATCTACTGTTTCTAAACTCTATAATTTGTTCCCATTTCAGAAATACATAGGTGTCTTTCATACCGATTTTTCCATGTATACATTTTCCCACAATAATTGCTATATACCCGGTACATAATAAAAAGCCATTGCAAATTGCTGCTCAGTTTTTGACTCTGGGTTCGTCGGGTTCTTGGTAAACCTACAAGTCCTATATATCCCCACAACCAGTAAGGTCCAGCGGATGTAACGGTATATTGCTTTCAAAGAGCTGTCATAATTAAAAGAAGTTACAGGTGAAAACGTTGACGCAAGAGGCTGTTTTTTCAACTAATTTTCAATTTTTCCTATATTTAACTGTTAGTTTCTATAAAGAAACCTTGATGGATCTACACAAATGACCCCTTGCTGAATTTAGAATTTTGTCTACTTTTCTAAAATGTATAGCTTTCCAGGATCCATTATTGCTTTCACACCCATTTCTACCATTAACTGAAAGGAGGTTGAAAGCACAAAAAATAGGAAAAATAGGCTATGTCCCAGAAAAATGCCAAAACTGTGTAAAAAATGTTGGTTTTCTGACAAAAGTCTGCTTGTCCCTGAAAGCTGGGAAGATGGTGATTTCAGCACCACAACTCCTTTTTGATGCCATTTGCAGGGAAAAAACCAGATGCTTTCATCTGTATCCCTTTTTCGCATTTTTCCCCAAAAACCAAAATTTAGCTGTATTTTGGCTAATTTCTGGGTCCCCTCCAGGGGAATCCACAAACCCTGGGTACCTTAAGAATCCCCATGATGTTGGAAAAAAAGGACGCAAATTTGGCATGGATATCTTATGTGGTCAAAAAGTTACAGGGCCCTAAGCTCGCACTACCCCAAATAGCCAAAAAAAGGCTTAGCACAGGAGGGGAAAAGGCCTAGCAGCAAAGGGGTTAATATATATTTTAAATAGGCCCAGTTTACTCTATCAAAAGCCTTCGTGGCATCTATAGTTATTATGGCCAGGGGGATTTTGTATAGAGTTGCTACATCAATTGCTCCAATCAAATTGTAAGTAAGATCTCTTATTCCTCTCCCTCTAACAAAACCCTTTTGATCTCTATGAAGTAAACTCTCTGCTACTCCATTCAGCCTCTCGGCCAATATTTTTGTAAAGATCTTATAATCGATATTAAGCAGAGAAATAGGCCGATATGAGTCACATGAGCGTGGTGATTTAGAAGGTTTGAGGATTAACGCTACCGTTGCTTCATTCCAGGAAGGTGGTATATCTCCCCTTCTTCAAAAATATGAGAGAATAGTATCAACATGACAGGAATAAGAACTTCTCTTAAAACTTTATATAATTCCGCAGGCAGTCCATCTGGGCCTGCGGCTTTCCCAGGTTTACCCGACACTATAGCTTTTCTGATCTCAGTACTTGAAATCGGCATGTCCATATTTCGAGATTTATCTTCAGAAATTCTATTCGGGGGCATCTGACCCAACCAATTTTTTATTTCCCCTTCTTGGACAGTTAAGTCTTCATGATAGACTTTCTCAAAGTATAACTGAAAGGCCTTTTCAATATCCTCTGGGGTCTTAAATATATTCCCCGTAACAGCCGAATTTAACTCATTAATGGTACTTCTAGCCAGATCTTGTTTGGTCTTCCATGCCAGAAGCTTCCCGCAGCTCTCCCCTTATTCAAAATTAGCTAATTTACTGGCTTACCATTTCTTTTTCAGCCTTGAATCGAGGACAGCCACCAAGTCTGATTTAAGAGACTCTAGCTTTGCTGACATGTCTACGTCCAGAGGATTACTCTGATGTGTAATGAGGTCTTGCTCTTTTTCCTGTATTTCCCTTTCTATTCCCTCAACCTCTATTTCATACTTTTTATGTCTAGCAGATTGTATAGAGGTGATTAGACCCCTTAGATAAGCTTTGTACGCATCCCAGACCACTTGTATCGGGGCAGTACCTAAATTCATTTGAAAAAAGGCCTCTGATTCCAATACTAACTTCTCAGTTATGCTTTCCTCCAAAAGAATTACCAAAGGGGATGATGGACGGAGCGTTAGAGCAAATCAAACACTCACCCCCAGTCAACTGATCTGGGTTTAATCCATCATCATTCTTTAGCTCACTCCACCACCCCAGTTCAGACATGGCCATATGCAAATCAGTCTGACCCTGTGCCTCATGGGAACAGTCCAGCCCGAACTGCCAAGCCATGTCTTCCCTGGACCGGAAACAAGCATCCTGAGACCGGTTTCAGGTTCATAACCCTCATCAGCCAGGCTATCTTGAATCCAGTGGCAAAGTGAGCAAGGGACCCACGTCTGGGCATACCCTGCCAACTTAGGGCGAACAAAGCGATACCAAAGGGGATGATGGACGGAGCGTTAGAGCAAATCAAACACTCACCCCCAGTCAACTGATCTGGGTTTAATCCATCATCATTCTTTAGCTCACTCCACCACCCCAGTTCAGACATGGCCATATGCAAATCAGTCTGACCCTGTGCCTCATGGGAACAGTCCAGCCCGAACTGCCAAGCCATGTCTTCCCTGGACCGGAAACAAGCATCCTGAGACCGGTTTCAGGTTCATAACCCTCATCAGCCAGGCTATCTTGAATCCAGTGGCAAAGTGAGCAAGGGACCCACGTCTGGGCATACCCTGCCAACTTATTGCGAACAAAGCGATACCAAAGGGGATGATGGACGGAGCGTTAGAGCAAATCAAACACTCACCCCCAGTCAACTGATCTGGGTTTAATCCATCATCATTCTTTAGCTCACTCCACCACCCCAGTTCAGACATGGCAATATGCAAATCAGTCTGACCCTGTGCCTCATGGGAACAGTCCAGCCCGAACTGCCAAGCCATGTCTTCCCTGGACCGGAAACAAGCATCCTGAGACCGGTTTCAGATTCATAACCCTCATCAGCCAGGCTATCTTGAATCCAGTGGCAAAGTGAGCAAGGGACCCACGTCTGGGCATACCCTGCCAACTTAGGGCGAACAAAGCGATACCAAAGGGGATGATGGACGGAGCGTTAGAGCAAATCAAACACTCACCCCCAGTCAACTGATCTGGGTTTAATCCATCATCATTCTTTAGCTCACTCCACCACACCAGTTCAGACATGGCCATATGCAAATCAGTCTGACCCTGTGCCTCATGGGAACAGTCCAGCCCGAACTGCCAAGCCATGTCTTCCCTGGACCGGAAACAAGCATCCTGAGACCGGTTTCAGGTTCATAACCCTCATCAGCCAGGCTATCTTGAATCCAGTGGCAAAGTGAGCAAGGGACCCACGTCTGGGCATACCCTGCCAACTTAGGGCGAACAAAGCGATACCAAAGGGGATGATGGACGGAGCGTTAGAGCAAATCAAACACTCACCCCCAGTCAACTGATCTGGGTTTAATCCATCATCATTCTTTAGCTCACTCCACCACCCCAGTTCAGACATGGCCATATGCAAATCAGTCTGACCCTGTGCCTCATGGGAACAGTCCAGCCCGAACTGCCAAGCCATGTCTTCCCTGGACCGGAAACAAGCATCCTGAGACCGGTTTCAGGTTCATAACCCTCATCAGCCAGGCTATCTTGAATCCAGTGGCAAAGTGAGCAAGGGACCCACGTCTGGGCATACCCTGCCAACTTAGGGCGAACAAAGCGATACCAAAGGGGATGATGGACGGAGCGTTAGAGCAAATCAAACACTCACCCCAGTCAACTGATCTGGGTTTAATCCATCATCATTCTTTAGCTCACTCCACCACCCCAGTTCAGACATGGCCATATGCAAATCAGTCTGACCCTGTGCCTCATGGGAACAGTCCAGCCCGAACTGCCAAGCCATGTCTTCCCTGGACCGGAAACAAGCATCCTGAGACCGGTTTCAGGTTCATAACCCTCATCAGCCAGGCTATCTTGAATCCAGTGGCAAAGTGAGCAAGGGACCCACGTCTGGGCATACACTGCCAACTTAGGGCGAACAAAGCGATACCAAAGGGGATGATGGACGGAGCGTTAGAGCAAATCAAACACTCACCCCCAGTCAACTGATCTGGGTTTAATCCACCATCATTCTTTAGCTCACTCCACCACCCCAGTTCAGACATGGCCATATGCAAATCAGTCTGACCCTGTGCCTCATGGGAACAGTCCAGCCCGAACTGCCAAGCCATGTCTTCCCTGGACCGGAAACAAGCATCTTGAGACCGGTTTCAGGTTCATAACCCTCATCAGCCAGGCTATCTTGAATCCAGTGGCAAAGTGAGCAAGGGACCCACGTCTGAGCATACCCTGCCAACTTAGGGCGAACAAAGCGATACCAAAGGGGATGATGGACGGAGCGTTAGAGCAAATCAAACACTCACCCCCAGTCAACTGATCTGGGTTTAATCCATCATCATTCTTTAGCTCACTCCACCACCCCAGTTCAGACATGGCCATATGCAAATCAGTCTGACCCTGTGCCTCATGGGAACAGTCCAGCCCGAACTGCCAAGCCATGTCTTCCCTGGACCGGAAACAAGCATCCTGAGACCGGTTTCAGGTTCATAACCCTCATCAGCCAGGCTATCTTGAATCCAGTGGCAAAGTGAGCAAGGGACCCACGTCTGGGCATACCCTGCCAACTTAGGGCGAACAAAGCGATACCAAAGGGGATGATGGACGGAGCGTTAGAGCAAATCAAACACTCACCCCAGTCAACTGATCTGGGTTTAATCCATCATCATTCTTTAGCTCAATCCACCACCCCAGTTCAGACATGGCCATATGCAAATCAGTCTGACCCTGTGCCTCATGGGAACAGTCCAGCCCGAACTGCCAAGCCATGTCTTCCCTGGACCGGAAACAAGCATCCTGAGACCGGTTTCAGGTTCATAACCCTCATCAGCCAGGCTATCTTGAATCCAGTGGCAAAGTGAGCAAGGGACCCACGTCTGGGCATACCCTGCCAACTTAGGGCGAACAAAGCGATACCAAAGGGGATGATGGACGGAGCGTTAGAGCAAATCAAACACTCACCCCCAGTCAACTGATCTGGGTTTAATCCTGCCAAGCCATGTCTTCCCTGGACCGGAAACAAGCATCCTGAGACCGGTTTCAGGTTCATAACCCTCATCAGCCAGATCAGTTGACTGGGGGTGAGTGCTTGCAATGTTCAACACTCCGTCCATCATCCCCTTTGGTTTTGCTATGTTCGCCCTAAGTTGGCAGGGAATGCCCAGACGTGGGTCCCTTGCTCACTTTGCCACTGGATTCAAGATAGCCTGGCTGATGACGGCTGTAAGCAAGAAACCGGTCCCAGGATGCTTGTTTCTGGTCCAGGGAAGACATGGCTTGGCAGTTCGGGCTGGACTGTTCCCACGAGGCACAGGGTCAGACTGATTTGCATATGGCCATGTCTGAACTGGGGTGGCGGAGTGAGCTAAAGAATGATGATGGATTAAACCCAGATCAGTTGACTGGGGGTGAGTGCTTGCAATGTTCAACACTCCGTCCATCATCCCCTTTGGTTTTGCTATGTTCGCCCTAAGTTGGCAGGGAATGCCCAGACGTGGGTCCCTTGCTCACTTTGCCACTGGATTCAAGATAGCCTGGCTGATGACGGCTGTAAGCCAGAAACCGGTCCCAGGATGCTTGTTTCCGGTCCAGGGAAGACATGGCTTGGCAGTTCGGGCTGGACTGTTCCCACGAGGCACAGGGTCAGACTGATTTGCATATGGCCATGTCTGAACTGGGGTGGCGGAGTGAGCTAAAGAATGATGATGGATTAAACCCAGATCAGTTGACTGGGGGTGAGTGCTTGCAATGTTCAACACTCCGTCCATCATCCCCTTTGGTTTTGCTATGTTCGCCCTAAGTTGGCAGGGAATGCCCAGACGTGGGTCCCTTGCTCACTTTGCCACTGGATTCAAGATAGCCTGGCTGATGACGGCTGTAAGCCAGAAACCGGTCCCAGGATGCTTGTTTCCGGTCCAGGGAAGACATGGCTTGGCAGTTCGGGCTGGACTGTTCCCACGAGGCACAGGGTCAGACTGATTTGCATATGGCCATGTCTGAACTGGGGTGGCGGAGTGAGCTAAAGAATGATGATGGATTAAACCCAGATCAGTTGACTGGGGGTGAGTGCTTGCAATGTTCAACACTCCGTCCATCATCCCCTTTGGTTTTGCTATGTTCGCCCTAAGTTGGCAGGGAATGCCCAGACGTGGGTCCCTTGCTCACTTTGCCACTGGATTCAAGATAGCCTGGCTGATGACGGCTGTAAGCCAGAAACCGGTCCCAGGATGCTTGTTTCCGGTCCAGGGAAGACATGGCTTGGCAGTTCGGGCTGGACTGTTCCCACGAGGCACAGGGTCAGACTGATTTGCATATGGCCATGTCTGAACTGGTGTGGCGGAGTGAGCTAAAGAATGATGATGGATTAAACCCAGATCAGTTGACTGGGGGTGAGTGCTTGCAATGTTCAACACTCCGTCCATCATCCCCTTTGGTTTTGCTATGTTCGCCCTAAGTTGGCAGGGAATGCCCAGACGTGGGTCCCTTGCTCACTTTGCCACTGGATTCAAGATAGCCTGGCTGATGACGGCTGTAAGCCAGAAACCGGTCCCAGGATGCTTGTTTCCGGTCCAGGGAAGACATGGCTTGGCAGTTCGGGCTGGACTGTTCCCACGAGGCACAGGGTCAGACTGATTTGCATATGGCCATGTCTAAACTGGGGTGGCGGAGTGAGCTAAAGAATGATGATGGATTAAACCCAGATCAGTTGACTGGGGGTGAGTGCTTGCAATGTTCAACACTCCGTCCATCATCCCCTTTGGTTTTGCTTCCTCCAAAAGAATGGCACGCTCTAGTGTCCATCTCCTGGATGTCGGTCTAATCGGAACCTTGAGTGTTAATGTCACTGCTGAATGGTCAGAAAGATGTTCCCCCACATGTTTAACATCCTGAACCCAATTTTTAAAAACGGCACTCAACAGGAAGTAGTCTAATCTAGACTTATGTCCGTATTTTTTATTGTGGAAGGTGTAGCCTCTTTTATTACCCATTTTAGTCCTCCACACATCATACCAGGCTAGCTGTTTCATCGCATTTTTGACTAGTGCTCTCATTTTAAGGTTTTGAATGGATCTACTCCTTTGTGATTTATCTGATGCGTGATCCAACACCACATTAAAATCTCCAGCCAATATTAACAGGTCTGGATAATTTAACAATTCAGACAATAAATTCTTAAAAGGGGCCGTGTCATCTATGTTTGGGCCATAGTAACCTGCTACTGTGAACTTGAACCCATGACATTTGATTTTGGCTATGGCCCATCTCCCCATCCTATCCACCGTGCTGGCCTCTAAGGAGGTAGCTGAGTTTTTTAAAATAATTATTGCAACTCCCTTAGTTGTGTTGTACAAATCACGTCTTGAATCCACTTCATGGGTTTACATAAGGATTTTAGCTCATTTTCTGACAGATGTGTCTCCTATAATATAAGAACCTGTTCCGAAGTGTCTCTTAAGTAGTGAAAGATTTTTTGTCTCCTGTAATTTGTTCTTAGACCATTCAGGTTCCAGGAAAGCACCTTTAATCTAAAATTCTGATTCTCTTTTGAACAAATCATCTCTCCGTTATCATCTCTGAATAAAGCATTCTACTCTGGCGATTCGGACATTTCTTTTTATTTTTTCCCACTGCTCCCCACCCTGTGCTCCCCCCCTCACCTCCCCTAGTGAAACCTTCCCTGGAGAACCCCCCTTTTTCCATTCTATGGCCTCTACCTAGGCCTATGGGACTCCCCTCCTCAGGTCAGGAGCTTAATACTGATTTACAAACTATTCATACCCCGGGAGATACTATTTTTTTGTTCCTGTTCCCTCTGGCCCCCTGATATGGACTGTAAGAAATTCTCAGCATCTTCCACTCGTCTAAATACCTGCATTTTGTTGTTATGCATTACCTTCAATGATGCTGGGAATTTTAGTTGTGCTGTGGCCCCCATTTTTTTTAGGGGATCAAGTAGTTTCCCCAACTCCCATTGCCTAGAAGCTGTGATCGCAGAAACATCTGATCGTATTTGGAACGCTACATCTTCTGAAAATAGAGAATTTAATTTAAGAGCTTTGTTGAGAACTTCCTCTTTTAAACTGTATGTTAGAAAATGCACTAAGATTTTTCTGTGTCTCGCTTTGTTGGGGTTGAGTCTAAAAGGGTCTCTGTGTACTCTTTGTATATCGGCCATAAGTGCCTCCTCTGAGCATTCAATACTAGTGGCCTGTTTTATTAACTTTACTACAAACTCTTTTAGTTTGCTCCCCTCCACCCCTTCCGGGACCTTGAGTAAACGGATGTTGTTCCTCCTCTGTGAATTCTCTAAAGACTCTAGTTTATCTTGCATCTCCAGCCCTTTCTCTTTCAGTGTAGCTATATGCCTTGTGTTATCTTCCGTCTGGGTTGCTAATTCATCTACAGTGAGTTCAAGTGCCGTAGTCCTAACAGCAAGTGAGTCCAACTTAACTTCTAGTTTTTCACATGAGCTTTTAATATCCTTTTGGTTGCTTTCCGAAACCAAAAATCTACCTCTCACTTCCTCAGCTAGTGCTTGTAGTAAATCACACATTGAATGTGACTGAGAGTCCTTAGTAGTGTCTCCGGCCTGCCCTTGCAGTGCATCAGGCTCCTCTAAGATGTCCCTGGTGATTTCAGCTTGATTTTTAACTGAGGATGTCTGCGGTACAACTACCTTTCCAGGACTGCCTTGGACTCCTTGTTCCAATGTTACTGATGTTTTATCTGCTTTGTCCGTCATTTCTGAACACTGTAAAGTATTTTCTTCCTGCAATCCTCCTTTATCCATAAGTAGATGAAACCTATTAGATGTGGGAATGCTGTTCAAGAAGTTTAGAGACTCACTAGAGTCGTACGTAGAGGTCTCAGATACTGGTTTTAATATTAGTGTGGTAGGAGCAATTTTAAAATAATTTCTTAAAGAAGGTGTTAATTTAGGGGTCTGTTGAACCGGTGGTGCACTCTTTTTTTTGCAAGACACCCTATGTTTACAAGCCCCTGAATCTTTTTATTTGATTTATTTTGTGATGGGGGCTTCTTTAGATTTTTGGGTTGCTCTGCCTCTCGGTTTTGTATAGCTTCACTATCCTGTGAGCCCAGCATATGTAAACTCAACTTTGAACTCCTTAAAGAGTATCTAGACTGTACCCACTCTGTACCTGGTAACCTACAATCGAGGTTTTCTCCTGTAGCGTTCTGCTCCTCTATCTTTCCTCTCCTTCTCACCCGAGAGGTCTCACACAAACTTTCCAGCTCTCTCTCCTTACCCTCCTCCTGCTGCAGGCTCTGGGACAAACTCTGGGATTGTAATCCCTCCAATGCCGTAACTATGCTGGTTCTGTCTCTGCCACCACCTCGCCCGCTCTGGAAGCTCTGGAAGGGGAGCCTCGCCACGGCTCTCTGCCCGCGGCGCAGCTCATTTGCTGCGCGGGACCAGAGCGGTTCCCAACCTGGATGAACGTCCTGCGGCCCCTCCAAACAACTCCGCTGCGTCGAACTCCCTGAAACGCTTACTGCCTCTAATTCCGCCACTTTGCGCCGAGTCCCCCCGCAGTCTTCACCACGCTGATGCCAGGCAGTGAGGACAGCCACGTCAGGAGACATGCAAGAATCACACAAGTAACTCGAGTAACATCGTGAGTGAAAATTAAGCAAATAATCCGTAATTTTGAGCGTGCCACGTATTTCACTTTAGTCCATACCTTCCGGGGGGTATTATATCTTCATTTACCTCCAAATGTATATCTTTTGGCTCATTTTTACTCCTGACCTGCGGGAGCCTCCGCGACCCGCTACTCGCCGGCCGTCATGTTCTCCAAAAATATATAAAATCATTATATTTTTGATGTTTAAATTTTTTTTTTTATTTGCCTAATTATTTTGGTATTACGAATTGTCTGTATTTCTGATTTATTTTTTAAAGTAGGGTTTTAGCTATTGTTTCTAGATATTCAAGCCCTTTAGTGTTTGGGTAGAGTCTTACTTCGTATTGTAAGTACTCAAACATTTGCTTTGTTTGTTTGGTTAGTTTTGGGCCTAGCTGGGTTGTAGACTGTTCCATTCTTAGTTGTTGGTAGCGTTGTTCTTTTTGTATTGATTGTAATAATTTATGTAGGGTTGGTTGGGTTCTGCCTGTTGTGGCTTGAAAAGCGCTGGGCCATCCTTCCACAGCATTATTCGTTTTTGCTTCTTTGTTTAGGGTACTGTTATATGCATTCCACCATGTAATGTGGCATTTGGGCTGTCTTCTGTGTCCAGATCTGTGTAGCCTTCCCACCCAGATATCCTCGAAATAGTCGAGTAGGGGACTTAGTTTTTGTTCATTTGTTTGGTAGTAGGGGCTTTCTATTAATGAATTGTAGTGTTCGGCTACATCAGTGATTGAGACGTATGCTAGTGCTATTAGCTTTTTAATTTCATATGGAAAGTTACTATTTGTTGCATATTCTACACTTAGGGGCCGATTACGATCTCGCTCGGAAGGGCTCCTGACGGCATCCGTTAGGAGCGAGTCCGAGTCGTAAGCGCGATTTCTGGACGACTCGTACCGCTGTACGAGCTAGCAAGTACGATGCGAATATAGCCTCGTGCTCCAAGCGACGTGTACCCATCAGCGAGGCCCTCCGGACGACTCCGATATGGCCGATGCGCACAGCGCAATGGGGCCGATTTCCGAGCGACCAAGTACGATGCACGCTTCGAGCAGCCGGATCGAGTCGGAGCCTCCGACTCGAGACAGCATTGGGAAGGGGACTTCGGGGGCCGTAGCGGGCCCTCCTTCACCCGTAGCCCTACAACTCGGTCACTGGGGGGGACCCAAGGGTCTCCCCTACACATGCATGCACGGGGCGGCAGTCACCGAGGCGTCCCCACGACAGGGGGCGCCCTTTTGCGCAACCTACCTTTTTTCTCTATGGGAGCCTATGTACACTATTTACAACAGGCTCCCATAGACCTCAATGGGACTCCGAGCGACCCGAGTCCGTCAGCGCTCAATTGCATCGTACTCGGTCGCTCGTAGCCTCAAAGCGTGAGTCGCTCGGAAAGCTCTAAGGGATCCAGTCGGCCGTAGGGCTTTCCGAGCGAGATCGTAATCGGCCCCTGAGTGTAGATTTTTGGAGGTGTCTCCATATGCATTGGTTAAAGTGGTAATAGCAACCTTGTATTGCTGTGTGAGGGTAGTTTTTTAGTATGGCTTGTATCATTGACTGTTCAAAGTCAATGATCATTTTTGAGGATAGTAATTATTAGTTTCTTGTTTTAATTTGGTTAAGAGTTCAATATAGGTGGTGGTTTGTTTGTTTGGTAACAGGGCATATATAAAGGGGATGTTTGTATTTTTATACAGTCCATGGATTGTATATAACTGGTAAAATGGTTTGGGACATATTTTAAAAGTTCCATCCATTATCTATGTCTCACAGTTCTGTAGTTTTAGTAAGTTTGAGGGAGTTCCAAATATTATTATTCTTTTTTCGTTTGATTTATTGTCATAAAGAAGAAACTGCTCTTCATTATGAGTTATAGTGAGTTCAGGTGGTACTTCTATTTCACTGAAAGTTTTGGGGCAGGTGGGGTGGTAGCAGTTGATTTTTTTGTTCTATCTATTATCCTTTTTAATGATGAGATTGAGGGCATTTGGCCAGTTACATGTTGTGGGACTCTGGGGAGTATGTCTTTTAGTATTTCAGTGGTAGGCTTTTGAGAGCTAGTGCTAGCTTCTTTTAGAGTTTCTAATGCGTCTCGAACTTCTATTTCAGCTATGTTAGGGGGTAGTTATGTTCTCTAACATATAATACAGTTGTTTCTTTTGTTGTAGCCCTCCCATAACATTTGTTTGAATAATATTTGCTACATTTCCAGTTAACTTTGTCGCCTGTTTGTTTTTCTTGGGTGTAAACATATCCCATATAACATAATAAACATTTTCCTTTCTGGGAAGCAATAAATTGAGCCCCTTCAGTCATGGTGATGTTTCAAATGCTAAGAGAAATGTATATAAAAAATATTAAATGTATTTCTATTTTCTTTTATTGTTAAACACATCTGGCAGAGATTCCCCTTATTCTTGTGAAGCTGAAATCAGAGTTTTGTATGATGTAGTCCAATGTTGCAGAAGCAATCCGGCTGAGATTCCCCTTATTCTTGGTTTTCTTGTTGTAGAATAAAATAATGTTTAATTTTCTTTGGTTTATATAGTGTTTAATTAATTGTTCTTTAAATCTTATTGGGTTATTTTAATTGTATGTGTTTTTCATTGGTTGTTAGTTATTGTTTTAATTAATTTGGCAGTTGTTTCCTTATATGGGAAACACAAATTAAGGTTCAGTTAGAGCTTTTTTTTTTCTTTCTTTATTTAAATGCGTTATAGTATATTATTTGGAAATTATATTGTATTTAATGTTAAATACTATTTATTTATTTCATTTATAATGTTCGAAAGAGTAATTCATTTGGTGTATTTAATAATGTACAAGTTATTATTTTTAAATATAATTAAAATATGTGTTATTATATTTATTTAATATGTTGTGTGTGTTATTGATATTGTTTATATATTTTGGGGTATGTACTGTATTATTATAAATATTTTTAAGGTGCCGATATTTTATTTTTGGCAAAAATTGTGCTGTCTATATTTTTGTTATCGATATTTGTGTCATTTTGTATGCTTATTTAATGTTTTCGATATTAGTTATAACAATATTTTATGTGTCGATATTAGTGATATTGATGTTAATGTTTGACGATATTTTGTTTTTGCTATTTGTGTATTTTTTTAAATAAGTATGCAATATTGATATTTATGTTATCGATATTTGTGTGTCGATAATTTGGTAGGTCGATATTATGACTGTCGATGTTAAGTCAGTAATCCAATCCAATCATATGACCCAGAACACTGTCAGAAAGGCACAATTGGTTTGACAAGGAAAATACCAACTTTCTAAAAGTGCCAACAAGGGATTCATTTTCATGGAGAAGTTTAAAACTGTGTATCCATTATAAGTGATGATTTAACTTGTCATCCTAAATTTAATTACGAGACATATCTTTGATTTCTTCAGAAAATAAATTTCAACAAACGGGTGTATGTCTTTTCATCTGGTTTATAACCAGAGCAATGAGTGATGCCGCGGCTCCAAAATTTAAAAGATACTTCTTGATCAATTAATTTACCCCATTCTCAAGAGGGAGATTTAATACATTTTAATCAGCATTTTTCTCTCCATGAAGATAGAATTGTGAAATTAAAGTTAAAAGGATTTTTGACTCATCAACTAGGGGGTCCTGGATCTTCCCATAACTACACAGTTCTGAAGATGGTCTCGCTGATATAAAACAATGGATACCGAAACGTAGACGCTTAACCTATCTTTCCTTTTAGATATTGTTAAATTCATTTTTGATATCTAGTTCATATGTATTAGACAGACTTTTTGGTTATGTTTATGGAAAGTGGGTTTATATACATTGATCACCAGAAAGGTCACATAGATAAGAATGATATTTTCTGTTGTCAATATATTTGGAGATTGCTTCATGAACCCCTAATTTTATATCTCAGATTTTTTATGTAATCAATATAAACCAGATGAAAAGACATACACCCATTTGTTGAAATCTATTTTCTGAAGAAATCAAAGATATGACTGATAATTAAATTTTGGATGTCAAATTAAGGCATCACATATAATGGATACACAATGTTAGAAATGCGGTCTCTCGTTTACAGTGGTTTGCACCCTGTCCAAGTAGGGACCCACACTCTACTCAGGGTAAGTGTAGTACCCACTAAGTTTACCTGTGCTCACCCTCGAGCAGCTTGGCACAGAGCAGGCAGGCTAAACTAAAGAGGCAATGCATAAAATATTTGTGCACACAGACACAGTAACACAGTGAAAACACCACAAAAGTACTCCACACTGGTTTAGAAAAATGGCCAATATTTATCTGAGTAAAACAAGACCAGAACGATAAACAATCCAACATACACAAGTCAAGATATGAATCCTTCAATATTAATGCAGTTATAGCATTTAGAAAACAATAGCTCCAACTGGGTCTATTTGGTTGCGCTTGACCAAGACAAATCCACAAGTTCAGTCTGACCAGGATGGAGTGCGGGCTGGTTACACGAGTCGGATGGACCCCAGTACAGTACCTTGGATGTGTCTCAAAGTCAAAGACATTGTGAAGCGCAGAGGAGGTGAGGTGTTGAGAAGGCAGGTGATACGTCGGTTCCTTACTGATATGCAGGTCATTGGCACGTTGGCACTCAAGGATGATACTTTGCACAAAGGAGGTGAGGCATCACTGCAGCAGAGGCAGGCATTGGTTCCTGGAGGCTGTGCAGAGTTGTTGAGCTGCTAACGCCCGGGGATGATGCAGGGCACTGGGGAGGTGATGCATTGTTTGCAGATGCGAGTCGTCGGGCCCTGAAGGCAACGTGGTGTCGATGATGTGTTGATATCACAGTGTGGTGCGTCGATTCCACGGCATCGATGTTGAACCACCAGTCTACAGGCGCTGCATCGAAGTAGAAACAGTGTGTCATGGACTTCAGTGAAGTGGTGCCCGAGACTCAAGCAGCTGCAGTACTTCGGAGGCATTGTGGCACCATCATGGCTTGCGTTGTAAGTTGCGGTCATTGCATTGCATGCTCAGCGAGCAGGGACCACGGCTTCGGTGCAGGCAGTGGCAACGCGGCAATTTCGCAGGGATGCACTGGTTCTGCAGTGACGCTTGGAGTCAATGTGTTGAATTCTTGGTTGCAGCACCAGAATCACCTCCAAGGGTCCAGGACTGGGTTTGGCACCACTTGGCAGGTCAGAACTCACAGCAGAGGATCCCTGGTGCTGGTAGCAAGATGCAGGTGAAGTCTTTGATGGCCCTGAGACTTCCAACAGGAGGCAAGCTCAACTCAAGCCCTTGGAGAAACTTTAGGAAGCAGGATGCAGAGAGCAAAGACCAGTCCTCTCACTCCCAGGCAAGAAGCAGCAAACAGCAGGCCAACACACCAAAGAAAGCAGAAAAATGGCAGTCCCTCCTGGCAGTCCAACAGCTCTTCTTCCTGGCAGAATGTCCTCAGTCCAGAAGTGATTCTGTTTCTCTTGTTATTGTGTCAGAGGTCCAGTACTTATACCCATTTTGGCCTTTGAAGTAGGGAGACTTCAAAGAAAGGTCTTTGTAGTGCACAAGTCTCTGCCCTTGCTGGCCCTGGCACCAGACACACTACAGGGGGGTATGCAGGTATTGGTGTGGGGACAGGCACAGCCCTACTCAGGTGCAAGTGTCAACTCCTCCCACCACTCTAACTAAGGAATACTCATCAGCCCGGTAATGGGCCATCGGGATATGCAGGGCACACTTCAGCTCCCTTTGTGTGTAACTATCTAAAGTGAACTCACAAAGCCCAACTGTCATCCAAACTAGAAGTGTATTCTAGGGACAGGCAGAGGCACCGAATGGTTAGAAAATGCCAACTTTCTAAAAGTAATTAGAAAATATTTTGGAACCTCACTTGATCCCAAACCAGGATGCACAGTGTAGAGACAAGAATTGTTCACAAACAATAAAGTTCCAGCCGTTTTTTCATTAGTATTCCATATTTATTCTTCCGTTTTAATCCATGCTCCATTGTGGTACAAAAACTCAGAATTTCATCAATTTGTTTAACATGTGCCCATCCAGGCTATCATTCAAAACATTTGGAGATTCACCATTCCTCACACTGCAGCAAAGTCTTTTTTAACCCAATGCATTTCGGGCATCAACTGCCCTTCCTCAGGGGTAACTGTGATAAAATAAAGCGCATATAAATGACCTGTACTCTTAACAGACTCTTCTGTGCTGTTGTTGCTTTGTGCGAACCATCTAAGTGCCATTTAACCTTAGCTTGCATGCGTCCCATAACTCAAAGAAGATTTTGTTGTATAAACATGCACATTCTCTGAAACATAATACGTGAGTGTTATAACATAAAATCAAAATAAATCAACCAAGCGCTAGTGCCCTCATATCATGCATCATGCTCTATAGTAACAGCAAAGGCCCGGATGGAAAACGAAACTTTCATGGCACCGTTCCCACAGTAACAATATTATCTCAACAGCAAATGTTAACTTAGTGTGCCTATTAACTTTGACCTCAGCATACGCCAACACTTCCCCTCCACTGGACGTGCGAAACTCTGGTGTATTTAAATCCCATCACGTGCCCCCAATTTCCATAAAGTTGAAAAAATACTACAACTGCCCGTGCTATCTAAACATACTGATTGAAAGAAAAATCTATAATCATGCATGACACTAAATCTCATCAGAACATAATGATAATAACAATTACTAATGATCATATGCATGAACTGTTTAATCAAAAATATGACGTGATGTTCCCAAAACCATCAAACACCTCAATACTGCAAGCCATTAAATATACATGTTTTTCTTGATAAGATAGTACAGTTCTTCAGAAACCCTAAATATATCTCTTAGTCAGAAGTAATGGCATAAGGCCTTATTTAGATTTTTTCGGGTGGGATACTCTGTCAAAACATAACGAATATCCTGTATGCAAAATCACAAGTGCCATAAGCTATAAAGCACACTTAATAAGGTGGATGGGACATCTGCCACATTTGTGATGGAATTTCTTTTCTGTCAAACTGCAAGCAAGGCCCATAGTTTGGTATGGTATAAGTGTCCATGAGTCTTAAAGCTCTGCATGGGATACATCATAACATTACGCTCATTTTCTTCCAAGTATAATGCACAGTGAATGAACACATTATAATGTGTTGCAGTTGGAAGTCTGGATAATTGATAGGTTGTTTAGTTTGAATGGGTAGCTTGTGCAAGCACAATCAGATTTTGGTTGGTGCTGGTGATTCTAGAAATAATGGAACTATAGGTGCATGAGTGCACTTACCGTCAGTAGCGGCCCGTGGTGGGAGTGCTGCCGGGCGCTGACGTGGGGCGGGGAGGGGCAGGGTGTGGGGTAGTAAAGTACGGAATACAGCCGAATAGAGGTAAGTAGGCATATAAATAAATAAAACGATTTTCGTTGCGCGTGCTGCATCGCATTTGGCGATGCAGCGCGCGCAACGAAATTCATTTTATTTATTTATATGTCTACTTACGTAGTTTACTACCCCCCACCCTGCCCCTCCCCCGCCCCACGTCAGCGCCCGGCAGCACTCCCACCACAGGCCGCTACTGCTTACCGTATACTCTCCTAGTGTCTTTTTCTTCTTTTGTAGACTATTTTGATTTAGGTTAGTTAGATATGGAGTGTGTGGATGCTAATGATAAATGCTAGGCAAAAATCAGGATGCACACTACCTGGGACACAGAATAAGTAAGTATTGCTTTAAGTGTCTTCTCCTTCTACTGGAAGTACACATAGGGGCATATTCTCAAGGACTTATCGCCGAGTTATCGGCACTTTAGTGCAGCAAAAGTGGCGAAAGAATTATCGCCCCATTCCCAAGCTGGTGCAAACTGCCCACATCGCCAGTTTACCAGCGATAGCTGCCGCAAAAAACATCGCCACGGATGAGAGAGACAACTAACGCTAATGATATGCAGAGAAGGCGTTCCCGTGCAAAAACACACGAAAACACCACTTCGCGATATTCTCAACTTCCAGCCAGATCTGCGATGCGAACCAAAAACAGGTGATAAGGCGCGTTAGCAGCAGGGATTTAACACCTGCCTTTTACAGGTGTTAAGCAGGACGACAAACTGCAGTAGAAAGGGAGCCCAGCCCAGAGCCACATCTGAAGACCAACAGATGCCATGGAGACAATGAGCGTGCAGCCTGGAGACCCAAGAGGGCCACAACACCCACCGCAACCACCCCCAGCCCCCCCCCCAGACCACCCCCCCTGACTACCACAGAGGCAGCGCAGAACAGGACAGCGGATGTTCCCAAAACCCACCAGCCTCAGAGACTCAACGCCAGAGGAAGTCATTGCCCACTACAGGCACAAAAGGACAACCATCCTCCGCATCCTGACCCACATTGCCCACAGGCTGACGGTACCAACACGGCAGACAACCCCCATCCCTCCGCAGACAAAGCTGCTGGCTGTACTGCACCTGTTGGCCCCTGGTTCCTCCCAAACAACAACTGCCAGAGTCGGAGGAGTCTCACGGCCAGCCCTATCATACGTCCTCACCCATGTCATGGATGCATGTCCACAATAGCAACGGTGGGCCCCGGTCCCGCACCACTTGACAGTTCCAATTCGTAGTGTTCCTGCGCAACCAACCCCAACGCCAGCCGTTGCCAGACGCCACTGTGCCCCAGATCCAAAACTGTAGTAACTGAAATGGGGGTGCGCACGGTCATGATGTCCAGTAGTCAACAGTAGTGTAAAAACAGTCCTTTATTACAAATACAACAATAAACAATATGAAAAGCACAGCCAACGCCCAACGGGGAACTTCATCAGGGCAACGTGTGGATTCAAGTAACTGCATAAGCCGCGGGAACTCCCCAATACCATTCTATACTCCGGAGGTCAGTATCCAGAAACCTGTTGGACAAATGGTGACAATGGTCAAGCGTCCGTATAGTCACAAACCTAATCTGGTACAGTGTATAGCACTTGGACAAACCGGAATTCTCACAGGAAAGACAAATCCTGCACAAAAAGACCGTAACAGAAGTACGTGTGGTCGTAACCTTCGTAGGATAGAAAAGGAAGGTTACGGTCACACCAACTTCTGTTACCCATACCTGTAAGCATCACGGTCTGTATCAGCTTGATACCCCTGCACCTTCACTCCCCCCACCCAGCCACGAGGGCGCCGCCATGACCGGTGGTGCCTACGCGATCCTGTGCGCCTGCTGCACCCCAGCCCGGGTCCCCAGACCAGTCCGCCAACCAGCGATGAGTGCCCGCCCCTGCGCACCCAGGCCTCAATGCTCACCTGCCACCACCGGCGTGTCTCCAAGAGGGCCCACCACGTGCCGGTGCAACCTCCTCAGCCGATCGCTGGATTCCGCGCCACAGGCCCCCAGCGCACCCTGCAGCACCGCGCCGCGGAGTCATGTCTGTGCAGCCTGCTGCCCTCGGCGTACACTGCGGTCCAGCTGGGATCACAATTCAAATCGAATCTTGATTGGCAGGACGTCGTATCGAGGCCTACGCATCATCGCAGGCTGCACACCCGCTCAGCTCTTCAGGCGCCACTAACTCAGTGCACCTCAAGTCATCGCCACGTGGCGGTAGGCCCGTGCTGGCCTAAGTGCCTCGGATGCCACCAACTCTGTGCACCTCAAGTCACCGTCCCGTGGCGGTAGGCCTGTGCCGGCCTAAGTGCCTCGGATGCCACCAACTCTGTGCACCTCAAGTCACCGTCCCGTGGCGGTAGGCCCGTGCCGACCTAAGTGCCTCGGATGCCACCAACTCTGTGCACCTCAAGTCATGGGCCCTTTATGATTGGGTCTTGTCGTGCGGACGCCATCATGTCATCTCCGGCAGTGGGGAATGTGATGTGGTAGGGCCCTAGGCCCTCATGCATAAATAATGACCACACTGACATACTCAGCTAGATAGTGGAAATGGCCTCGGGCACGTGCACCCGGCCCCTTTTATTGGCAGGGTCACATGTCCTGTGATGCATGTGCTGGATGGGTGTGGTGTGGGTGTGAACCAGCCCTCAGGGAGTGGCTGTGGCATGCTGACAACTAGACCTGTGATCAGCAGATCACTACAGGGAAGACCTAGGACATGTAGCGTTGTCGTCCCCCCCCTGTAAGCATAAGCAGAGTGGGCTGGCCTGGCGTATGCCAGTCCAGCGTAGGGGTGTGAACGATGATCCCGGCGCTCTGGGCATGGTTCCGTTCTGGGTTGGACAAGAAGGTGACTAATGCGTGTGTCTCTGATGTTGTGGCGGTGCCACCCGGTCCGCAATTGGTAATGTTGCACCCTGTGACTCAAATCCCACAACATGTGCAACATGGACGTAAGGGGGAATCACTGACCTGACATTCATCCATACTTCCGTACTTGAATGTACATAGACATGACACATCTGTGTGAATTTAATTGTGTAATGCACATTCAGTGGAGGGTTGTAGCTGGAGCAGTACAGGGCCATGCAAACCCCACTTTACATTGTTGGCCCGTGGAGGGCCAGCCAGAGTCCTTCAGGGAATGACAAGTACATCGGAAGAGGAAGAGTTCAGTCCGCAGTCTGATAGCTATGTCATTGGTGTCCAAACAGAATATGGCACTCCATGTCGAGGTCCAAGGTGAGTGTCGCAGAGTGCATCGGGGGACAGTGGAAGGTGATGATGCAGAGGGCAGAACCAAGCAGAAACAGGCCATGGCGGAGATGAATGCTACCGCTTCCTTACTACCAGTAAGGCAGATTCATCCGCATCTTCGTCCTCTGATGTCTCATGTGCCTCACATGTGGGTGGTGGTGTTTTCTCTGCAGCACTGTGTGGCACTGACACATCAGGGGCCGGAGGTGGATTGGCTGCCGCACTGTGTGGCACTGACACATCAGGGGCCGGAGGTGGATTGGCTGCCGCACTGTGAGGCACTGACACATCAGGGGGCGGAGAGGTGGATGTAGAGGCAGCAGCAGCATTCATCTGTGCCAGGCCTTGTGGCAGCAATGCCATGACAAGGATCCGCAGGGCGTGGTAGATCCCAGCTACATCTCGCTGGTGTGCAGCTGTGGCAGCCATTCTTTCCGCCTCCATCCGCTCCCTGTTCTTCATGATCCTCCGCATGTGTCCCAACTCCCGGCTGACATCGCTGGAGCCACTCTGACTAGACAGTTGTTCTTGTCTCAGAGTCAGGACTCCAGCGATGTCAGCCATGGACCATTGGAGAGCATGGAGCGGACTGTGGTTGTCCGTTAGGGACTGTAAGTGGTCCCTGAAGGGACTTAGACACCCACGTATGGCATCTAGTTTGGCTGTCATGAGGTCGAACCCCACCCGCACCTGATCAGCCATCTTCTCCTGGCACCCTAACACACGGCGTTGGAAGGCCATGTGTTGTTCGTGGTGGTCCTGGGAGACAGCCGTGGTGGTGGGTGCTTCCTGCTGTGTGGTCTGTGCAGGGGGTGGGGTTTCCTTGATGCAGCTGGGCTGCCCTGCTCCTGGAGGTGGGGTGCCGAAGCTGTCCATGAGCCGTTGGAGGGCGTCAGTGTCGATGGAGGGGAGGTCCTCTTCATCATCAGTGAAGAGGTGTAGCGTCTGCTCTGCAGGAGGTATTGATTCACCCTCTGCAATGTAAAGGGGAGATGCAGTTTAACATTGTTTTCACATGTATGTTGACGCATTGTACAGGTTTACATACAAACTACATGACAATGTACATTGTGACTGTTTGGGAGGAGCTGCCTATTTGATGCGGGACAGTGGACATTTCGACAACATCACAGATGTGTGTTTGTACTTGTGCATGGGTTTGTTGTGAGATTAGTGATGTGTGGGGAGGGCCCCTCTGGGCACATAGTCGACGGGGGCCTACTTGCAGTTTCTAGGTGTGCTGCAGTGTGCCAAGGGGATCAGGGACATGCTCCAGAGTAATCATGGGTGTGCACTGTGCTATGCTTAATTGTGCATGTGTGCCATTGTGCCCATCTCCCCCGTCCCCCAGTCCCTGGTCGTTACTCACCCTCTTGCTGTTGTGTCGGCTCCTGTCGAGCAGTGTCCGGTCCCCCAACTCCTGCCACCGTCTCCACACTGATGACTGTGGAGACCATTTCCTCCATCTCGTCCAGCTCCTCCTGTGGCACTGGACTCCCACATCCAGTCTGCATTGCTGCCTTCTGGTTGTTGGCGAGTTTCTGCTTGGTTTTGCGCTTCACATCATTCCAGCGCCTCTTGACCTCTTCCATTGTCCTCCTCAGCACTCTGATTGCATTCACCTTGTCCACGATGGACTGCCCTATTCCATTTTTTGACGCCAATGACACATTGGAGGTGACAAACAGTTGTTGATGGTATTTCATCAGCTCCGTTATCAGGATCCTGTTTTCCTGCAGACTGAACCGCGTCTTCCTCTTCTTCCTGTCCTTGCCCTTCCCTGACCCCGAGGTCCCGGCCTGGTCCTCCGGGGGGCTTGTGGGGTTCTGCTCGTCCTCTGTTCCTGCTCCGGCTGCCTCCATTGTGCTTCGCAGTTGTTTGGTTTTTGTTTGTGGTTTTTTTTCTGCTTTTGTAGTGATTTTTCCTGCCTGACGTGTGAATTGCAGGCCTGGCACTGCTTGTCGCAGATTTTTCTATCGCGGTTGGACCCATCGCAACTTTTTTCACGTTCGGGTTTCCTTTTTTATCGCCGTAGCGGTAGTTGTATCGCGGACATTTGGCGCGTTATCGGGAGACTATCGCATGTTACCGCCGTGTTGTGAATACGACGTTAACACTGAGTTATTTTCCCGCGATAGACGGCGATATGAAAACGTGCGTTAGCCTTTTTTGGCGATGATTATCGCATGTTCTTGAGAATATCCCCCATAAAGTAGAGCAAGGTTTTGACTTGGGCGTGGCTTATATAAGCAGTAGCACCCAAGATGGTTGCCGATATCTAGCAGGGAGTGCGATCTTGTGAAACTTGGTAGTCTTGCAATATGTCCTGGAGAAAGAAGGATTTACATTGGGGGGACCATTGTGTGTGGGATTTCACGGGAGCTCCAGATATGTGAGATTACGGACTGCAGTGTACATATTTGGATGCAGGAGACTGAGCCAAATCATTGATTGGTGAACATTTACTGGGCACTGAAGAAACAAGGACTCTGCTGCTGCTTCACTGTGAGTTACTCAGGTGCTGACAGTGCTATGCAAAATGGAAGCACTGACTGTTTGTTGTGTATGAGGTGATCATTGTGCTTTGTCCATGAGATGAAAACTGATTGAAGCATGTTTCATGCTCTGCATAATAAGACATAGAGTCAGCTTCTGCTGTGGGTAAGTTTTGATTATCATCACAAACAAGCCCCAAAATATATTATATATTTTGTTTTTCAGATTTTATTTGCAAAAACAAAAATAGAGCTAAATCAGAATGGGATAAATGACAACATAAAAATGAAACTATTACACAATATATTTTGAAAGCTGAGTTTTCAAATATGAATGGCTTTGTAGGATGGTACTACAGATTTGAAGCCAAATTAGATGCCGCCCATAAATGAATATTGTTCTTCCCTAATTTTCTTATGGATCTGGGATTAATTTAGCCTACCGACAAACAATTTCAGTACCTATGAATGTGGCTGATCACACCTGTTTATGGGTAAGTAGTGATCATAAATTAGTTTGAGAAAGTGGATTATTAATTGAGGAGAATGGTAGTCCCTCACAAGTAATAACATCACTAGTCTTGTTAGGTCCAGCAAAGGTTTCAATAATTTAAACCTGAGCTCAGTCCTTAGTAGCTATGGCATAGAGCGGGTAGGGTTAACTTACAAAAATGTGTAAAGCATTTAAAGGTACCTAAACAGTTAAAAAGTCAAAAATACAACACAATAAAAATCCCACTCCACTTTATAAAAATAGAGAATATTTGAATTAACAAAATAACAAAAATCAAAAAATCAATAAGGGGAAACGGAGATATGAATTTTTAAAGTTTTAAATAAAAATAGTACCACATAGTGCGAAGTGGTCAGGCAGGGGCAACTGGTCGCGCAAGACTGGAACAAGGTTATGGTTTCAGACTGATCGTTATGGAGGGTGGCTCGAATATGAGGCTTGGTCCCGATCAAATAGTTATCTTCTGTCTTAAATTTGTTTTGAGAAGGTAGAGCCCTCAATGGGGCAAGGCAGCAGGCTGGATCAGAAGATAGGGTCATGGACGAAGGATGAAATCTTGGTGAAGTCGTCGACGGAGGTGGGAAAAGTCTTGAGTTTGTAACCAAGAAGCTGTCAATGTCGATCGGATGCATCTCCGCATTGGGTCTGGTGAAGATTTCCATCTTTGGACATAATCTTTTTTCTGAAGTCAGATTCCTTCAGGAGAGGCAAGGCTACAGGCTGTAGTCAGAGGACAGTGAGGGTTTGAAGTCATCGAATATCGGTCGGCATCTGGCCCACTGAATCAGATTTGCTGCTTTGGAGAAGAACATAGCGGGAGCAGTGGGAAAATCAAGTCCTCTGGTGATGCACCCTCAGTGGATTGGCTTTTGTCGGTTCCCTGAGGAAAGACGCCTTGAAAAGGTTTCTATGTCCCAGGTTTAGGGTTAGGCTGGAGGAGTGCACAATGACACAAGAAAAGGGTTCCAACACCTCAGGAACAGCCCTTGGGGATCTGGACTCATTCCACAAAAGCCATCAGCAGGGTCCAGTGCAGGTCCAGTTGAAACTTCAGGAAAATAGGCTTCTCGCAGCTTTTGTGTCCCTGTAGCTTAATAGGAGGTCAGCTAACTGGCCCTTGGAGTGCAATACCGTTTCATAGATACAAGTGGGAGCAGGTTCAGCCCTTGGGGTTCTCCTGATAGGTCGCAACAGCAGATGCAGTCTTCCACAGGTCCAGTAATGTCCTGAGGAGGATGCCCATTTATGCTTGGCACTGGCCTGTCTGTGGGAGAGAGTCTGTCCAATTGGGAAAAAGTTCCTAAGGACAACCCTACCTACTTTTGCAGCAGTTTCTGTATGCCCTACTACAAACATCCCACAGTGCCTTTCTCTATCTAAATCTAGCATGGCAGAACCTTTCCCTCCTTGTGGAGAGCTCCTGTCCCACCCTAGTGGTGTGGCCAGAGAAATGAGCAAGCTCGCACCTGTGGACATTCAAAACCAGTTCAGGGGGCAGCTCCTCTCCCACTGGGATTGGGACATGGCTGGCAAGAGAGGAGGCACTCCCAGGTGTGAGCTACACGTGCCTGTGACAGGACAGGCCCCTTTGAAGATAATGAAGTTTATGGGAACTGCCCAGATGGTCATCCTGTCAGGGGAACAAGGCACCTCCCCAAACCTGAGTCCTTTGTCTCAGCTCTGGGAGGCAATTCACACCTAATCAAGGAGCTATTCAGCTTATGGGTGACTATTGGAAGCTCAGGTAAATCGGCCTATAGACACTTAAGGTAGGCTAAAGGAAACTAAAAGGACCTTCGGTAAAATATTTATTACAAATCCAACTTTACCAATGAATTGGATTGCTAATAAATATTTTTTTAAACTTTTATCTGATTCCTAGGAGGGGTTAACTTTATTAATGTTAATTAAGTATCTCAATGCTTTCCTCTGGAACAGCTAACCTTGCCACAGTGAAAATGGCTTTGTAGCTATTGTCACTGTAAGAGGATCTTTAACATTAAATCTTTTACATGTCCTCCTTTGAATGACCATGTGCCTTGCTTTATAAGCATTTAAGGCCTGCTTAGGGATGACATTAATATTTAAAAGGAAGGTTTAGCCCTGTCAAAAAGAATTATTTTGTCATGTTGTCAGATACCTCCTATCTCCTTGGTCCCACGTGATGAAGAGTTACTCTCTGGAAAATCTCCACATTAGGCCTCGAGGCCTTCTGCTTGACACACTACCTACGTATTCCCCCATCTTCTGAAGCTAATTTCTGAATTTATGTAATAGAGACAAAAGGACATAGTCACCATCATTTTGCAGCTGGGGAAATAAATACCTTGCTCGCCTTTCTGCCAGATACAATATTATCAAGTGCACAAGGCTTAACCAGCTGAGCTACACACAGACTCTGCTTGTAAGGAATATTAATTATTTTGCACAAAGTTAATCTAGGCCTGAGGCCTTCTGACGCTTGCTCGCTTCATATAATGGAAATGCATGTCACTGTGTGCCCATTTGAGTGGTTATACACTTGGTCTGAATGGTAATGCTATAATATGTGCACTCATCTTTTCTTTGCCCAAAGCAAACTATACAAATTGGCTATGAAGCACTTTTTCCACCTAAACACACCGCTAAATGCATGTATTCATCTGCAACATAAAGTTATTGAAGAAAATATGTTAGACACACTTCTGCACCTCTAAACTATTTAATTTAAACTGTTGCTCATTTCCATTTACAGGAGTCAAAAAGTCTTACAGAGACTGAAAAATGGGTGATGTACAATTGGTTCTCAGGGTGATGTGCCATAGAAGGTATACTTTAATGAGCAATGGGTGGATTTAGGGTAAAGCCGGAGAGGACTCAAAGTGTCCTGTGTAAGACATGAGCAGTTCACCAAGTTCTTTCTACTTAGAACGTTAATGTAGCATTTCCTACATTAAAAACCCGGTCAACGTATATCACAGCACAAAGAAAGAAAAATAAAACTTACATTTGGGAAATTACAAGTGACAAAATGCATATTTTCTACTAATAAGACAGAAATGGATGGAAAGTAAAAAAATTAATATTCATTTCTGCTTCATGTGTTTGAAAATTTGACATGTTTTGGTTTACTACTTTCATATGCTCTTTTCTATTTTTCATGACTCGCATTCTAAAAATAAAAAGCGTCTTTATTGTCTTGGACTGATTAAGTCATGAAAAATTATATAATATCACTAACAAACGTACTATATTCGATGTATGATGATACATTAAGAGTAGTATTTTGCTATGCACTCCAAAACATGCCCATAATAGATGGCTGAAACGAAGGGGTTAACCTCTGACAACATCGAAGGAACAACATCGATTCACCACTACATTTTGGAACGCTACAAAGTGGTGACAACCACATTGTGGAACATTACAGCAACTATGGTAAGAAATAAAATAAATTACGGGAATTAAATCAGACACTAGGATTAATTAAAGTGTCATTTAAAAATACAAAACGAATCAAGTGTAACTGGTTCAAATACTTTAAAATTAACTTTAAAAAGAATTGAAGAGTAGCCATGAGTGGTCCCTCCAAGAGATAGCGTTAAGTAAAAATGAATGTGTAAAGTTGAAATGAATAAATAAAATTTTCAAAAAGTAAGGATACTTTAAAGACATTAACATTGGTGGATTGTCCCACCTCCCCTGGAGATCCTTGTGTGCGGTGTTTGGTGTGAGCATGATGAAATATCTCCAAGAGAGGCTCAAAGATATGGAAAGCCAGGTAAACTCTACCAACGCATCAATGGATTGCCAACTAGACTTTTTTTGGGAGGAAAAACATTGGGGCATATTCTTAAGCTCCCATCGCCACCACAACCTCACTTTCAGTGACGTTGTTGTGGCGATAGGGGCTTAGCCCTATTCACAAGGCAGCGTTAAGCCGCGTTAAGTGGCTTAACGCGGCTTAACGCTACCTTGTGAATAGGGCCCCCTTCACGCTGTTTTTAGAGTGAAGGGGGCGTGCAGTGGGTGTTGCTGTGGCCGTTCCACCGCAACACCCATTGAGTTTGACGCTACCTCCTATTCACAAGGGCAGCGTAAATAGGAGGTAGCGCCAAACTTAAGACCAGGAAAAATCTGGTCTTATAGGTGGCAAAACGAGGAGAAATGCTTTATTTCTCCTCGTTTTGCTTTTCCATGTGTGCTGCCTTGTGCAGCACACATGGAAAAAGCAAAAGCCATGTTTTGTTTATGTACAGGAAGGTGTCCCATCCTGTACATAAACAAACCTTTTCTTTAAATGCCGTTTTGTAACTTACATGTGTGCTGCATGAAGCAGCACACATGTAAGTTACAAACTGGCATTTAAGGTTTGTTTATGTGCAGGAAGGGACACCTTCCTGTACATAAACAAACCTCCCTGCTTGCAGACACCCTTGCACCCCTTGCACTCTGGTGCAAGGGTGCCTGCTTTGGCGCTAAGTTGTGAAACTTAGCGCCATCGCAGGGGGAAACGCTAGGCTGCTCCATATCCTTGAGAATAGGGTGCAGCCTCGCGTTTCCGAAGTGGCGGAGAGAGGCATTAAGCCAAGAAGGCTAACGCCTCTCTCCGCCACTTCCTTGAGAATATGGCCCATTGTGAGATAGTTGCCAAAGCTATCATCAGAGCTAAACTTGATTCTTGTAATACCCTATATAATTGGTCCTCAAAAGCAAATGTTAAAAAAAATGCAGTTGCAATGACTGATTGTCCTACGAGCAAGAACATTACCCCTGCACCAACACACGATAAAATAATGACCAGAAAGACGCCAGAGGACACCTTCGTAATACAGTTAAAAACTTAAGAACCAAAGACAAGATGCTTCTTAATCAACCAAGATAGTGTTAAGATGCCCTACGATGAAGGTTAGCGCAATAAACGTTTTGATTGATTGGTTAGTGCTTATACAACTTTAACTGATTCATACACAGCACAAAATCACAAAAGGGTAAAAAAAAAACTAGTAACAGTTGTTAGGATCACCCAATTCAGTGCATTTAAACCTGTGACCTGCATCTTGCTCACTGTAATCTGCGGCAGGTAGAGTAATCCAGTCCGAATATCATCAGCATTGATAGAATAATAAACCAATGGCTCAAGCGCTCTTAGATAGGGCACTTTCTCTCTCCTATCGCAGGGCGCGATAAGGAACGTGACGTCACATGGGAGCAGAGACACATGCTGCCTAGCTCTAATTCAAAACATGAGTTCAAAAAAATTAAATACAAGCTGCACTTGCATCAAACAATCAAAAATCAAAACAGTGAAAAGCTTGTAAACCCACTAGGTTAGGGAAAACGTCCATCCCTATAATCATTTTAGCAATTCAAGCTATCAGCCATTTAAATCAACCCAAGATAACTCGCACAGGACATAAACGTGGTTCTTGACAAAGTAACAAAGGAACACAATATTCAATAAAACAGGTATGTCGAGAAATTACAACAATGTACACAGAGTACAGACAATAGACCCACTTTCATGGACGCTGCCTTGATGGTGTGATTCATCCAACAACTGGCTAATTTATTTTATGAACATGTAAAAAGTATTAATCAGGTGAAATATGAATTTAGTGCAGGCGCTTATAAGCTGGTGTGTGGGATGGGCTGAGAGGGGGAATAATTACCTTTCACAGTTTGGAGGGTATAAGAAGCGAAATCAATATTGGGATAGAAGACGTTGATCAATTGGCTAAGAGGATTTAGGAAAGCTACTCAATTTTAATTATCAGAAGATTCTACTTTTCCCTCGGAAAAATGTATCCCAGCTGATCAAATTTCGACACACACACACCCATGCCTGTTGAAGGAATGCTCAGTGAGTAATTACCAAGCAGTTTGTGTACAAGAGCAGCAGTTAGCACAACTATGTTCATTCGTAGTTACTCGACAAGGGGAGCTGTAGAAAAACAAAAGGAGATCAAAAGGGCCAAGACAGCTTTTCTTGACCTCATACATGAACGCTAGTGCCCATCAATATTTTTAATTACTGAAACAATACTATGCTCATGAGTAACGGTCCTGTTATGTGTCACCTGCAATCCTCTGTCACCAAGGCATGGCATTTCCAGACACTTATCAGTACAGCTTCAATTTACAAATTCATCTCTCTTGTCGAGAATGGTCTGGCAGTGGAAACTCTGGCTTTAAATAGGCACTTAGCTTTCTGCAGCAATCAGGGCCAGCCAACCAGTTGGCACTTGAGCAACTTAGCAGCCCAGGTGCATCTTCTGCCCCTAAAATCAGAGAGCCGCAGAGATCATTAAAGACAATGGGACCTCAGAGCTCATCATCCTTCTGCAGCCTGATGCCAGCGATTGTGACCCAGATGACCGCTAAGAAATGGCAAGTGTTATGCCATGGTTGTTTACTGCTAGAATGATTTCATGGGGAGTAATCATATGGTATTTTAGCTATGCATGAGCGGCAATATTTTACCATTTCTATTGCTTATTTATATGGATTTTTTAATGCAGGCCAGGCTAGTTCTGATGTTGAAGCATGCAGGGGATCAATGCACATGCTACTTAAGCTTGTTAATTTATATTTCACAATCAGTCTTGTATGTGATAGTTTCCCTAAGCATAGGTATACACATGCATAGGACCACACTCTTCTGTGATTCAATGCCTTTAAAGTTCATGTCAACTTGACCATTGGATGGTTACACAATAATAATAATGATGACGGCAATAATAATAATAATAATGATGATGATAAAAATAATGATCACCAATCATAATAATAATTGTATTAACAACAACAATAATAATAAACACAGTCATAATCATAATAAATGTAATAACAAAAACAACAAAACAACAATACTACTACTAATTATAATAAACACATAATAATAAAATACAACAATAATAATAATGCTAATAGACACTTAAGACCTGATCTCAAGCGGATATCCTGTCCGCCGTATTACAAGTGCCATAGTATATAATGCACTTGTAATATGGCAGGTGGGCTAACGGTCTCATTTGTGACAGAGTAGCCAATTGTCTGGACGCTAAATCAGGCCGTAAGTTGTGAAAGTAACATAACTCACAAGCTCAAATAAATATTACTGATTCACAAAGTCCCAATTTGCATTTGTAAACGAATTAACTCACACACACAATGACATCAGTATAGCATAATTATGGATTTATCGCCTCACAAGAGCGGGTTGTGGGTGTGTCAGGTCTGGAATATCTGCTAAAGGTAAGTATCACCTACAAATGTTTACGTTTGTGGGCATTCCCAAACCTTTCATGGGTGTTTTCCTATTCTTGAAATAGTTGCAGATTAACTCCAGTCAAGAGGAGGAGTAAATCTATTTTCAGGATAGGGAAAGAGTCAGGAACGCACTCAAAATTGGTGGTGGCAGAACATTTTTCTCATGAAGATACAAAAACGTTATTTAGGGCAAATTATGTTTTTGCTTTTGTACAATTATGAATCTGTGAGTGCTTAATATTGGGAGTGCCTATTGGAAGTTGCAATAGCCGAGGTTGACATGAGTGCTGGCCAAATTTCTTTGGGAACCCCAAGAAAGTCAAACATTTGCACCAAGCACACGAGTAACCTAGTAGGAGTAACGTTTTGATTTATTTTGTGAAACAGGTGTGTTGTTATCATAGATAGAATCTTTTTGGACGCAGGGAGGTATGGTATTAGGAGGCAGTAATCAATGGCCTTGTTTTTGCTTATCTTTGCTACTGAATTACAGTGTCTAGATTGGCCAGCAGATTTAGAGCACACCAGTATAAAAATATTCTGGTGGTATAGTCTTTTGTGGTTCCCAATAAGCAAAAGAATAGAATTTAAGGAACTGTCTATTGCTCTTTGAGATAAACATTGCTTTGGCCCACCCATCCTGCAATCTAATCTAAAATGATCAACTATGCTCCACAATTCTCTTGAAGTCCAAAGTGTTAGAATCCCCTTCTAGCGCCCACAATTCAAAGATTACGAAGGGAGGTGGGGGGGTGGGGGGGGGTTAGAGCATTCTTCTATCTTGTTCCTAGATTCTCAAACTTGCACTACCTAACATCAAAATCATAAATGATCCTCTGCTTTTTATCAAAAGACATAAAACTTGTTGCATCACACAGTTCAAATACTGGGTCGCCACTTAATTGTGGATAGAAATGACTGTTACATTAGCCAATGCGAAAGGTGTTTAGTGTTGGAAAGATGCGCTTCTCATAGCATAACAAATGCTTTGTTCCAATATAGTAGGGAGGATCAGCTCAAACACCTCACAGGTTTGGACGCAAAGCCTGATCCACTAACATAGCCAGACAGGGCTTTTGTATAAGAAAAACGAATGATTACTTGAACCAGGTGCAAACAAGGGGGAATGTGTTTATGTCTAAAAAAAGATGCAGTGCACAGCACACACCAAATACGTGGGAACTGTCTGAGGTTTTGCACACTTGGGAATTTTTACTAGAAAGGTATGACTCCAGTACAATACATATGCTATACAATGCACATGCACACACCTTTGCACCATGCTGTAAGGCTGTGCATTGTGTAAGGCAGCCATCTTTTAGTGCCAGCGTGTTGGGGTGACAGCAGCAGCAGTCCAATTTTGAACTGTTATGGCTCTTCGCTGAGTTTTTTCTTGCACAGCAAAACACATATTTACTATTACTTCAAGTGACAGAGTCAGCAAGGGAACTTTCTGGTTGCGTTTATTGAAATGGAGAGATCAGTAATGTTCCATATTTACAAACACATGGAGTATTTCTGCTCTCTCCCTGCACTGGTGCACTGTGTGCTGCCTAGTGTCAACTCAGGCACCATTGTACCATTGTTCAAGGGTGCCTGTGTTACCTTCCTGTACAAAAACAATTCTTAGAGGCATATTCCTCTTTCTATGTGTGCTGCAAAATGCAGCAAACATGGAAAGAGGAACTAACAAAGAGAAATATTTCTCTTTGATATAGCTCAGATGGGTAGGTGGCACCATTTTGTATTTGTGAATCTGGGTTTGCATCAAAATCCATGGGTGGATGCCTTGGAATGCCCATGCTCCCCCATGTAATGTTTTCCTGACGATAAGTAACGCAAGGCAGCACTATGCGCTGTGTTAAGTTACTTTGTAGGTACTAAACCATGGAACGTGTCTTTGTGTGACTTAGTAAATGCCAAACATTATTTTGCGTAGGGGCTGGACCACAAACGTGACACAGCTCGGAGGCAAAATCCTATTATATCTGGATCCTTATGTGGATACTGCACAGTATTGCGTGAAAAGCTGCACATCTTGAACTCTGTTGCAAATTGTGCTTGTCATTTTTTCTCTTTCACCAGGTTTTTTATTGCCTAAGTACTGCATCGTCATCAGATTCTCTTCTGTAGCACGCACAACGAATGTATATTGATTATTTTTGTGATATATTTATTAACTACTAATGAAACCTTTTTGGTGTAAAACACTTTGAGGGTCCACGTTATCCTTTTATTCTTTTGAAATAATGTATTGAGTTGCCTGATGCACTCGTAGACTAGACAATTTTACTGCTAGCCTTTTATTGATTAAATATTTACCTAAATAAAACTGTGGGACCCATTGATTTTCAATATTTAGATGTACACAAGTTCGGGAATATAAGAAAGGCTTGTGCCATTTCTTTTCACATGGTCTGATTCGGGACATGTCGACATAATTAATCTAGCATAACACTCTGGTCCCCATTTTGACGGGATATGTGCACAAGGTCAAACGTTTTCTAATCTGAATGCTGCTAATGGGCTACCATTTGAAAAAAGTAGTTAGTTTAAAGGAACGACCATACATCACAACACGCTCTTCATCTAAAAGGCATTTTATCATGAAAAACCAAACCTTTATAACCTATTTTGATCTATCTGTTTTGTTCAAAATAAACATTTATGAGCGTATATTTATAATTAAAAGAATGGAGGTAAGTCCTTTTTAGTACTGGCCAACTTCCCATGGAACAACCTCTCATGGACTCAATGTCACATAAAGCTGTAATGTTTTTCTAAATGCCTACAATCCAATCTTTTCTCTATTTGGCCATGGCTCCAGCCATTTGATTGTTTAGACCAGCCTAGGTGAATGTGAACTTTATAAGTGCTTACCTTCCCCAACCTCACTCAGCTCACCTACAGGATGAATGAGGAGATTTTAAACATGCAAACATGCTACCAAAATAAATTATTCTCAATTGTTTACGTTTTTGACGATATTTGGCCCTGCACATATATACTGTATCATATTTTCACATTAGGCGACCAGGAATGGGGAACAAAGGGTTGCCTAGACAGATTTTCCATTTTCAAATGGCAAGTACACTAGTCAAAGACGGGAAACTGCATTTATAACGAAAGCCGAAAAACGGGAGGCCTTTACAACGAAGGCTTTATAACGAAAATGCCTTTACAACTATAGGGTTTTCAACGAGCATGCCTTTACAACGCATGCCTTTTATTACAAAAATCATGGTAAATGGAAGTATATTGCAGGTAAGTAAAAGATTTTAAACATATATATGTGTGAACATTGTATATATATGTGTGTGTATATAAATATTTAAGTAGTATATATATAATTATTTATATAGTAGTTTTAGGTTTTTGGGTGGTAAGGGAAATTTCAGGTTTTATGGTGGCTATTGGTTTTTGGTTATTAAGGGAATTTTTAGGTTTTAGGGTGGCTATGGGTTTTGGGTGTAAAGGGAATTTTTAGGATCTAGGGTAGGTATGAGTGTTTGGGTGGTAAGGGAAATTTTGGACTTAGGTTGGGTATGGGTTTTTGGGTGGTAAGGGGATTTTTAGGGTTTAGGGTGGGCATGGTATTTTGGGTGGTAAGGGAATTTAGAGGGTTTAGGGTGGGTATGGGTTTTTGCGTGGTAAGGATATTTTATGTTTTAGGGTGGGTATGGGTTTTTGGGTGGGTATGAGATTTTGGGTGGTAAGAGAATTTTTAGGGTTTAGGGTGGGTATGGGTTTTGGTTGGGAAGGGAATTTTGGGGTGGGAAGGATTTTTTTAGGGCTCAGGGGTTGTGGTGTCTATATATATCTGCCACTCTTCCCACCAGAAGAAATTGAGCCATACTCACCTGTGGATTTCCAATCCTTGCTTTTTATTTTTTTATTTAAGTTTAGGTTGTCTACAATACACAAAAAATCCCTACAAGTTTTGGCCCCCTAGAGACCTTGGTCATGGGATATACAGCATTTCTGCCCTACCACCAATACTAATGTTATTTGTACTTTTTTTTTCTCCCCTTTCCTTTATTACATCGCTTCCTCCCACAGTGCACTAAACACTCATGGGAAGTGTAGTTCTATGTGTTTTAAAAGAGTGGAAAAAAATCTGGGAAATAAATTATATACATATGATAAAAACCCACGTTATAAGTTGAACAAGAACATTGTAGAATACATTATATATCAAATCCATGTGATGTTACACTATAAATAATCATGATAAATCTTGTTCGTATTTAGCACCATTATGAATGCATTCTGGGATCAGTAGTTTACAAGCATTTTCACTTGATTGAGTACAGCAATAACTATCCGATCTTTTGGGAAAATGATCACATACCTTATTTATGTTATTGTTTGTATCCAGACTTTTTGCCCTCTAGTGGGCTAATCCTACTACCAAATGCTCGATCATTGTGACTCTCAATGGTGAACAATGTTATTACTCTTATTTCACAAAAATATCAATCATTGATTATGTGTCAAAACCTTATGTTTTCTTCAAACACCAGTCACATCACTTGTTAATCACAGATGATATAATTACTGTGCACTCTGGAATCAGTAATTCTCCTTAATTTCCTTGATCATAATCATCATTGCAAAATGTTCATCTTATGTATAGTTCATATTATTATGTTCTTCAACATTCTCTTCCCTCTAGTGGGCTATATTCAGGCCAGCTACCCAATCATTGTACCTCCTATTGTATAAATAAAGTCATTCTTATTCTTTCATAAATGTTGTTAACCTTGGGTTTCACCCCTCCAATAAAGTGCTGAGTGTAAGTGCAAATCACGCAAAATCTACTAAACTCCCATTAAAAAAACCTATTCTATAAACATACTGTGAAAAAGTAATTAAATAATTACTAAAATTTAAAAATAAATAAATAAATAATTAGAATAGTCGATGAAGTCATAATCACATCTTACGCCATCTATAAATGTATATACAATTCCTCATCTTGATTCAGACCTTAAGGTGCCAATGTCCTTAAATTGAGTATATGACAAGATTCCCTTTGTCGATCCCCTCCACGTTCATTTGATTCAATTTGCTCAATTGCGTAGAATTTTAATTTCTTCCAGTCACTTTGGTGATATGTTTCCATATGTTTACCACTGCATTGCTCTGGTCTTTGTTTCTTGTTGCTCTCACATGTTCTAATATCCGCTTTTTCAGTTCACAAACAGTACTTCCCACATATTGTAATTTGCATGGGCATTCTATTATGTATATGACAAATTGGCTTTTGCACGTAATATGTTGTTTGATTTGCCATTTTTGATTTGTTACTAGGGTAACCTCTTGTTTATCAGTGGCTATTTGACACACTTTACATTTATTACATTTTTGAAAACCTTAAATTTGTGAGCCAACTCGTTGGTTTATTATTCTTAAAGTGACTGTGCATTAGGGAGTCCTTTAGATTTCTTGCTCCTCTAAATGTGACATTAGGATGGTTACCCACTATTTTTGCCACCGTTGAATCTAATTGTAGGATGTTCCAATGTTTTCTTAAAATAGTGTTGATTTTTTTTGCCTCTGCTGAGTATGTGGTGATAAGTCCTATGGGACCATCATTTTTTATTTCCTTCCCCTTATTTTTCAATATCCATGTTCTTGATAATTGTTTCATTTTTGTTATTCCTGTATTGATTACATGTTTTTTATAAACTCTTCTTTCAAATCTCCATGTTGTTTCCCTAGTGTATTTATTCATTTCACTTTCTTGAGAACAGATTCTTCGAATTCTTAAGAATTCCCCATATGGGATGCTATTTATTAAGCTTTGTTGGTGAAAGCTCTCGTCATGTAATGTTGCATTTGTCGCAGTTTTTTTCCTCTACAGCGTAGTTTGAATCTTATTATCCTCAATGTAGATCTCCGTGTTTCAGAAAGTTACCTTAAAATCTAAATCTAAATCCGTATTTGTAAAGCGCGAACTACTCACCCTTACGGGTCTCAAGGCGCTGGGGGCCGTTGTGGAAATTAAGTGAGCTATTGCCCAGAGTCACATGGTGATGAGCTGAGCTGCCGCCGAAGCTGGGGATCGAACCGTGGGCCCTGTGCTCCGAAGTCAGCTGCCCTGGCCGCTGCACCACACCTCCCCACTGAGACCTTTGAGTCACTTATCTCATACGTGAATCTCAAATGAGTTGGAGTGTTGTTTAGGATGTCAAAATATTTTTGAAATTCTTCTGCACTTCCATCCCAAATAATGAATAAATCGTCAATATAACGTAACCACATGATGGTTTTGTTAACATGTTCATCATTATTTGGTATCCACGCCATTTGCTGTTCCCACCAACCCATTGTGAGGCATGCATAACTGGGGCTAAAAGAAAACCCCATTGCTGTACATTTTGTTTGTTTGTATAGTTCCTTCCCAAATAGAAACACATTCGGTGTCAAGTACATCTTGATCATTTCAAATAACATCTCATTGTGGTGGGAGAATTAGATGTTTCTTTTTCTTAGAAAATATTCACAAGCTTGTAATCTGATTTCATTGTCAATGTTCGTATAAAGTGCTGTTACATACATCGTTATTAATTTGTATGTTGTTTGCCAGGGAGTTTCTTGTAAATGTCTCAGAAGATCACTTGTGTCTTTCAAATATTAATTGAGGTCATAAACGTGTGTTGCTAAAAAGAAATCAATGTAGTTTGCAATTGATTCCAACAGGGCTACTTTGGCTGATATAATCGGTCTCCCTGGTGGTTTTGTGGGATGTTTGTGGATTTTGGGTAAGACGTGTATTGTGGCCATTATTGGATAATTAGTCGTTAAATAATTCCGTTCTTCTTCATCCAGTAAATTCATTTTTACCCAATCTGCCAATTTTCCATCCAATTCACTTTTGAATTGTGCTGTTGGATTTTGTTTTCATTTAGCATAGTATGTTTTGTTGTTTAATTGAGAATATGCCTCTTTCATATAATCTTCCTTTTCCATTATAATTACATTTTCCCCTTTGTCAGCTGTTTTTATCTCAATTGTATTATCTTGTTGTAACCTACAAAGTGAATCTCTTTCTTCTTGTGTTAGATTATCCCTGTATTTTTCTTTAGTCATTTTGTACAAGTCTTGAACTACCGCTTCATGAAATACATCAATTTTGTTGCCAAAAAGAAGTCGTGGATAGAATCTAGATTTAGGTTTTGTACCACTGATTCCTGCTCCAATAGGAATACACTGCTTATTAATGTTGGCGGTTTGCTGGTTGCTGCCTTCTTCTTCAAGGTCTATCAACACTTGTAGACCAGTTACATCCTCTACATTTAGCTCTACAGTTGGTCTATCAGTTATTCTTCTTGAGCCCAGAGTTTTTTTATGATCGGTTTCTGTAAATATTTTTGCCAATTTAATCTTTCTGATGTACTTATATACATCAATTCTTGTCTGTGCCATGACCATGTGTGTTATTGGACAATAGTTGAGGCCTCTTTTGAGAAGTTAAATTTCTGATTCCTTCATCTCTTTCTTGGAGAGATTAATAACATTAAGTTCTTCGTGTAACTGATTTAGATCTTCCTCTGTTTCATACTTCTCGTCGTAGTTCCTGATTTTTCTGTTCCTTTTTCCTCTTTTCATCTGGTATTTCTTCCTTGGCTCCAACCTCTTCCCCTGCCTCTTGAGTTGTTGATGGGGATTCCCCTGGTTCTCTCCCATTGTTGTTGTTGAAAAGCCAGTCTCATTTCATTTAAAAAAGTACATTTGCTTCCTACAGTTGTTGCATTGGATCCTCCCTCTCCCTCGCTCATGTCTGGATCTGTTAGGGAGGACAGGCTCCCAGAGGGATTAGTTACTGTTTCCAGTTGTTCTAGTTGTTTTAAGGTGTTACATTTCCTGGCCAAAGTGAAGATCAGTCCTTCCTCATAATCTTCCTTATCTCTCTGAAATTTGGTTTGCTTGCGTAATTGGACATCCTCCTCATGTTTTTTCAATCTTCCTTTCCAGGTCCTCTTTGAATTTTTTTCATTTCTCCTGTCAACTCCAATTGATCCAGTTCTTTTTCCAGTTCTCTTAGTTGTGTTTGAATTGTTTCTAGTGCTATCTCCTGGTGTTTAATAAGAATTGTAATTAACCCCAAGGAGGAATTTAGAATATGTTCACCCCATTCCTGTAGTAGTTCACTACTGGAATCTTGATGACTTGACATTAGGGAGATTCTGAGGCCTCTAGGTACTCTCTGTACTTCCATATCTTTTTAAGAGTCAGCACTTCCCACCATTTGTTTATTTTTTTTCTTGATAGTCTTTCCCATAGTCTGAATTTGCTTCTAATATCAGTTATTGATCCTGTGGGTCCCTTGTTCGGACCCTTCGTTGTGATGGCAGTTGTTTGTTCAAAAATTGTAGCTATAATTGCGTTACGTTTGGCTTCTCCACTATTTATCTTCGAATTGTATCTGTGATCATTTTCACCTAAGATTTTTAGATTTTTCTGTTGGTTACACCCGTTTCCACTTCAAGTGTTCATGAAAATAACAATGTTTTGTACAACAGTTTCGGTCGTTTTAAATTGTCCCTGCTTCAATGAGGTGTGAACCCAACCGGCGTGTTCAATCTTCTGTAATACTGTGATACTCCCTTCCCCTGCTTACCTACAAAACAGTTCTGCGCTGTCTGCCACCCTCCGGTAGCCGATCGTCGCATTCCTGTTCTTCGGTATCCAATGTGGGGGTAGGGTCCGATTTCACATTTGCCGCCTGCACCCACTAAGTATCTTTCACCGCTTGGCTCAGGTTTGCAGGTGCTAACGGCACTCTTGGTGGTGCGATCCTCGTAAGCGGCAGAGCCAGGCCGCAATTATCTGCCACTCTTCCCACCGGAAGAAATTGAGCGCCACTCACGGGTGGATTTCCAATCCTTGCTTTTTATTTTTTATTTAAGTTTAGGCTGTATACAATATGAGTGTGAACATGAATATATAAGCACTCATCTGAGTTTCTCCCCAGCTATGTCACTGCCTTTATCTTTTTCTTCTTTTAATAGCTATATAAGTTGTAGTATGCATCTTAGAATACATATATATATATATATATATATATATATATATATATATATATATATATATATATATATACTTATTTATTTATTTATATAAATAAAAATACAAAGTGATAAGTATTTATATTGTTGAAATATAAATATATACCTTTACCACAGAAGCCTTTCCACAAAAAGTAAGCATGTTACAGGTAAAAAAAAGTATATATATATACATACAGTCGCCAGTAGATAGTTATAGTAAGGACCTAGTTTCCATAGGAAGAGTGTTTTTTGTTTTGCAAATAACTTTCACCCCACTTGGCTAATCTTCACGAAATTTTCAAAACGTATACTTTTGTCGGTTCAGCTGCTGTGTTGTAAGTTTTGAGGTGATGTGTGAAGCAGGGGTCAAGAAAAAGGGGGGTCCCAAACCCATTTCCCCCATGTTAATTCCCATAGGACCTTTGAACAAGCCTACAGCCCGAACTGCTGAATGGAATCGCACCAAATTTGAAACAAATGTAGATTTGGTTTCATGGATCATGCTTTTTGAGATTCAGTGTAAATCCGTTCAGTAGTTTTAGAGATATTCAAGGTAAAAAAATATACTTATATAGGGACGCGGATCCTGCGCAGATCCCCTGCGGGTAAATCTGCAAATTCACACACCAAAGTAAAGACCTGATTGGCTGCCCGCAGCTTCACGGAAAATTTGCATCCGCCATTTTCTTTTATCGGGAAATGGTTCTCAGGGCTCAAATTGGAGCTGTAATATTTATAAAGTGTCAGGGTAGACAGTCCCCGACTACATGGGGGGGCATATTAGAAGGCTGTAAGCAAATATTTTTTAGTTAACATACATGTATGTATTTTTCTTTGATGTTTTCTGATATCCGTGGTCCACCTGCGGGGCTCAACTTGGCCCTGGTGTGAATTCGCGGGCAGATCCACGGATATCGGAAAACGTCAAAGAAAAATACATGCAAAAAAACAGACTTATAATGATACCCCCACTGAATCAGGCAGCTGAAAACTCTCACAGTGAATTTCACATCCATTGCCACAGCCAGCCAGGCAGCCACCCTCTCACCCACTGTCACAGGCAATGACATCCTATGACACCCAGTGCCACATGCAGACAGATACTCTCATACCGATCCATACACTGTCACACCCATTCACAAACCCATACAGACACTGTGACACCCATTCAGATACCCTAGAGACACTGTAACACACATTCACAAACCTTTACAAAGACTCTTATGGTGACACTTACATGTATACACATGCTCTCACATGCACTAATATACCTACACAGCCACTGTTACAGCCATTCACATACTCTACAGAGACTGTTACACCCGTTCACAAACCCATACAGAGACTCTCAGAGCCACACTTACACCAATACAGACATTGGCACACCCATTCACAAACCCATAAACACCCTGACACACCCATTCACAAACTTATACAGAAACTCTCACACCCATACTTACAGGTATATACATACTCTCATACCCACTCACATACCCAGACAGACACTGTTAAACCCATTCACATACACTACAGACACTGTTACACCCATTCTCAAACTCATACAGAGACTCTCACACCCACACTTCCCCCATGCAGACACTCTCACACCCACTCACATACCCATACAAACCCTATCAGACCCACTGTAAGACCCATACAGACACTGTCACACCCATTCACAAACCAATGGAGACATGGTCATATCTATTGACAAACCTATACAGAGACCTTTACACCTATACATACACTGTCACACTCACTGACATACCCATTGAGATACTCTCACATCCATTCACAAACTGATACAGACACTGTCATACCCATTCAGAAACCTATACAGAGAATCTCACACCCACACTTATAAGTATAGACATACTCTCACACCCACTCAGATAGTCACACATACACTGTTACACCCATTCACATAATCTACAGACACTGTTACACCCATTTACAAAGCTATACAGAGACTCTCACACCACACTTACACCCATAGAGACACTCTCACACTCATTCACAAACCTATACAGACTGTCACACCTATTCACAAACCTGAGCAAAGAGTCTCACACCCACACTTACATGTATAGGTATACTCTCACACCCACTGATATACTCATAGAGGCACTGTTACACCTATTCATATATACTACAGACACTGTTACAGCCATTGGCAAACCGATAGAAAGACTCTCACACCAACAGAAACAACCATACAGACATTTTTTTAGCTACTCATATACTGATGCAGAGAGTGTGACACCCTGTGATATATCAATAGAGACTCTGCTACAGGCATTAAGATATGCATAGAGACACTTATGCACCTAAAATCATTCCTATTTATAGTCTCTTATATCCACAGTGAGACTCATGCAGAACTGTCAGCTAGAAATACTAAATGTGCTGTTTTGCATTGAATGTGTGCTTTTGATTTGCGGATTTGTGATGGATCCGCAGAGACAATAAAGCTTTTTTAAAGAGAGGGATTTACAGTTAAAAATAGCAACTGTTTGGGACATAGGGTGACTCTTAGAAGAGCCGTTGTGTTCATTGTGTGTTTATGATGACTACACATACGAGCGGATGCAGAGTCTCAAGTTGCTCAGAAACACTCTGTTGCCTTCGTCTGTGAAGTGAACATCATCTCTTCTATATATTCCATGCATGTTGAAGCGCAGGTTATTATTGTAGATATAGTCCATGTTATGGTCTCTGAGAAATGCTGAAACAGTTTTATTAATATATTTCCTGGCTTTGTCTATTTGAGGACAACATTGAGATGACCAGTTTCATTTCTGCCTCTGGCATATGTTAGAAAACACCAAGGCAGTTTGAGGGAAAAGTTTCATCATTTGTCCAAAGGTATCTTTCATTAGGATTTCTAGTCCTACCCCAGTCAGTGTGCCCAGGCCATTGTCACCACAGTGCACAATTGTGAGGTCTGGATGTTGGCAATCAATAATGCTTTCAGCCAATGGAAGCAATTGGTGCCACTTTAATCCTCTCTGGCCAAACCAACTGATATTCACAATAAGCAATCCCAAGTCCCTGTCTATGCCACTCTTACTAGCATATTCTCTAGCCCAGAACACAAAGCCGTGACCCACAATCCACACTCTAACCATTTTGAAGGATGGAGCAGTAGCACACAGGAGAAGGCTGCAGCTGAATGAGGCAGTTTTGAAGTGAAAGGCAGATGAAAATGGAGGGTAGTAGGAAGAATTTGAAAGAACCCATTTTATTGGTTGTTGTAAATATGTTGGTGCATGAAGCTAGGTAGTGAATTTGTGAGAAAAGTAAATAGTGTTGGATTGAGAAAGTAGAAAAAGTGTTGCTGTTTGGGATATGTGTATTATTAGAAAAATGTAACCACACCTGCTGTATTTGCTTCGCAAGTGAGCATAGTGCCTGCAAAAACTGTTATGAACATCTGACCTACCGCTCCTAGAGAATGGTTCAAATTGGGTTACCATGGTATCCCTCAGACATTAACCATAGATTTGTGCAATCACCCAGGCAGTACTATCCCACTCAAAGATTCAGTCAGGCACTACTCATGCTGTCATCTACTCACTGAGGTACTACTGATGCACTGATAGAATAGCCCAAGCATTACCTTTAGACTCATATTCTCTCTTATGTACTTCTCATACAGTCATTCAATCATCCAGCTACTACCACTGCAGTCATAGAATCACTCAGGCAGTACCAATGCACTTTTCTATTCTTTCTAGCACTACTCATATACTCTTGTCTTTAACCATGCATTAGCCTTGCACTCATGGTTTGTCTAAGGTATTTTTGCTGCACTGTTCTAATCACCCATTCAGTGCTGCTGCTCTCATGCAATCACCCAGGCAGTACTCTTTAACCCCTTCGTTGCTCATGACGAGCTCAGCTCGGCATGCTGCGCGGTTGGGCTGTGCGCATGACGAGCTGAGCTCGTCACGACCACACCCGCGATCGGAATGTCCAGCACCTGGGCGGAATTCCGATCGCGGCGAAGCGGTTAAATGAGTGTTTCACTCAGCCACTACCTATCCAGTCATCTATTCTCTCAGGCACTACCCACTACTTATCTATTTGTATGTTTCTTTCATATATGATGCGTGTTTTAAAAGGTACATACACATGCATGCATGCTCTCTGGAATATGGTGAGACTTTTAACAGATACATTGAAAAAGTTGCTGCTTTGTATTTGGCTAGGCCCAACACTCTGAGTACTTGCTGAATAGTGAAGCTGCAGCCCAAAAGAGAGGTTTAAGATTTGTTGGTAGAAGGATTAGTTATTAGGTTAGCTTGTGGAGATATACACTTCAAGTATGCCGCATAATTTTAGGTGTCTCTTTAAAATGGGAATTGCAGTCTGTCAAGTTTAAGGGACTTTTTGGTCTTATGACTGAGGTATGTTTCTGCGTTAACATGTTTTCTCACATGTGTTATGACTAAACAGATGGTAGAGGTATAAAACTCTGGTATACATGTATCTGTATTTTTCTTTTATATATCATGCCACTAGGAAAAGGCCCAGACACATGCATGCCATGTAATGCCTCAGACATTAACCATAGATTTGTGCAATCACCCAGGCACTACTATCTCACTCAAACATTCAGACAGACACTACCCATGCTCTCATCTACTCAGTTAGGTACTACTGATCTTCTCATAGAATGGCCCAAGCATTACCCTTACACTCATATTTTCTCTCAGGTACTTCCCATACACTCATACAATCATCCAGCTACTTCCACTGCAGTCATAGAATCACGCAGGCAGTACCCATGCACTTTTCTATTCTTTCTAGCACTACTCATATACTCTTGTCTTTAACCGTGCATTAGCCTTGCACTCATGGTTTGTCTAAGGTATTTTTGCTGCACTGTTCTAATCACACATTCAGTGCTGCTGCTCTCATGCAATCACCCAGGCAGTACTCTTCAAATGAATGTTTCACTCAGGCACTACCCATCCAGTCATCTATTCTCTCAGGCACTACCCACTACTTATCTATTTGTATGTTTCTTTGATATATGATGCGTCTTTTAAAAGGTACATACACATGCATGCATGCTCTCTGGAATATGGTGAGACTTTTAACAGATACATTGAAAGAGTTGCTGATTTGTATTTGGCTAGGCCCAACACTCTGAGTACTTGCTGAATAGTGAAGCTGCAGCCCAAAAGAGAGGTTTAAGATTTGTTGGTAGAAGGATTAGTTATTAGGTTAGCTCGTATTGGTCTATGGAGATGTACACTTCTTGCTTCCTTCTGCACCCCTCTTGTCTCTTTCTGAACCCCTCTTCCCCCTTTCTATACCTCTGTTGCCTCTTTCTGCACCTCACTTGTTTCTTTCTGCACTCCTCTTGGCTCTTTCTACACCCCTCTTCCCTCTTTCTGTACTTCTGTTGCTTTTTTCTGCACCCCTCTTCTGTCTTTCTGTACCTCAGTTGCCTGTTTCTACAATTCTCTTGCCTCTTTGTGCAGTTTTTTTGCCTCTTTTTCCATTTCTATTATTTGTTTCTGTACCTTACTTGCGTTTTTGTACAACTGTTTCCTCTTTCTGTACTTCTTTTGCGTCTTTCTGCACCTGTGTTTTTTCTTTTTGTACATCTGTTGCTTCTTTCTGTGTTTCTTACATTTTTCAGTAGTTGTGTTGTTTGAGTATTTCATTTTGCTGTTTGTAAACCTCTTGTTTTATTTCCTTTCTCCTTTTGGCTGTGTGACCACCTATTCTTGTGTTTTTGCATATGTTTTGCTTATTTTTATACTTTTCTCTTCTTATGAGATATAAATGCAATAGAAATTTAATTATAATTTTGTGCTTAGTCGTTATTTTTAAAATTGAAATGTTATTAATTTAGAAATTTTAATTAATGTACTAAAATAATCAAACTATTATTTGTTTTTTAGGAAGATATTTTATTTGGATTAGAAATAAAAGATGGCAAGAAAACATGAAAAGAGAAGAGAACAAAGGAAACAGAAGTACTTAATGAAAACTAAAATGAGTGGAGTAGAAAAATACCAAAAAGATGTTCAAGATAAAGTGGCTTCTGGTAAGAGAACTAAACAATTTATTTAAAAAGTTGTGCAGAGATTGAATGATCAAAATACTAAGCAAAGGAGGAAATTTTGTTTTCGAACAAAGGAGAAGCAAATGAAGAAACACAATGGAAAAGAAGGACATGTGACAAAAAGACAGAAACAATTTAAGGACATACGTGTACGTATGTTTCGAAATAGAGTAATTCAAAATGTATTTAAAGATTGTAAAAAGTGTAAAAAAGATCTGCAACATATAAGAAGAAGCAACAGATTAAAAGTGAAGTAGATACTGCTTTTTAATTGAAACAGAAATTATTTATATTGGTATTGAAGAGAATGAAAACATTGAATAAAACAATGAACTTTATTAAGGAGAAAAGCAAAAGAAAAAGACTGGTTAATAGAAGTAACTTTTGCAAAGCTTTTTCTGGTGAATGGAAGCATACTTCTAGTACTGAGCCTTTTTTTAATGAAGAAAGTTATTTTAAACAAAATACATTAGTTCACGCAGTTGATACCTGTGGTCATTGTTATGAAATGAAAAATGGTTGTCCAATTGAAAAGGAAAAGATGGTTCCTAGAGATGTTGGAGAAGTAATAGCTAAAGAAGTTCAAGGGGGACGTGCACATGCTCCAGTGTATAAGTGGGAATGTAGTAGTATTTGTAGTATTCGACAGGAATCTATTGATATATTACAAGTTTTCTTACAAGAATATGCTAAAAAAAAGTGTTAAACAGAAGATTAAGATGTTGCAAGGACTAGATCCATGTAAAGTAAGAAAATATACTAAGTTGCAGGGTCATTCTCTCGCTTGTCTCTCTAGAAAAGTGTGTAAAAGTACTTTTCATCATTTAAGAATGTTAGCAGTACATCATACAGAAATGCGGAAGTTAGTAAGGAGATTGTACTACGTAAAAAGTCCTGCATTATCTTTAAGTGAAATGAATGCAGCTCTTTTGCATGGTTCAATATCGGATGTAAAAAAAGTTTGTGATGATATACAGTTTTGTTTCTTTGGATCACAAGAGGAGTGTACAGAAAGTGAGAGCTTCATAAGTGTAGGTGTTGAAGAACAGGTAGAAGATATTAGTACTGAGAAGTTTTCAGGAGAAATTACAAAGTTTAAGATACTTTCATGTGAAAAACCAAACTATGTTTGTATTTGTTGTCAACGTGCTCACTATAGAAGTCAAACTAGGAATGTTGATGTATATTTAAAAAGTGAAAAGGAAAATAATGGTAAGTGGGAGCAATTTGGTGCTTATTTGTTGGTGGAAGGTCGTTTTGAGTTGGGTACTGATTAAAGTATTTGTAAATATTGTTACAATAAATTAGAAGAGAACAAAATGCCAGCTAGAGCAGTACATAACAAGTTAGAGTTGGTAGCTATTCCTCCAGAACTGGCAGATTTAAATACATATGAGTCCATTCTTATTCAATCTGTCACCGGTTTCAGGCTATTATTCATATGGAGCTTAAAACAGGTAAGCTTCCTCCAACAGATTTACAAAGAGGTCTGAAAGGCAGAGTTGTGTGCTTACCTTTAGATTTTAAGAAAAATATTGAAACTGTTGGTATAGAGAGAGAGGAAAGTGAGCCTGTAGGTATTCTAGTTAATGGTGTACCAACAAAGAGTCGGAAAATATGGCAAGAGTTAGTAGATGTGACCAAACTTCAAAAGGCTACATTATATCTTGTACAGAACAATATTTATTATAAAACTGTAAATGTGGAAGAACAGGAAATATGTTTAGAGGAAGATACAGAAATTTCAACTGGCCAAATAGAAAAAGTAGACCAGTCCAGGAGTGAAGAGATTTACAAACATTACAGTATACATCATCTACATTCAAAAGAAGTGATTGGAAACAGTATTGAATTATTCCAAATGAAGAAAGCGAAGGGAACTCCCATGAGTGTATGGGAAAAAAGTTTAGAAGCTCGTTGTTTTCCACAGCTGTTCCCTACTGGAGAAGGTGGACGATATGATGAACGAGCAGTACAGATTCCAGCTTCAGAATACCGGACGACAAGATTGTACTCAGAAGATCCAAAATTTCGACAGTGCATTCCATATATATTTCATCTTCTATTTGAAAGTGACTTGTCTGGACTTTCATATGCTGTGAATCACATATTAAAAACAGGTCTTCATCATACACAAGTTTCTGCAAAGGAATTTATGGACAAAGTTCAACAAAGAGACAATCATTTAGAATCTCAGTTAATTAATTTGATGGCGTGTCAACGTGGTATTAATGAGTATTGGTATCATCGTCACGGAGAACTTAAATGTATATTAAGAAACTTAGGTACCCCTACGTGGTTTGTTACGCTTAGCTGTGCTGAATACGCATGGGACGATTTACTTGAATTTCTACGACAAACAAATTCAAATGTAAAAAACATTGAAATGAAGACAGCTGGAGAACTGTGTTCCTTGGATCCTGTAAATGTGTGCAGATATTTTAATCATAGGTTTCAAGCTATGATGTCTTTTATCTGCAATAAAAATAATCCACCTCTTGGAGAAGTTACTGATTTCTTTTGGAGAAAGGAGTACCAAGCTAGAGGTGCTCCTCATATACACATGTTATTATGGATCAAGTATGCACCTAAATTTGGAACCGAATGAAAGTGTTTTGTCTTTTATCGAAGAATATGTTACCTGTGCCATTCCAAAAAAAGGAGGAGAAGAGAGCTTAAGAGAACAAGTTTTACATTTTCAAAGTCATCGATGTGGAAAATATTGTCGACGAAAATACAATTCAAAGGGAAAACATTTGAACATTATACAAAATGTCGTTTTGGATTCCCATGTCCAGTAATTTCAAAAGGAAGACTCAAAAGTTTTATGTCAGCAGTAAGACACACTATAACACAAAAATCTCCCAAAAATACATACAACATAAGAAGAACTGAAGATTCAAAGTATGTAAATGACTACAATCCAGTGATTGTGGCAATGTGGAATGCTAACATGGATATCCAGTATGTTGCAGATAATTCAATTGCTGTGGCTCGCTATGTTACGTCATATATAACGAAATCTGAAAAGACAGAGTTGAAGGAAATGTGGGAAGAAATTTCACAAGAGAAGAGTCTTAGTAACAAATTGTACAGCTTTAGTTTGAAAATGCTTTCACATCGAGAGATTGGATCCTACAAATGTTCAGATCGGTTGAGTTCTGCGAGGTTATATTCAAAGTCAAGAGGAATCATTTGGGTAAGTCTAGGTGTTGCGGCTACACGAAAGAGAGTTTTGAAATCTCTACAAGAAATTGAATACTTAGCATTGAATGAACCAGAAAGTACAGATATTGTTAAAACTAATATGTTGGATACGTACTATCCCAAAAGGAGTCCACACCTGGAAAACGTATGTCTCTATGAAGTACTGCAACATTACAGCTTTAAGAGAAATGTTACAGAAAATATAAATGAAGAAAAATATACAGTAATTGGATGTGATGGATGTTTGGTAAAACATGCCAAAGGGAATCTTATTAACCACAGAAAACTGAGTTGTGAAACGCCTGAAAAAAGGGAATTTTTCTATTTAGCACTACTGCAACTGTTCAAGCCTTGGTGTAGTGAAGCAGAATTAGTTGGAGATTTTGACTGCTATGAAGATTCTTTTAATGCATGTAAAGATAACATTCAATGCACAATTTTCCCTACTTATCTACAAATGTTAAATGAAGAGATTGAACAAGAAACTAAAATTGCAGCTGAAATAGCTAGAGACAGTTCTCAAGATAGTCAGAGTTCTGCTCCACTAAGTCAAGATCCACTAGGACAACCAATTATTGAACATGAAGCAGCAATAGCCATGAATGAAGTAGAAATGACAATGCAACAAGCACAACAGGATATTATTGAGTTGGGAAACTTGGAAAAACAACTAAATATTGAAGAAAGAGAAATATATGAGTGACACTACAGATACAGCATGGTTTGCTACATGAAAAAAAAGAATGCCAATGCACATCATTTAAACCTATTCGAATGTACATCAGTGGTCAAGATGGAATAGGAAAAAGTTTCTTAATTAATGTTTTCAGCAGTTACAGCTCCAACTGGATTAGCAGCACACAACATTAAAGGGATTACTTTACATCGATTACTCATGCTATCAGTTGAACATGAAAATAAGTTGGAATATCACAAGCTATCTGGAGAAGCTTGTTATGAAGTTTCAAGAGTACTGAAGAAAATGAAACTTCTAATCATTGATGAGGTGAGCATGGTCTCAAACTTAATGCTTGCCTTTGTACATTTAAGAATGCAACAGATTTTAAAAACAGATTATGATGTTCTATTTGGAGGAAAACATGTAATTGTATTCAGCGATCTACTATAACTTACTCCTCTAAAAGGACAACCTGTTTTTAAAACACTTGTCCATGAAGACACTAGGAAATCTTTGGGAAGTATTGGAAATGTGAACATTTGGTCTCATTTTGAATATAAAGAACTTATTAAGAATATGCGACAAGCAAGTGATGAATATTATGGAAACATTCTTCAAGATATAAGAATTGGTGTTTTGACAAAACATGGTAAAGAAGCTTTACAAAGTCTGCTACTGACGAACTTGTTTCCAAATGAAAACATTGCACCTGAAATAATGTACAAAACAATTGGAGAAAAGAAGTCTATAATTTGCCTAATGTCTACACTGCAAGAGTGTTCTACATTCAATCAGGAACTTTTGAAATTGGAAAAACAACCAATAGTTAAAATGGAAGCTATTGATAAAATGGAACACGAAGGAGTTACTATTCTTCTCTCAGAGAAATTACAATCAAAATTGGATTCTTTGGAAAAGTCTGTGTCTAAGACTGCAGGTTTAGAAAAGACTTTATATGTATGTATAAACTGTCAGGTAATTTTACGGCATAATTTGGATGTAGAGAAAGGTTTAGTAAATGGAGCAATGGGAAAAATTGTTAATTTTGTAAATTGTCAGAACAGAGATGGAATTGAATTTTTGAAGATTAAATTTGATCAGGTTAAGAGGTAAAACAGATTGGACGTTGTGCTGTTCGTTTTTTGCTTGTAAAAGATGTGTATGTTCATAGAAAACAGTTTCCTCTTTCTTTAGCATATGCAGTAACCATTCATAAATCTCAAGGTTTAAGTGTAGACAGTGCTTTGGTAAATATTGGAAGTACAGTGTTTAAAGAGGGCAAGGCGTACATTGCATTGTCTGGTTTGTATTTGATTGATTTGAATGAGAAAAAGATTAGTGCTGATGCAAATTGTATAAGAGAGTACAATCGGTTAAGAAGACTTTATGCTCCTAACTTTGGTGAATATCCTGTATATGAGAAACGTGTAGTGTGTCGAAAACGGAAATATGACAAACATTCTACTGAGATTCAAAAAAAGAAAACAATCCAAGAGAATCATGAAGGTGCAAAAAAATGAAAATGGACACTGTTGATGATATTGTATGGATACCAGTTAGAAAATAGTTCAGGTATCAACTGCTATGCTAATGTAATTGTGAATGTTGCCTTTTATCTAGTAGATCTTCATCATGAAATTATGGAAAATCGAGAGAAAAGATTCTGTTCTTTGCTACATTATATTTTTCAAAAGTTGGTAACTGATAGAAGTAAAATCCATACTGTTTCTGGTATTCGGCATATTTTGGATATATGTACTGGTACTTCGCAATTTACACTCAATATACAACAAGATGCACAAGAATTTATGTTTATGCTTGGAGCATTGGAAGATGAAGGAATAGAAATTGAAAATGTATTTGGACTAAGTTACAGTTGGGAACATAAATGTGAAGAGTGTTAATTTTTTTCTACCACTGAAATAGACAGTGAATGATTCATATACTTGACGATACCAGATTGCAAATCAGTGTCTTTTAACAAATTAGTAAAAACAGCTAATCAAGATATGAAATGTTCTCATTGTAAATCAGAAATGTTGTCAACATTATATATACAAAGATTTGGAAAATATGTCATTTTAATGCTACAATGTTGTAGAGCAAATGGAAGAAAATTGGAAACCAAAATTAAAAATGTTGTGGCAACTCAAGTATCAATTTCAGGTAGAACTTTTAAAGCTGTGGCTGTTGTTTTGCATGATGGACCTACTACAACATCTGGACACTATACTGTGTATTTAAAGTGCAATAAAGGATGGACACATTGCAATGATGCTCATTTGGAATTCAAATGTAGGTTGCCTTACGAATTACCGAATTCATATCTGATATGTTTGATGCCAAAGTTTTGAAAACATCATTCAGCCTATTGGGAAGTTGGGAATACGAATTAACGAGTTTATTTTGGATATTTTCTATGCAAATGGATTTGGAAACATTATTCGGCCTATTGGGAAGATGTGATCAATTACTGTTTGGATTATTGTTTGTGCTAATTCTTATTGCATTTGCAAAATTGTGTTTCAAAGAAGTAGTTTATAAATTTGATCTTTATATTATACGCAATGTAAATGAGAGTCTATATTTTACTAAATGTACTTCAGAGAAATACATGATTTAATGTAGTTGAAGAATGTAATTTAGAAACTGTAGATAGGAAAACAGATAGTTGCACTTGTTGTAAATATTTTCAACGCAGATTTGTTTTTTTTTTTACAGTCTAATTGATTGTATTTTCCCCCCGCTGTTATATGATGATCTACATTGAAATCACTGTGTATGGTGAAATTCAGTAGAATCTGAAAACAGCAAAAAAGGGAAACTGAATATGTTATGTAATTCTAAAATTATGTTGTGTTCTTAAAACTATAATATTATATTCGACAACAGTTTTTGTTTTTCTTTTTTACAGAAGGTAATGGTAAAGTTTGAAAAGATTTTAAATTCAGTTTAGAACTAAACTACTGTAAAATAGTTCCACTGAGATTTGTATCTTCAACAATAAAAAGGTAAGATGAAATAATATAATAAGCATGATAATATGAACTAATGTTTACAGTTGATTTTACTGCACTCATCCATTTTTTCAAACACTACCGATGCACTCATCTATACAGTTAGGCACTATTCCCACAATCCTCCAATCACCCACGCACTATCCATGTATTTCTCCAATCACCTATCCAGTACCCATACATTTATAATATCACCCAGACACTACCTACGCACTACTCCAATCACTCAAGCACTACCTGTACTCTCATGTAATCAGGTAGACATCACCCCTACACTCATGGAATTACCCAGGTACTACTCTTGCACTCCTCCAATCACCTAGGCACTACCCATATACTGCTCCATACACCCAGGCATTACCCACACACTCTTCTAATCACCCAGACATTACCCCTGCACTCATGCAATCACCTAGGCATTACCCATGCACTCCTCCAATCACCCAGGTACTACCTCTGCACTCATGCAATCACCCAAGCACTACCTATGCACTCATGCAATCACCCAGGCATTACCCATGCAGTCCTACAATCAGTCAGGCAGTACCCATGCACTCCTCCAATCACCCAGTCATTACCTGTGCACTCTTCAAATTATCCAGGCACTATCCATGCACTCCAACTACCACTCAAGCAGGTACTACCTATGCACTCATGGAATAATGCAGGCACTACCCATGCAGTTGTCCATGCACTCAGGCATTACCCATACACTCTTCCAAACACCCAGGCACTATCCATGCACTCCTCCAATGACCCAAGCACTACCCATGCACTCATGGAGTCACTCAGGCACTACCCATGCACTTATACATGCACTGAGGCACTTCTACTGCACTCATGTAATCATTGAAGCACTACCCATGCAGTCTTCCAATCATCCAGGCACTACTCATGCACTCCTCCAGTCACCCATGGACTACGTATACACTCATGCAATCACCCAGACACTACCCATGCAGTTCTCCATGCACCCAAGCATTACCCATGCACTCTTCCAATCACCCAGACATTACCCTTGCACTGATGCAATCACCCAAGCACTTCCTATGCACTCATGCAATAACCCAGGCACTACCGATGTACTCCTCCATACACCCAGGCATTACCCATACACTCTTCTAATCACCCAGACATTACCCCTGCACTCATGCAATCACACAGACATAACCCATGCACTCCTTCAATCACTCAGGCAGTACCCATCCACTCCTCCAATCACCCAGACATTATCCATGCACTCATGCAATCACCCAAGCATTACCCATGCACTCCTTCTATCACCCAGCCACTACCCATGAGCTTAGAAAATCACTCACACACTACCCTTGCACTCCTCCAATCACCCATGTACTACCTCTGCACTCATGCAATCACCCAAGCACTACCTATGCAGTCATGCAATCACAAAGGCAATACCCATGCAGTCCTACAATCAGTCAGGCAGTACCCATGCACTCCTCTAATCACCCAGTCATTACCCGTGCACTCTTCAAATTATCCAGGCACTATCCATGCACTCCAACTATCACTCAAGGAGGCACTACCTATGCACTCATGGAATAATGCAGGCACTACCCATGCAGTTGTCCATGCACTCAGGCATTACCCATACACTCTTCCAAACACCCAGGCACTATGCATGCGCTCCTCCAGTGACCCAAGCACTACCCATGCACTCATGGAGTCCCTCAGGCACTACCCATGCACTTATACATGCACTGAGGCACTTCTACTGCACTCATGTAATCATTGAAGCACTACGCATGCAGTCTTGCAATCACCCAGGCACTACCCGTGCACTCATGTAATCACCCAAGTACTACTCATGCACTCCTCCAGTCACCCATGGACTACATATGCACTCATGCAATCCCCCAGACACTACCCATGCAGTTCTCCATGCACCCAAGCATTACCCATGCACTCTTCTAATCACCCAGACATTACCCCTGCACTGATGCAATCACCCAAGCACTACCTATGCACTCATGCAATAACCCAGGCACTACCCATGTACTCCTCCATATACCCAGGCATTACCCATACACTTTTCTAATCACCCAGACATTACCCCTGCACTCATGCAATCACACAGACATAACCCATGCACTCTTCAATCACTCAGGCAGTACCCATCCACTCCTCCAATCAACCAGACATTACCCCTGCACTCATGCAACCACCCAAGCATTACCCATGCTCTCCTTCTATCACCCAGCCACTACCCATGCACTCATGCATGCACTCAGGCACTTCTCCTGCACTCATGCAATCATTCAAGCCTTATCCATGCATTCATGCAATCATTCAGACACTATACAAGTACTCCTACAATCACTCAGTCACTATCCTTGCACTCATACAATCACTCAGGTAATTTTTCTATTTTTAACCAATATATGTGGTTCCGTAAGAAACGTTTTTTTTTTGTTTTCAAACTATTTAAAAAATATATTTTTTTTTAACGTTTTTTTCTTTTTTTAGGTGTTTTTGACTTTTTTTAAAAACAAAACACAATTGAAGACTCCAAAGGAACTGTTTGAGAAAAAAAAAGGAAAAGGAGATTTGGGAGCACATTATAAGTTTTTTTACATTTATGTGTTTTAATTGCATTGGTAATAACGTCAATGAACTGCTCCCCGATGCAGAGTTTTGCATCACATTTCTTACAAATTATGGCCACTTCCAACAGTTCTGGAACAATGTGTGGCCTTGATGTTGCTGGAAGTCCTTGAGAGGATGTTGAAGGGGCATTAAGGTCTTGTTCTGCCGCTTCATTCTGCTCTCTCCGTGTTACTTCTCTTGCCAGATGTGAGGGATGGATAGTCTCCAAATGCTTCTTCATGCTTGATGTTCCGCATGAATATTTCTTTTCAGAGCCTCTTGACAAGACTCTCTTGCAGATGTTACAGGTAACTTTCCGGGCTTTCACCTTCTTTTCTCCCTCTGGCACACTAAAGAAGGCCCATACCACACTTTCCTTCCTTTTCTTGACTGGCTCCACGATGTCATCATCTTCAAGTTCCAGAGGATCAATATCTGGATGACTAGATGCCATAATGTAAAATAAAAGTAAAAAAACACACAAAAATTGAAAAAATGAAGAGAGGTAGAACAAGCAGGTCTTGTAACCAAGACAGAAAAATAATGAGAGGAATAGAACAAGGATGGATCCTTCCTCTTACAGAATGAAAATGATTTAAACCAATCAGAAGCTTTCTTTTCAGGTCACATGAAGTCGCGTAGGGTGCGCGCACCCATCGCTTACACATCGCGCACCCGTAAAATATTGTATACATAATTATAAAGTATAAATAGATGTTTATACAATATTTTTAAAAGCATATTAGTGAAAGTGTTTATACAAATCTGATATTTTAACTTTGTTAAGTGATATTTCCGACTTTGAAAATACGCCGAAGTCGCGACCCCGGCGCGACTCCGGAAATACATGCAGGGCGGGGTGCACACCGTACGTGCATACGACGCGCACCCGTGAAATTTTGCACAATTAATAGTAAACTAAAAAACACGGTTTAGAAATTGTATTCTACATTATATTAGTGAAAGTCTTTAACCAAAACTTATTTTTATAATTTCTACAATGATATTTTATACTTTTGAAATCATGCCGAAGTCGCGACTCCAACGCGACTCCGCAAATGCGCGCCAGCAGGGTTCACACACCCTTAATCCGCGCACCCATCGAGTAGGTTTGCTTAGGGTGCGCGACTCCTTTGTGAAAATTTTTTTTTAAAAAGAAAGCATAACAATACAATAAAACAACTTTCACAGTATTAAAAGAATTATTTCCCAAAAATATAATAGTAACTTGTACATATAAAAAACAGTGATATGCTTGGGATTGCTATTTTATATTTGGTAGGCATAACATTCTGAGCACTCAATGAATATTAAACTTTCAAGAGAAAAGTGAGATTTAAGACTCTTGGGAGATAGATTAGTGATTAGGGTACTTTATATGCATCTGTTGTAAGGTACAGTCAAAGTAGGCCTCTTTCTGCACCTCTGTTGGTTCTTTCTGCACGGACTTACTTTTCTTAAAATAACCCTCACCCACCAAAAGGCCCCCTGGTGGCATGCTTCATCATCGGGTTCTTCCCGCCCGCTGCAGGACGGGGCGTGCTTCAACCGACGGAGACGTGGGAGCACTTTTGAGAGGTGGGGACTATATTATAAAACTAAGGTAGGAGTGGAGAGGGTCAGTGAATAGTGAAGAGAAAGTTAAAAATACCTGACCACCAGGTAAAATACACTTTATTAAGTCTAGTGGCTGATATAGTTAAAAAGGGGTTATAGGGAGGTGCACAAAATGATGTATGTGTAGACTCCCAGTCTACATGTTTCAAAGCCTGCCCCTACGGCTTTTTCGTCAGGACCGAATATAGTTGATCCCTTCTAATCACTCCTAAGAACAGGTAGTATGTTTACTCAATACCTATATAATGATTAGTTCATTTAATACAGTACCCAATAGGTATGTTGCTTTCAGGAACCACCTAGTATGATGGTCTTGTTTGTTTCATATCTGGAATGATAATGCACAAAAACCAAAGGTTAACTTACCAACATGTTATGTAAAGCAAACCATATCACCATCTGGTGGGAGAAAAACGTGATCTATTTCTGTGATATATTATTCTATATCAGCGTGACTTTATTTCTAGTGCCTATGTACTCGGTGAGTAGCAAATACAAACAAGACAAACAACAGATAACAGAAAACACACACTGTAATGCCATCATGGTTTAAGCGCTAGCTGTATTAGCGTTATTTGTAAAAAGTACTTAGCTGGGAGTCGTATTTTTATATGTGATATTTGATGCCTCATGAGCTCTGAACGGGAGGGGAGGGACGCCTTTAGTCACACTCTATTGGAGAAAACAGCGTTTAAAGTTTAAGGAAATAAAGGTTTGTTCAAAAACATGTTTAAAAAGGCCCCAGGCATCTGCCTGTTCCATTGAGCGTGGTGCAGCTATGCCGTACTTACTACATCAAGGCTACTCCCTCTCGCAGCAATCTCTGCCTGTCCGCGGCTCCGTGAATACGGGAAAAGCCTTGACGGTATGATTTTAAAGACTGTGTTTCACGTACCTGATGCCGCGTGTGATGAAAGCATGGGATGCTGACTTTTGAAAAATGGCCGCCAAAGTGACTAAATCTGGTGCATCATGGGAGGGGTATTCACAAAGGGTGCGTGACTTATATTGATATAAGTTCTCTTTGCATTTACACCTATGCGATTAGTGTCTGTCAAGTACGGTGTTGAAAGGTTTTAGATAGATAAGAGTCATAAACCGTGTTTCTTGGCTGTGCGTTTTGCGTAAAATACCTATCACGTATGTCATGCTTAGCGAAGCTCATTTTACATGTCCTTTCTGCTGAGTAGATTCAAAGGGCCATCTATATGGGTATATCTGGTGCATCATAAATGAGGAATTTCGTAAAGATCACTGGTCATTGTTCATGTAAAAAGCTCGAATGCAGAGATCATGGAGACTTAGTAATCTGTGTCCTTTTGTGAATATGCTGTGATGAGCGGTATTAATAAAGTTATTGTGAAATTTAACAACGTTTTTGTGTCAAGATGGAAGGACAAAAAACGAATGGTCTTAGCCCTCCTGGCAGTGTTTCTTGGCAGTTACCTGTACGCTGTGCCTTTGAAAAAGGCCCCTAATTTCTGAAAAAACCCAAAACTAGCTTCACAAATAGTCGCTGCCGCTTGAGCTCTTTGCGGTGTGTATTGGACCCTGTGTTAGTAACAAACCATGTCAGATATGCTACTGTGCTTTCCTCATCTATTGTTTATTACTAGGAATATCAATTGAATATCTCTTTGATATGGGTGTGTATTGGACCGCGTGTTAGTAACAAACTGTGGCAGGTATGCTACTGTATTGTCCTAGGGATATCAATTGAGTTATCTCATTGATATGGGAGTAAAGCATAATTCCACAAAAAGTAAATCGGACCATGTGTACTCTTAGACTGGTAAAGATTAGATGTGGTGAAAACCCTTAGTAAAGGTATCATGAGAATTGGCTCCATGGGATGTCATCATTTAGTCCAGTAACATGTGTCTTCAATCGAAAAACCCAACGTTGCTCTTTTTCAAAGAGCTGGGATTCGGATTGTATTTGTTCCAGGACTGTCCATTTTAGGTCCTGTACTATATGTCTTTTATCGATGAAATGTGTGGACATCTTGGTTGTAGCTCTCTCGCAGCGTAAGTTACTTCTATGTTCACCTATGCGTACTTTTACCATCCTCGTTGTCATACCGATATAGTGCAATTGGCATGGACAGGTGATCATGTAGACTACATTTTTCGTATTACAATTGGTGAAGCGTTGTTGTTCCCAAGAAGTGTTGTCATTAAACTGTATCCTTCTGCTTTTTGTGGTCAAAGAGCATACACTGCATGTCCCGCATGGATGGTGGCCAGATAAAGGGGTCAGAAAGGATTGTTGTATTTCATTGTTGGTCCTTTGCGGTCTAGTGTGTACTAGTAAGTCTTTAACATTTTTACCTCTCCTATGTGAAAACATAGGTTTTGGGAAAGAAAGGTCTCCACAGTTTAACATACGCCAGTGTTTATTTAATATTTTCTTGGCTGTGCTGTATGTAGTGATACATATGGGTCTGTCTTCCTTTGGTTTAGGTGGTCTGATTTCTAATAGAGCCTCCCTGTTGTTGTTCCGAGCTCGTTTCAGAGCCTTGTTTACCACTGGTATGGGATATTTCCTATTCACTAGTTTTTAGTGTAGGTCTGTCGCCTGCCTTTTGAAATCCCTTATGTCAGTGCAGTTTCTTCTCAGCCGTAGAAATTAGCCAAATGGGAGGTTGTTACGAAGGTGTCTCGGATGGAAGCTATCGTAGACCAGGAGGCAGTTCTTTGCCGTTGGTTTTATATGGGCAGTGGTTTTCAGGGCCCCATTCTCATAGATAATGTTGAGATCCAGAAATACTAATTCTTACAGAACACAGATACTTACCTACGAGACACTAAAGATGTCCTACGTATCCTGCAGGACCAACCTTTTGACCCCGATACATAATTACTGATGGGTCTTGATGTGGAGAGCTTGTATACCAGCCTCCCACACGAGGAAACTCTAAACATCATCGAAGACGTCCTTTTCGAAACAGAATGGGATTATCAAACACCCCGCAACGTTGTCATGGAATGGAGCAAACTGGCCCTCACTAGGAACTTTTTTCAGTTTGAGGAAACACTCTACCTCCAGAAGCACGGTTCCAGCATGGGCAGCACTTTTGCGCCCAGCATAGCAGGACTCTATGTACACCACCTAGAGAAGCACAAGGTCCTCAATGAGAACAGTAACCCTTTCTTACCACAAATCAGTCTATGGAAACGCTACATAGACGACGTTCTTGTTATATGGAAGGGAGACAAAGAAACCGCACAGAGGTTCTTGACATGGCTGAACGTCCAGAACAATTTCTTGAAATTCACAAGCACTATATCAAACCAAGAATTAGTATTTCTGGATCTCAACATTATCTACGAGAATGGGGCCCTGAAAACCACCACCCATATAAAACCAACGGCGAAGAACTGCCTCCTGGTCTACGATAGCTTCCATCCCAGACACCTTCGTAACAACCTCCCATTTAGCCAATTTCTACGGCTGAGAAGAAACTGCACTGACATAAGGGATTTCAAAAGGCAGGCGACAGACCTAAACCAAAAACTAGTGAATAGGAAATATCCCGTACCAGTGGTAAACAAGGCTCTGAAACGAGCTCGGAACAACAACAGGGAGGCTCTATTAGAAATCAGACCACCTACACCAAAGGAAGACAGACCAATATGTATCACTAAATACAAAACAGCCAGCAACCGACTCAATAAAATAATAAATAAACACTGGCGTATGTTAAACTGTGGAGACCTTTCTTTCCCAAAACCTATGTTTTCACATAGGAGAGTTAAAAATCTTAAAGACTTACTAGTACACACTAGACCGCAAAGGACCAACAATGAAATACAACAATCCTTTCTGACCCCTTTATCTGCGCACCATCCATGTGGGACATGCAGTGTATGCTCTTGGACCACAAAAAACAGAAGTATACAGGTTAATGACAACACCTCTTGGGAACAACGATGCTTCACCAATTGTAATACGAAAAACGTAGTCTACATGATCACCTGTCCATGCCAATTGCACTATATCGGTATGACAACGAGGATGGTAAAAGTACGCAGAGGTGAACATAGAAGTAACTTATGCTGCGAGAGAGCTACAACCAGGATGTCCACACATTTCATCGATAAAAGAATACAGTATAGGACCTAAAATGGACAGTCCTTGAACAAATACAATCTGAATCCCAGCTCTTTGAAAAAGAGCAACGTTGGGTTTTTTGATTGAAGACACATGCTACTGGACTGAATGATGACATCCCATGGAGCCAATTCTCATGATACCTTTACTAAGGGTTTTCACCACATCTAATCCTTACCAGTCTAAGAGAACACATGGTCCGATTTACTTTTTGTGGAATTGTGCTTTACTCCCATATCAATGAGATAACTCAATTGATATCCCTAGGACAATACAGTAGCATACCTGCCACAGTTTGTTACTAACACGTGGTCCAATACACACCCATATCAAAGAGATATTCAATTGATATTCCTAGTAATAAACAATAGATGAGGAAAGCACAGTAGCATATCTGACACGGTTTGTTACTAACACAGGGTCCAATATACACCGCAGAGAGCTCAAACGGCAGCGACTATTTGTGAAGCTAATTTTGGGTTTTTTCAGAAATAAGGGGCCTTTTTTAAAGGCAGAGGGTACAGGTAACTGCCAAGAAACACTGCCAGGAGGGCTAAGACCATTCATTTTTTGTCCTTCCATCTTGACACAAAAACTTTATTAAATTTCACAATAACGTTATTAATACCGCTCATCACAGCATATTCACAAAAGGACACAGATTACTAAGTCTGCATGATCTCTGCATTCGAGCTTTTTACATGAACAATGACCAGTGATCTTTACGAAATTCCTCATTTATGATGCACCAGATATACCCATATAGACGGCCCTTTGAATCTACTCAGCAGAAAGGACATGTAAAATGAGCTTCGCTAAGCATGACATACGTGATAGGTATTTTACGCAAAACGCACAGCCAAGAAACACGGTTTATGACTCTTATCTATCTAAAACCTTTCAACACTGTACTTGACAGACACTAATCGCATAGGTGTAAATGCAAAGAGAACTCATATCAATATAAGTCACGCACCCTTTGTGAATACCCCTCCCATGGTGCACCAGATTTAGCCACTTTGGCGGCCATTTTGCAAAAGTCAGCATCCCATGCTTTCATCACACGCGGCATCAGGTACGTGCAACACAGTCTTTAAAATCAGACCGGCAAGGCATTTCCCGTATCCACGGAGCCGCGGGCAGGCATAGATTGCTGCGAGAGGGAGCAGCCTTGATGTAGTAAGTACGGCATAGCCGCACCACGCTCAACAGAACAGGCAGATGCCTGGAGCCTTTTTAAACATGTTTTTGAACAAACCTTTATTTCCTTAAACTTTAAACGCTGTTTTCTCCAATAGAGTGTGACTAAAGGCGTCCCTCCCCTCCCGTTCAGACCTCATGAGGCATCAAATATCACATATAAAAGTACGACTCCCAGCTAAGTACCTTTTACGAATAACGCTAATACAGCTAGCGCTTAAACCATGACGGCATTACAGTGTGTGTTTTCTGTTATCTGTTGTTTGTCTTGTTTGTATTTGCTACTCACCAAGTACATAGACACTAGAAATAAAGTCACGCTGATATAGAATAATATATCACAGAAATATATCACGTTTTTCTCCCACCAGATGGTGATATGGTTTGCTTTACATAACATGTTGGTAAGTTAACCTATGGTTTTTGTGCATTATCATTCCAGATATGAAACGAACAAGACCATCATACTAGGTGGTTCCTGAAAGCAACATACCTATTAGGTACTGTATTAAATGAACTAATCATTATATAGGTATTGAGTAAACATACTACCTGCTCTAAGGAGTGATTAGAAGGGATCAACTATATTCGGTCCTGACGAAAAAAGCCATAGGGTCAGGCTTTGAAACATGTAGACCGGGAGTCTACACGTACATCATTTTGTGCACCTCCCTATAACCCCTTTTTAACTATATCAGCCACTAGACTTAATAAAGTGTATTTTTCCTGGTGGTCAGGTATTTTTAACTTTCTCTTCACTATTCACTGACCCTCTCCACTCCTACCTTAGTTTTATAATATAGTCCCCACCTCTCAAAAGTGCTCCCACATCTCCGTCGGTTGAAGCACGCCCCTTCCCGTAGAGGGGCGGGAAGAACCTCGATGATGAAGCATGCCACCAAGGGGCCTTTTGGTGGGTGAGGGTTATTTTAAGAAAAGTAAGTCTTTTCCCTTAAGGAAAATATCTGGAATAACTTCTACCTCTTAACCCTAGTGGACTTTCTTTGATTAACTCGTCTCGTACAGGAGGCCAGGTCCACTACGTACCTCTCTCTCCCCCCTTTGATTACTACTAGTATATATACAGCGCACAGCTGTGGGAGCTCTCCCCTACCAGAAAAAGGTGAAGAAAATCCCCCACCCCCTTTTTTTCTGGCAAATTGAACACACACAGACCACCGACATGGCAGCAATTACAGGCCTCAATTTTTCTGAAGAAGAAGTTGAAAGAATACTCGCCACGATCAGCCCCTTTCAGGGCCTAAGTAATACAGACCCCCAACGTAGACAACACAGATTGGGATGAATTAACCACCCTGAGAAGAACCCAAATAAAAACAGCTCTGCATGGGCTGATGATGACCGAATACCTCCGAGCGAATGCCGCCCCACAGGGATTGATAGTGAGAAATGAGCCCTTCATTTTCACACACGACAAGATCTTCAAGAAGGACTGGTCGCTCATCTCGTGGCACTGCACACGCGACTGGCTCATTTTAGTAATAAAAACAGCCACCAGGATCTCTCAAGATCTGAAGACAGAGATACAGACAATAGAAGTCAAACTTAAGAGCTACCAATCAGTCAGCTCTCTAAAGAAGAGATTGGAAGAGCTGAACCAGACCATGAGTGATTTTGAGTTGACCCTGAAACAAAGTAAATTCAACAAACTCAAAAAAGACACCACAAGGTTCAGCCACGAGCGGGTGTATCCGTATATCAGGGATGACTACACCCCATCTGAGAGACATCAAGACTTCAATACCGATGTGGACACATCAGACACCGGATCAAACAGTTCTGGCTCCAGTAGAGACAATAGAACCAACTATCAAGGAAGAAGAGGCCAAGGCAGGAGAGGCGAATATAGAGGCCCAAGGAGATGGGGCCACAACCAAGGCCCACCAATGTATCCTATGCCCGTCTATTATGGTCCACCGACAGCGCAAGGCCCACCTATGGCATACAACTATTAGAATCCAGTGCCACATGACTTTCAGTACTACTCACAGGATCCTTTTTTAGGGTCACGCCAAGGCCCAAGAAAAGGTCGCACACGGAGAAGGAACAAAGTGCATTGGGAGATGGAGGAAGAAGAAGACTCGAGGAGGACAACGAGGAGCATGACGGGTGCTCAGAACCAGCAACCCACAACCAGCAAACGAGCAGCCTAGTAGTGAATCTGACCAACTACACCCTATCAACAACAGAAATGGAGGTCCTGGAAAAAGGATTGGGTTTTGTTCCTACAGAAAGAATGGACAAATTCAAGATGTGCATCGAAGTTAATGAGTTCATTAGAAAACTGAAACTAAAGACTTTCTTCTCAGACAAAGAACCAATGGAGCACTCAGAGGATGACACAGGACTGAGATTGAAGTCCACGTTCACTCCACCCAACACTAGCCTCCCACCTGAAATCCTGGCTTTTGAAAAAGCGGGTCTCAAAGACATCGAGAGTCTGGATAACAACGAAAGAAATGTTTTCCACAACACTACTAGGGAAAAAAAACAAGCAATGAAGGAGCTGGGGAACAACAAAGACCTTGTCATAAAACCAGTTGACAAGGGAGGCACCATTGTGATCCAAACAGCAGCAACATACCACAATGAATGCATGAGACTTCTTAGTGACCAAAGAAACTATGAGGAACTCGCCATAAACCCAACAGAGACACTGAGAATACGCATTGGGAGCATGGTGGAGGAGGCTCTGACACATAATTGGATATCTCAGAAGGAAGGTGATTTCTTGAACAAACAGAACCCCAGAATACCCTACTTCTACACAATCCCAAAAATCCATAAAAACCTCACAGATCCACCTAGACGCCCTATAGTATCAGGGATTGGATCAATCCTGAAGAGTTATCCAAATTCGCGGACGCCTTTTTGAGACCATTGGTGCAGAACACAGATACTTACCAACGAGACACTAAAGACGTCCTACTTATCCAGCAGGACCAACCTTTTGACCCCGATACAGAATTACTGATGGGTCTTGATGTGGAGAGCTTGTATACCAGCCTCCCACACGAGGAAACTCTAAACATCATCGAAGACGTCCTTTTCAAAACAGAATGGGATTATCAAACACCCCGCAAAGTTGTCATGGAATGTAGCAAACTGGCCCTCACTAGGAACTTTTTCAGTTTGAGGAAACACTCTACCTCCAGAAGCACAGTACCAGCATGGGCAGCACTTTTGCGCCCAGCATAGCAGGACTCTATGTACACCACCTGGAGAAGCACAAGGTCCTCAATGAGAACAGTAACCCTTTCTTACCACACATCAGTCTGTGGAAACGCTACATAGACGACGTTCTTGTTATATGGAAGGGAGACAAAGAAACCGCACAGAGGTTCTTGACATGGCTGAACGTCCAGAACAATTTCTTGAAATTCACAAGCACTATATCAAAGCAAGAATGAGTATTTCTGGATCTCAACATTATCTACGAGAATGGGGCCCTGAAAACCACCACCCATATAAAACCAATGGCGAAGAGCTGCCTCCTTGTCTACGATAGCTTCCATCCCAGACACCTTCGTAACAACCTCCCATTTGGCCAATTTCTACGACTGAGAAGAAACTGCACTGACATAAGGGATTTCAAAAGGCAGGCGACAGACCTACACCAAAAACTAGTGAATAGGAAATATCCCGTACCAGTGGTAAACAAGGCTCTGAAACGAGCTCAGAACAACAACAGGGAGGCTCTATTAGAAATCAGACCACCTAAACCAAAGGAAGACAGACCCATATGTATCACTACAAACAACACAGCCAGCAACCAACTCAATAAAATAATAAATAAACACTGGCGTATGTTAAACTGTGGAGACCTTTCTTTCCCAAAACCTATGTTTTCACATAGGAGAGGTAAAAATGTTAAAGACTTACTAGTACACACTAGACCGCAAAGGACCAACAATGAAATACAACAATCCTTTCTGACCCCTTTATCTGGCCACCATCCATGCGGGACATGCAGTGTATGCTCTTTGACCACAAAAAGCAGAAGGATACAGTTTAATGACAACACCTCTTGGGAACAACGACGCTTCACCAATTGTAATACGAAAAACGTAGTCTACATGATCACCTGTCCATGCCAATTGCACTATATCGGTATGACAACGAGGATGGTAAAAGTACGCATAGGTGAACATAGAAGTAACTTACTCTGCGAGAGAGCTACAACCAAGATGTCCACACATTTCATCGATAAAAGCCATACAGTACAGGACCTAAAATGGACAGTCTTTGAACAAATACAGTCCGAATCCCAGCACTTTGAAAAAGAGCAACGTTGGGTTTTTCGATTGAAGACACATGTTACTTGACTGAATGATGACATCCCATGGAGCCAATTCTCACGATACCTTTATTAAGGGTTTTCACCACATCTAATCCTTACCAGTTTAAGAGTACACATGGTCTGATTTACTTTTTGTGGAATTGTGCTTTACTCCTATATCAATGAGATAACTAAGCCTGGGCGTAGTTCGCGAAGTAGCGCTACGCGAAGCTACGCAAAGTGCAGTTCGCACTACGCGAACTACGCGTAGCACTACGCGAACTGCGTAGTGCACTGTTCGCAATGATTGAACAGTGCCGGATGCTTGTCCGCACTGTGCAATCATTGAAAACGGCATCTTGCACAGTGCGAGCTGTCTTTTACTGCCGCTCGAGTAGATTTTTACTCGAGCGGCAGCTTCTCAACGCGAACTGGTAGTTTCTCATCGCGAGCGGTCGCGAGCATACGCGACCACTCGCAATGAGAAACCTGACCTCCCTGCGTTGAGAATCTCGCCGGGATGTCATTTTGCTTGCTCGCGGTCGCCAACTTGACGTTGAGGACCGCGAGCAAGCAAAAATGACGGCTGCACTACGCTACGCTACGCGTGTTTGCACTGTGCTACGTGCAATTCGCGTTGTGCGAAGTAGCGCAAACTTCGCAAACTACGCGAGCGTAGCGTAGTGCTTTGCCCAGGGTTAGAGATAACTCAATTGATATCCCTAGGACAATACAGTAACATACCTGCCACAGTTTGTTACTCACACGCGGTCCAATACACACCCATATCAAAGAGATATTCAATTGATATTCCTAGTAATAAACAATAGATGAGGAAAGCACAGTAGCATATCTGACAGGGTTTGTTACTAACACAGGGTCCAATACACACCGCAAAGAGCTCAAACGGCAGCAACTATTTGTGAAGCTAGTTTTGGGTTTTTTCGGAAATAAGGGGCCTTTTTCAAAGGCACAGCATACAGGTAACTGCCAAGAAACACTGCCAGGAGGGCTAAGATCATTCGTTTTTTGTCCTTCCATCTTGACACAAAAACGTTATTAAATTTCACAATAACTTTATTAATACCGCTCATCACAGCATATTCACAAAAGGACATAGATTACTAAGTCCGCATGATCTCTGCATTCGAGCTTTTTACATGAACAATGACCAGTGATCTTTACGAATTTCCTCATTTATGATGCACCAGATATACCCATATAGACGGCCCTTTGAATCTATGCAGGAGAAAGGACATGTAAAACAAGCTTCGCTAAGCATGAAATACGTGATAGGTAATTTACGCAAAACGCACAGTCAAGAAACACGGTTTATGACTCTTATCTATCTAAAACCTTTCAAATCCGTACTTGACAGACACTAATCGCATAGGTGTAAATGCAAAGAGAACTTATATAAATATGTCACGCACCCTTTTGAATACCCCTCCCATGATGCACCAGATTTAGCCACTTTGGCGGCCATTTTGCAAAAGTCAGCATCCCATGCTTTCATCACACGCAGCATCAGGTACATGCAAAACGGTCTTTAAAATCAGACCGGCAAGGCATTTCCCATATCCACAGAGCCGCAGGCAGGCAGAGATTGCTGCGAGAGGGAGTAACCTTGATGTAGTAAGTACGGCATAGCCGCACCACGCTCAACGGAACAGGCAGATGCCAGGGGCCTTTTTAAACATGTTTTTGAACAAACCTTTATTTCCTTATACTTTAAATGCTATTTTCTCCAATAGAGTGTGACTAAAGGCGTCCCTCCCCTCCCGTTCAGAGCTCATGAGGCATCAAATATCACATATAAAAGTACGATTCCCAGCTAAGTACTTTTTACGAATAACGCTAATACAGCTAGCGCTTAAACCATGACGGCATTACAGTGTGTGTTTTCTGTTATCTGTTGTTTATCTTGTTTGTATTTGCTACTCACCGAGTACATAGGCACTAGAAATAAAGTCCCGCTGATATAGAATAATATATCACAGAAATATATCACGTTTTTCTCCCACCAGATGGTGATATGTTTTGCTTTCCATAACATGTTGGTAAGTTAACCTATGGTTTTTGTGCATTATCATTCCAGATATGAAACAAACAAGACCATCATACTAGGTGGTTCCTGAAAGCAACATACCTTTTGGGTACTGTATTAAATGAACTAATCATTATATAGGTATTGAGTATACATACTACCTGTTCTTAGGAGTGATTAGAAGGGATCAACTATATTCGGTCCTGATGAAAAAGCCATAGGGGCAGGCTTTGAAACATGTAGACCGGGAGTGTGAACATACATCCTTTTGTGCACCTCCCTATAACCCCTTTTTAACTATATCAGCCACTAGACTTAATAAAGTGTATTTTTCCTGGTGGTCAGGTATTTTTAACTTTCTCTTCACTATTCACTGACCCTCTCCACTCCTACCTTAGTTTTATAATATAGTCCCCACCTCTCAAAAGTGCTCCCATGTCTCCGTCGGATGAAGCACGCCCCGTCCCGCAGCGGGGCGGGAAGAATCCGATGATGAAGCATGCCACCAAGGGGCCTTTTGGTGGGTGAGGTTTTTTTTTAGAAAAGTAAGTCTTTTCCCTTAAGGAAAATATCTGGAATAACTTCTACCTCTTAACCCTAGTGGACTTTCTTTGATTAACTCATCTCGTACAGGAGGCCAGGTCCACTACGTACCTCTCTGGCCACCCTTTGATTACTACTGGTTCTTTCTGCACATCTGTTGCTTCTTTCTGCACCTTTCTTCCTCTTTCTGGACTTCTGTTGTCTGTTTGTGCATTTCTCTTGATTCTTTCTGTACCTTTCTTTCTGTTTCTGCACATGTCCTACCTCTGTAGGCATAGTTAGAAATTAGCATTTTAAAAACCTTAGAAATTCACTAAAAAAACCCACAGGTTTCAGGGATGTTATAGTTAGAAATTAGCATTTAAAAACCTTTGAAATTCACTGAAAAAAACCACAGTTTTCAGGGACGTTATAGTTAGAAATTAGCATTAGAAAAACCTTGGAAGTGTCTAATTTGATGGGGTCAAAAGGCACTAGAGATAGCTTCTTTTTGGATAAAATGATACAAGAAAGTGGTACTCAAACTCGGGTGTTTTTAAAAACTTCTAAACTTCCTAAGAGAACTAGGTATAAAACTTTAAAGGACCACTACGCTAGACTTCTGTTCTTTTTTTAAAAAACGGGCTCTTCTGGTTTGCAATATTTAAAAGTGAGAGAATGTACAAGTCTCGGCCTTCCGCTTCGAGCAAGTTATATTAATAGCTGGGAAAGTCGTGGGCTAAGTGAGTTGAGACATTTTATTATCCAACATAGGGTGATATCCTGGCAAGAGGTTATGGCAAGACCAGGGAACACTAGGAGACCTACCTTTTTTGAATATTTGCAAGTGGTCCATTTAAAAAAAAATATTAATGGTTTGTTTGATACTTCCAGTCAACTCGTAGTAGCTCTTTATGGGGCCAAAGTATGTGGTGTAGGGAACTGGTACCGGCTACTACATCATCAAGGTCATGTATCCTTGATTGAGAACCATTTGGCTAATATAACCCGTGAGACACATTGCACTTTTTCTCTCAAGGAGTGGGAAATATTATGCTGTCTAAGAAGTAAATCTTTGCGTGCAGCAAATTTTAAAAGGATGACCTTTTTGGCACGTTGGCTTTCCTATTTTACTCCGGCAGCCTTAAAAAAAAGATTTCCAGATTTTGAAAATAAGTGCTTTCGCTGTCAGGCGGACGGAGAAGGTGGTTGGCATCATATTTTTTTCTCATGTCCACGATTGAGACTTTTCTGGGAAACGATTTTTGTAGATATCGAGCAGAAAATCGGAAAGAAGGTTGCACTTGAGGCTGAGTCTGCCTTGTTTGGTATCTGTAATGATAGAACAGGGTTAACAGAAGATGAAATATCGTTTATATTCATTTCTGGTACGGTAGCCCGTTCTTTGATTCTCCAAAATTGGAAATCCAGAGAAGTCCCCTCGCATCTAAAGTGGTTTAATAAAATGAAAAGAACCCGTAAGTTTGAAGAAGCATACGCTAGACGGGTGGGAGCTACCAGGAAATTTGAAAAAAAATGGAAGTTTTTAAGTGATTTAGAAAAGTCAAAGGAAGGATAAATACCCGAAATGAATATTAATGTCGATAAGGTAGTAGCTTTTGGCAGGAAAATCTATTAACACTTTTTCTTCATTATTGCACTTTAAAAGCATTTGCACTTTCTCTTTTACTGTATTTTTATTAGATGAATTGTATATTGTTGTGTAAGATTGACCATGTCATTAGCTGCTACAGTCATTTTTCTCTTTTTTTAAATTTTATCTAGAAAGAGGAAGCTTTTTAAAAAAAAAAATAATAATAATTTTGTACAGGTGACTTTGAATTTTTAACAGTGATGTTTAAGAATGATGTTTATATGATGTGCCTTCTACTCTGCTCAATAAAAATTAATTAAAAAAAAAAAAAAAAAAACCTTGGAAATTCACTGAAAAAACCATAGGTTTGAGGGACGTTATAGTTAGAAATTAGCATTTTAAAAACCTTAGAAATTCACTGAAAAAACCATAGGTTTCAGGGACGTTATAGTTAGAAATTAGCATTTAAAAATCCTTTCAAATTCACTGAAAAAACCATAGGTTTCAGGGACGTTATAGTTAGTAATTAGCATTTCATTCATTCATTCATTCAAAAACCTTTATTTCGGTCACTAGGACCATAAAAGTATACAAAAATCGGTAAAACTACATTCTGAGTTTAAAACATTCCAGCCTGAAAATAAAACCACTTCCATTAGAAGAGTTATGGCTACACATCGTGACATAAATTTCCTAAAAAAATTGAATACATCCAAACAATTGCAAGTACATGGAGAAAACATGGAATTCCCTATAGTTGGTCGGTTCATTTATATAACTAAACAGGCCCTAAGCAAAAGACAGCACAGTAATGTTGCAATAAATAGATAAAAAACAAGTTCCAATTAAAAAAAAAAAAAAAAAAACAGAAAAAAAGAAGAAAGAATCTACATTGATCTTAAAAATTTTAAAGCAAATTCCCATTAAAGTGGTCTAAGCATTGGGCTCTTGTATTAGTACTGCAATCAGGCTATTATCTTTTAATTGTATTTCCTTATGAAGGAAACCCCTTCTCCTTCGCCACATTGCATTTAGAAACCGAGAAACAGCAAAAACTATAGGCTTAGAAGTGTCATATTTCAAAACTCTAAATGCCACCATACATTGCACAAACCCCAGATTCCTGCACAACTGTACAAGCCAACTTTTCCTTGCTTCTTTATACCCAGGGCAAAAGAATAAAACATGCAGTTCAGTCTCCTCGTGGTTATTACAAGCAGGGCACCCACGAGGGGGCAAATGAGCCCATTTAGAAGTAAAAGCCCGGATAGGTAAAATACTATATCGAAACTGCACATATAATTTCCTTGCTATGGGAGGTAAAATATCATCCAAAAAGGTTCAAATTTGTAGTCCTCCTTGACTGTGAGGAACAGTATAGTTAGAGGACCTAATTTCGGGTTTACCTGAATGGCCTCAAGCTTTTTTATTCGATACATTTCGATAATTAGCATTTAAAAAACCTTGGAAATTCACTGAAAAAACCATAGGTTACAGGGACGTTATAGTTAGAAATTAGCATTTAAAAAACCTTAGAAATTCACTGAAAAAAACCACAGGTTTCAGGGACGTTATAGTTAGTTGGACATTTCACTCATACAAAACCAGAGAAATTCGCCCGTTTTAGTTAGTTGAGCTAACTATAACTCGCGCCCCACAATGCACTGCTGATGATGTCACATATTACATCATTCGTGACATGGTCAGTGACATCACTGATGACATCACTGATGACATCTCAAATGACATCACTGATGACATCACTGATGACATCATCCACGTGTTAATCTGATACACCTCCTCACACCCTACAATAACCTTTGATACACCCACTCTAAAATACAGACTACCATTTTCGAAACCATAGACACACCAATACCAGTTACTGCATACCCACTCACTGATTCCTAGGTCTACACACACATCTACTCATTCATCCATACAGTCACTCATACATGCAGTCACTCATGAATACAACACTATCAGATGCACTACTACACCTATACAGACACTCACACACCGCCACTCATCCAGAGTTACTCACACACCTAGTCAGTCATGCAAAGAATCAATCACACTCCCATTTACTCACCTATACATTTATACACACAACCCCTCACTTATTCATACAGATACTAACACATACTCACTTATACAATCACTGATACAAGCACACACTCATCCATACATCCACTCTCACAATCACTCACTCTCACATATAGTCATTTATATACTCCAACACTCACATATACTGCCTTTCACATATGTAGTTACTCACACATGTACCACTGAGACATCCATTCACTCACCAACACACCCATACACACACTCACCCACCCATACAACGTTTCACAGATGCACTCTTGAACCCATACACCCAGTGAATCACCTACTCACACATCTATGCACAGAGTCACACACACCCCACCCACCCACACAGACACTCAGGCACCCATACAGATACTCAGACAACCAATCAATAACCCATATAGACACTCATGTAGCTACTCACCAACCCATGCAACCACGTACACACCAACTGACAGACTGATACAGACATTCACACAGTTTAGTCACTAACCCATGCATTCAGTAAGACACGTTTAATCACTCACTTATACAGTCAGTCACACACCTACTAAATCATCCATTAAGACACTTATGCACCCACTCATTCTTCAATACACCTTGGCATATATATATATATATATAAAACATATTTAAACTTTACAGAAACACACAGTCACTGGATGATGTAATCAGTGATGTCATTTGAGATGTCATCAGTGATGTCATCAGTGATGTCACTGACCATGTCATGAATGATGCAATTTGTGATGTCATCAGCAGTGCATTGCGGGGGCGCGAATTATAGTTAGCTCAACTAACTATAACGGCTGAATTTCTCTGGTTTGTACGAGTGAAATGTCCAACAAACTATAACGTCCCTGAAACCTGTGGTTTTTTCAGTGAATTTCTAAGGTTTTCTAAATGCTAATTTCTAACTATAACATCCCTGTAACCTATGGTTTTTTCAGTGAATTTCCAAGGTTTTTTAAATGTTAATTTCTAACTATAACGTCCCTGAAACCTATGGTTTTTACAGTGAATTTCGAAGGTTTTTTAAATGCTAAATACCAACTATAACGTCCCTGAAACCTATGGTTTTTTTCAGTGAATTTCAAAGGTTTTTCTAATGCTAATTTCTAACTATAACGTCCCTGAAACCTATGGTTTTTTCAGTGAAAAAAATAAAAATAAAATAATATATATATATATATATATATATATATATATATATATATATATGATGACCACAGTCCTGTGGTAGGTTCCTTCCTCCAGCAACCAAACAGGTACGGACCACTGAGTGGAAATTCGTAAATCTTCTTTATTTGCAGTTTACAAGTACATAGAAATGAATCAAGCAAGTGCCCAGCCTGACGCGTTTCGACCGCGTTTCCACGTTCTTGTTATATATTCAATTATCTATTATCTAATATCACTATTACGAAGACTCTTTTAATGCTGTAAAAGACAGCATTCAATGTCTAATGTTTCCAAACTACCTGAAAATGTTAAATGAAGAAATTGAGCAAGAGGAAACAATTGCTACTTGTTAGAAATGGGGTTTCTTGTTGGCTCTGGTATGCACCTAAGCCAGGCAGAACCCACCACTCACGTCAGGGTAAGGGAGTTACACACACAAGATACCTGTGCTCACCCCCTTGGTAGCTTGGCAGAGAAGTCAGGCTTATCCCAGAGGCAATGTGTAAAAAGTTTGCGCAACAGCCACACACACAAGAGACACACTAGGCACACCACAAAAAGAGACTCCACACAAGGTTATATAACAATATCCTTTGTATTATAAAACACATAGACCACAGTTACATGAATCATTTTGCCAACTAGGCAATAGTCATAACATCACATGTATCATAAATCCCTTTGTGTCATATGTAAAGCACATTAGACCACAAATCACATAAACCATCATTCACCTTGCCACTAGGCAATGGTCATGACAATGAAAAGCATCCACTCGGGGGCCCCCACCGACCCCTGCCCTCTCACATCTACCACAGAGCAGCAGCCGCCATCGCACCCGAACTACAACGCACCATCAACACCACCTTCAAAACAGGCACCTTCCCAGACGACTGGAAGCGCGCAGAAGTCAGACCCCTGCTCAAGAAGCCCACAGCTGACCCCACCGACCTCAAGAACTATCGGCCCATCTCTCTCCTCCCCTTCACAGCCAAGGTTGCAGAGAAAACAGTCAACAGGAAACTGACACGATTCATTGAAGAGAACGCCGTCCTCGACCCGTCCCAATCCAGATTCCGAAGCAACCACAGCACAGAGACCGCCCTACTCGCCACCACAGATGACATCCGCACCCTCCTGGACCAAGGCCACTCCGCAGCCCTCATCCTACTCGACCTATCAGCGGCCTTCGACACCGTCTCCCACCGCACACTAGTCGCCAGACTACACGATGCAGGCATACAAGGAACAGCCCTGGACTGGATCTGATCATTCCTCACCGGAAGAAGCCAAAGGATCAGACTCCCACCCTTCCTCTCCGACCCCACGAAAATCACCTGCGGACTCCCACAGGGTTCATCACTGAGCCCCACCCTCTTCAACATCTACATGGCCCCCAATGCAGCCATCGTCTGACAACACGGCCTCAACATCGTATCCTACGCCGACGACACCCAGCTCATCCTCTCCCTCACCAAAGACCCCACCACTGCCAAACTCAACTTCCAGAAAGGAATGCAAGATGTCGCAGTCTGGATGTCCAACAGCTGGCTGAAGCTCAACGCCGAGAAGACAGAAGTCCTCGTCCTCGGTACCACCCCTTCTGCATGGGACAGCACCTGGTGGCCGACCGCCCTTGGAAGCCCACCTACCCCCTCAGACCACGCCAAGAACCACGGCATCATACTCGACTCATCACTCACCATGAACAGACAGGTCAACGCCGTCACCTCCAGCTGCTTCAACACCCTCCGCATCCTCCGCAAGACCTTCAAGTGGATCCCCCCTGAGTCAAGGAAGACAGTCACCCACGCACTCATCACCAGCAGACTGGACTATGTAAACGCACTCTACGCCGGCATCAACAAGTCCCTACTCCGCAAACTTCAGACAATACAGAACACCGCCGCCAGACTCGTCCTCGGCTTCCCCCAACACGAACACATCAGCCAACACCTACGAAGTCTCCACTGGCTTCCCGTGGAGAAAAGAGTCACTTTCAAAATCCTCACTCATGCCTACAAATGCCTACACAACAACGGACCCAAATACCTCAAAGACAGAATCAACTTCCACGTACCTAAAAGAAACCTCCGATCTTCCAACCTCGCACTGGCCGAAACCCCGTGCATCCACAGAGCCAGAGCAGGCGGAAGATCCTTCTCTCACATTGCAGCCAAGACCTGGAACGAGTTACCGGCAGACATCAGACGCGCCCCCTCCCTGAACACCTTCAGGAAGACCCTCAAGACCTGGCTCTTCAGCTAAACAGATCTGCGGACCCCCCCCTCAGCGCCTTGAGATGCTCACGGGTGAGTATCGCACTTACAATTCCCTGATTGATTGATACACAGCTCCTAAATCACTATACCAATTAGGCCTTTGTCTTAACATCACCAGTAGTACGCTAAAGTATACACTTATAAGGTGTACAGGTTATTCCGACATTATAAAAGCAACATTACTGCGCATGATATGCACTTCCTGAAAATGATACTTGTTGCTCTGGTCAGTATAAGGCCTACATCCTTATATTGGGGCCTGAGAATGCCGTTAGGTTACACAGGGGCAATCACCGGATAATACTGGTGCCCCAAATCACCATGCTGCTCGTAGGGGCTGCACGGTAGTTGCTGGTCCGTCCACAGGGGACAAGGCCTGCACACCTAGCACAGGCTTCGGGGACATGGCGAGGGAGCCACAGGAACGGAACCTCCATCAAGGGTTGCCACCCCGTCCTGCAATCTGGTTCACCGTATCCAACAATAAGGCCCCCAACAGTGAGTGGCAGCTGCCCAGGACATGTGGCGTAGCCGCCAAGAAAAATGCGGAGGGGCCTGGCCACTCGCCTCGGCCAATGGGAGCAGCTGTGCCCCCCCTAATGCCGAAGCAACAAAAACAATGTCCCCTCAGGGTCTGCAACGGGACCGTGGCCTGCAGACACAGGTTCAGCTGCTGACACAGATGCAGTGGGGGGCCCGGCTACGCTACTCAGGTGGAGAGAGGTCAGATGTGCCCACCTCCGTAGGCCCCAACTCACCGGGACCTCTCTGCAGCAATCTCCAGAGACTGCTCGTGGCCCCTCCCTGGTCTCCTCGACTAGACCCACCACTGACGGGTGCCCTCCTCTGGCCCTTTCCAGGAGGGAGGCCGCAGATTGGAGCCTGCAAGGCTCCGGTTCCTTTTGGGTGGGGATGGTGGAGCCCGTGAGGCTCCGGCTTCCTCTCGTGGCTGGGGCCCGCCTCCCCCTTGCCCCAGCAATGCAGAGGAACTCCTGGCTGGGATTCCTCACTGCCTGGGCGCCGCAATGGTTTGCAGCCCGAGGCCTCTTAGCAGAGCCCTGGCTGCATATAAGGAAAAAGGATGCCAGGAAGACAGTCCCCTAGGGAGAGGGAGAGCGATTCCTTCACCTCAGCTCTCCCCCGCTGCGGCTCCATGAACACGAGGAAAGTGTAGTGCTGCACGTGCGTCTTTAAAAAAAATCACAAGGGGCAATCCATTATAGCTCCTTTTTAGAGCACGCTGCTGCCAGACTCAGCAAGAACAGAGTCCCCTGGCAGAGGTGCTCAGGGACAATCTTTCTGGCCCTAAGATTGCGGGGCAAGCCCACAAACCCTTGGATAACATTGGGAGCACCAACAACAGGGCACAGGCAGGCAGGCCAGCACAAGGGTTTCTGTAGCAAGAGTGGCAGTCCTTCTCTCTGCCCAGCAGGTCAGCACTTCAAGCAATCAAGTCCAATGGCGGTTCCTCCTGGCAGACCCTCTGGCAAGGTACAATCTGTAGCGCAAGCAGCGTCTAGTTACAAGTCCACCCAGTGTCTAAAATCATGGGGTCACAGCCCCTGTACTTATACACATAAAGTCTTTGTTCTGAGGGCACTTCAAACAACCATTAGAAGTGCACAACACCCCCATTCAATCCCCAGCCCTGGCTCCAGACACACTACAGGAGGGCAGAGACAGCATTGTGAAAGGCGGGGACAGCCCTATTCAGGTGCAGGTGACAACTCCTCCCACCACTCTAAATGCAGACCAGGCCTATTCATGCCAGCTAGGAGTCACCTAGGAAAGGCAGGACACACCTCAACCCCCCTTGTGACTGTCTACAGTTAATGCACATCCCCAGCCCCTGTCACTCCAAAACCAGACAGTGAATACACAACCAGGCAGGGAACAGAGAACCATAAGCACATAGAAATGCCCACTTCTAAAACATGGCCAGGCTACCCTCTTCATATCAGAAATTACCACTGAAACACATATCAGGGACTTCTCAATGCAAACCTATGAGACAAGCAGCCTCACAGCAGTGAGAAACCAAATGGGCTGTTTGTTACTATCAGGACATGCCACACAACAAAGGCACAGGTCCTCCCTTTTACCTACACAGCACCCTGCCCAGAGGGCTACCTAGGGCCTACCTTAGGGGTGACCTATATGTAGTAAAAGGGGAGTTTCAGACTTGACAAACACTTTAAATGCCACATCACTGTGGCAGTAAACTGCGCATGAAAGCCCTGCCGCGGCAGAGACCTGAAACACGTTTGAAAGGCTACTTCTGTGGGTGGTGCAAGCAGCGCTGCAGACCCACTAGCAGCATTTAATTTACTTGCCCTCGGTGTATAGGATACCACTGTACAAGGAATTTACATGTAAATTAAATATGCCAAACAGGTGTAGACCAATCTTACCAAGTTTACAGGTGAGAGCACATGCACTTTAGAACTGATCAGCAGTGGTAAAGTGCCCAGAGTCATAAAATCAACAAAAACAGGTTAGAAAAAATTCACGAGGAAGGCTAAAAGTTTGGGGGCAACCCTGCAAAAAAGGCCAGCTCTAACACTACTGAGATAGCAAAGGAGAGTTCCCAAAGCAGCCAGAGTTCCGGGGCTCTCAGTCAAGATCCTCTCGGACAGCCAATAATTGGAAGTGAAGCTGCCATGGTGATGAATGAGGTGCAGACAGCAATGCAACAAGGAAGAGAAGAAAATACTGACTTATAACAGTTAGTGCAACAACTCAATGATGAGCAGAAAGAGATATATATAGAATGAAAACAAAAATAGACAATGGATTTCTCCATGAAAACAATCAATGTAAATGGTCAAGTTTTAAGCCAATTCTTTTATATGTTAGCGAACAAGCTGGGACTGGGAAAAGCTTTTTCACCCAAGTTCTAACCACTTACCTACAGAGGACAACAGAGTCCATTTTGTCGTGTTTAGTGGTAGCACCTGCTGGATTAGCTGCACACAATATCAAAGGAATTACATTGCATCATCTACTTATGCCGCCTGTTGAACACAAAAATAAACTGGATTACCAAAAGTTTTCTGGTTAAGCTTGTCATGAAATTAAAACATTTATTCATCGATGAGGTGAGCATGGTCTCAAACTTAATGCATGCCTTTGTGTATTTGAGAGTGCAAAAGATATTGAAAGCTGAGTATGAAGTACTTTTTGGAGGAAGGCGTGTAATTGTTTTTGGTGATTTATTGCAACTTACCCCAGTCAAAGTGAAGCCTGTTTTTAAGTCACTTTTACATGAAGATACTCAAAATAGGAAGTATTGGAAATGTAAATATTTGATTGAATTACACAAAGAATGAATTAGAAACATGTGTCAAGCATCTGATATACAATATGGAAATATTCTGAAGGATATCAGAGTAGGAATACTGTCAAAAGAAGGAAAACGTTGTTTGCAAATTCAACTTCTAAAGAACGTATTTCCTTCTAAAATTCTGCAGCAGAGCTAATGTATGAATTTTTTCAACAACAAAAATCTATTGTCTGTTTAAGGCCTACGCTTCAAGAATGTAAGTCTTTCAATGATCAATTGCTACAACTAGAGGAAGTACAAATATTGGATCTGACAGCAATTGACAAAATGGAACCCTGAGGAGGGACAATACTGTTGACTGACAAACTACAATCAAAACTGAATTCTTTTGAAAAGTCTGTTTCCAAAACTGCTGGATTAGAAAAGTGTTTTCGTGTTTGCAAGAACTATAGGATAATTTTGCAGAGTAATTTAAATGTTGACGAAGGATTAGTTAATGGTGCCGTGGGTAAAATAATTTATTTTATTTTGTATCCGATTAAGAAATGAGGTTGAATAGCTAGCTGTTAAGTTTGATGAACTTGAAGGTGTAAAGCAGATAGCTAGGTCTGCTGTATGTTTTTTACTTGTAAAAGACTTGTATGTTCGCAGATAACAGTATCCAGTATCTCTAGCATATACTGTAACAATACATAAGTCTTAAGGTTTAAGTATAGATAGAGCATTTATTAACATTGGTAGCCTTGTATTTAAGGAAGGTATGTCATATGTAGCATTGTCACGGGTTAGAATTTTGTCTGGTTTGTATCTAATAGAGTTCGATGACAGTAAAGTAAATTCAGATTCCAATTGTGTAATAGAGTATAACCGTTTGAGAAGCCTGTATGTTCCTCATTTGGGATATTATCAGGTTTACGAAAAGCCTAGAATATTACCAAAACGAAAGATTCCGAAGGATGATAGCGATATTCCTAAGACAAAGAGTGAAAACAGAAGAAAGAAGTGTTGGATGAAAAGCAATTTAAATATAATGGTGAAATTGTTGGTTACCAGTTGCCAAATGTCTCTGGAGTCGACTGCTATGCTAATGTAGCTCTCAATGCACTATTCCCTTTACCTCCTCTGGTTGATTCAATTAAAGATAAAAAGGATAAAAGATTGTGCTCTGTACTCTTTAACTTGTTAGACCACAGCTGCAGTGATAGAACAAAAACATATTCTGCATCTTCTATTAGAGATCTTGGAGATATGTGTACTGGATCTGTACACGTCACAATAAACACTCAAGAAGATGCACAAGAATTCTTGATGGTGCTACTTGGTATCTTAGAAGAAGAGATGGTACCTATTGATGAGCTATTTGGACTAAGTTACACATGAGAGCATGACGGTGAAAATTGTTCTTTTTCTTCAAAAACGCAAATATATTTGGAACGATTTATCTACATAGCTCTACCAGCCTGTAAAACTGTTAGTTTTGAGAAATTGTTTAAAAATGCATCACAGAATAACAGCTACACAAAATGTAACTCCGATCTTCTATCAACCTGGAATATAAGAAGAACTGGGAAATATATCTTCCTAATGCTACAGCAATGCACTGCAGTTGGAACCAAACTAGAAACACAAATTACTAATTTTAAAGCTGCAAAAATCTTGGTTTCTGGTAAAACATATACCTGTATAGCTATTATTTTTTATGAAGGGATAAATGTTGCATTTGGACACTACACCATCTACTTAAAAAATACAACTGGATGGACCGAGTGTAACAATAGGAACCTTACATTCAACCAGCAATTACAGTATAAACTACCACATTCTTACCTTCTCTTTCTTGAACCAAGGTACTAAGGAGAATTAGTACTAAATCAATGCAATGCTACTCTTCTGGAACATCTAATACAACAAATTAAGACACCATTTGGCCTAACAAAGGGAAATATCTTTATAACGAATTCCAAATATTGTAATGTACTTACTCTTGCAACAAAATAACAAAGATAGTACTAAATTGGAAACATACTTGAAAAACTACAATCCAGGGCAAACATGTACTGAAGAGAAAATGGAATACTGCTAATCTTATTAATCTTAAAAATATTTTTGAATATTCTATGTATTTTGAAAAAATTAAAGTGGATCCACAGAATACTATAATTAGAACATATGTTTGAAGAACAGGTGGAAAACGATCAAAAAGAATTACAGCACTGATAAGCTCTACCTCTGATTAATGGATTACCAGATTTTATGATGTCATGTGGCCTATGGAGAGTGATGTCGTTATATGCCTTTTTATCTACCACTATTATTCATACACATTAATTGTGTTATAAAACTGGAACAAACATTATATTATTTAAGAGCTATAGGTAAAAACTGAGGTAAATGTTTGTGGTGAGTGTCAAGCATAGTAATGTTAATTTGAACTAACGGGCTATGTACTTAAGGGTTTTTTTAACAGTCCACATGACAGTTTTTTCTCCCTACTGTTTAGTGATGAAAATCTGTGCACACTTCGGGCCCAATTCACAAAGGTAATCTGAGACCAAAGTCTAACCTTACAACTTTTGGTATTCATAGAGGTCATTTACAAGTGTTTTTTTACATCAGCAGTTGGGCCTGACTCTCCGTCTTGGGCCGTGCTCTCTCGACCCGGGCCGTACTCTCCAGCTCGGGCCGGATGAAGTGTAGTCAATGGGCAGGAATGCAATTTTTACAAAACTGAACATTAGGAACATGTGATAAATGGTAGAGGAGGTCTTGAAAATCACTTTGGGCAGGGAAAATGGTCTTTACTGGACACTATATCATATCCCAGAAAAGTTTGCTCCTTTGCACCATGGTACATGCAGTCCACAATTTGTGCTCCCCTCAGTACTCTTAGGGGAGCGCAAATTGTGGACTGCATGCACCTTGATGCAAAGGAGCAAACCTTTCTGGGATATAATGTAGTGTCCGGCTACACCCTTTTCCCTGCCCAAACAGATTTTCATGACCTCCTCTACCATTTAGCACACATTCCTAATGTTCAGTTTTGTAAAAATTGCATTCCGGCCCAAGATTACACTTCATCCGGCCCAAGCCAGAGAGTACAGCCCGGGTGCAGAAGAGAGTACAACTTGGCTGCGGAGAGTATGGCCCAAGCTGGAGATTCCGGCCTGAATGCGGACGTAAAGATACGACTCGTAAATGACCTCTGTGAATACCAAAAGCGGTAAAGTTAGGCTTTTGTCTCAGATTGCCTTTGTGAATCGGGCCCTTCATTTATAGTTTAAAAGTATGGAAGCTGAGAACAGTGGAGGAAAGAAATACAACATGATTAAATAATAGGTATAATTGCTATGAATGATATAAATGTCTTGTGTTCTATCATTAACAGAGAAATTTATAATATAAAACTTTAACTTCTATTTATCTTTCCTCTCTTTTCACATATTACAGGACCTCTTTTTTCAGTAATGAATACTAATTACATTTGTATTCATGCATACACTATCCATACATATACTTTGTACACATAATTAATTATACTAAAACAGGTATACACACTAAGGCACACACTGACACATACACTAACACACCCAGGTACATACTAATGCATATGCTGACATACCCAGCTACACACTAATGCAGACACTAACACACCCAGGCACATACTAATGCATACTCTGACACATCCTGGCACATACTGATACATACACTAACATGCCTAGGCACACACTGATTCATACATTTGCACACCCAGGCACATAGTAATGCATAGAGTGACACACCCAAGCACACACTGATTCATACGCTAACACACCCAGACAGACACTAATGCATACAGTTACACACCTAAAAACACACTGATTCATATGCTGACTCACCCAGTCACACACTCGTGCATACCCTGACGCACCTATAGACACACTAATGCAAATTCCAACACACCCAGCCACACACTAATGCATATGCTGACACAGCCAGGTATAATATACTAATGCATATACTAACTAATGCATTTGGTGATACACCCAGCCACACACTAATGCATACACTAACACACCCAGGTACATACTAATGCATATGCTGACACACCCAGCTACACACTAATGTAGACACTGACATATCCAAACACACACTGATGCATACACCTAGACACCCAGGTATATAGTAATACATACACTGACACACCCAGGCACACACTGATTCATATGCTAACACACCCAGACACATACTGATGCATACACTTACACACCCAGACACACACTAATGCATACCCTGACACATCCTGACACATACTGATACATACACTAACACACCCAGCCACACACTAATGAATACACTAACATACCCAAATACATACTAATGCATTCGCTGACACACCCAGTTACACACTAATGCAGGCACTACACACCAAGGGACATACTAATGCATACACTTATGCACCGCGGCACATACTGATACATACAGGAACACACCCAGGCACACACTGATTCATATGCTGACACACCCAGACACACACTGGTGCATACACTGAGACAGACAGGCACATAGTACTGTATAAACTGATACACCCAGGCACACACTGATTCATAAGCTAAAACAACCAGACACACACTGATTCATACAGTAACACACCCAGGCACACACTGATGCATACACTGAGACTCCCAGGCACATAGTAAAGAATACGCTGACACATCCAGGCACACATGTATTGATTTGTTAACATGTTAACATAACTAAAGACACAGTAATAGATAGAAAAACACACCCAACCAGACACACATGCTTAGACTAATCCACTCATCCACACACTCATTTATATAGCGATGCACCCACAGACATACTGATTTATAGAGTAATACATCCAAATACATCCATGTACTCACTACCATACACAGTAAAATTGATAGGCAGAAAATAATGAGACGGACACAGCTCTTTATGGAAAATATGGTAGTTCTGAGTAGAACCTTTTCTTTGTCTAAAACATTTTTTTTTTTCATTTATATATATTTTTTTAATTAACCATATTGAATGATAAAACTGCAAAGAATGAAATTGTATGCAAAAGAGTTGCACACTAAAATGTTTTACTGCGTTAGAAGAGTAACAACCCCCCCCAAAAAAAAAATTAACAATGGTGACTCTTCACCTTCTCCAACATGGTGATAATTTAGTCAGTTTTTTTAAGCACAAGCTCTCGGCACTTGCCACAGTGAATGACCATTTCTTTTAGCTTGTTGCAGGTTGGTGGAATATTAATGTTTGCAGAAGGTTGGCCGATGGTAGATGTTGATGCTCCTGTGTGAGCTGAGTAAGTTGCTTCATCTCTCAGCTTTCTTAAATAAGCACGTTCATGGTTGCTTTTGATGTGCTTCCACATTGATGATGTGCCACAACTGTACTTTTTGTCATGGTGCCTCTTGAAAGCTGTTACCCACAGAGCTTACATTCCATGCATTTTGCACAGGTCTTCTTTTGTCCTGATGGTACAGAGAACCACATCCATACATCACTCTCCTTTCAAGTAGAAGCAACTTGTTCTTCTACATCTCCTTCCTCCTCTGGTGCAAGGGAACCACCTGGAACATTAGCTTCTGCCATGAGATTTCTTAGCAATGAGTTTTCCACCTTTCTGCAGCAGCATCCAGCATAAAAGTGACTGTTTAGGGCGTGGTTTTCCCAAAATTGGGTTTGGTAGAAGAAGGACCAAAAGCAATTAAGCATTACATTTTAAAATTGAGCGAGTCTGCGGATGCCAAAAATCCCCGGATTAGCTGCAATGATAAAACACTTCCTTTGTACAGGAAAAAAAGGATAATTTATAAGGTTTGAAATAATTATACCCTTATAGTATAATTTAAATTGAAGTCTCCTATATCCCTAAAATATTTTTTGGGGAATTTGGCGAATACACAGACCTGCTCCGCAAATTCATTACTGTCACGTGATTGGAACAAAAACCATAGCATAGAAATTGAGGGAAATTTATAGTTCCATGGGAAATCTGCAGCTCCGTAAAATGTTTTTTTGTTTTTAAATAATACAGTAATAATAGTTTTGTCTACATTATTAATACTGTACAATGGTTTTATCCAACTAAATGTATTTTTGTTATATTTATTTTGTCCTTATTGTCACTACTTTGTTATCGATCTCATCTCAAATGACATTACTGATGACATCATCCAGACAAGCACTCAGACACCCACTGACACCCTCATACTATCTGTGAAACACCCAGTCACACATCCACACACACCCTGATATACCTATTCTCATACCAAGACAACCACTCACACACTCACTCCCAGATCCATACACCAACTCACACATCTGTTCACTCATCCATATACTCACTGACACACCCATTGACACACCCATACAGCTACTAACACACCGACACTCACTCAGCCATACAGTCAATAAAACAGTCTCTGACACACACACTCACTTACAGGATTACGCATCTATAGCCAGACACCCTAGCAGGAATGTCTGGCAGCATAACCCCCCTTTGCTTATGACATCACCTTACGCAGGTACTTCACATTGCACATGTGACCTTCAGTCCCTCTAAAAGAAATAACATTAGTAAATGCACTACGGGTGCAATTACACCACTTCACCTCCAGGGGATGCCCTTCTCCAGACATCCCCAACTCAGACCTTCATCCCTTGGTGCACTTTCCACAACACCCCCAGCTGTAGAACAGAAGTTCCAGCCCAGTGGGAGTTTAAATGCTGGCTGAGCCCTTGAGGGGTTATTCTTTTAGATGCCCCATGAAACTTATGGGCGGACTGTTCTTCTTCGTGCTGGGGAGGCTGCGTTGCTCCTGCAGCTCCCCCTGCACCTCTTTTCACACAGGAGGGTGACCCCCCTCCTCTGGGGGCCACCAGGCAGAAAAACGATCAATTTCCATATGCCTCGCACGGCATTGTGGGGCGCTTCGTGCTCCTCTTCATGCATATTTGATGAGCGGCTCTCCCGCTGTGCCGGGGAGAGCCGCGATCGCGCTGGCGCTTCGCGCCTCGTCTCTTCCTCGGTGGGGGGCCCGGTCCCACCCGGACCCCCAGGTGAGGGTAACGGCTCGGGGAGCCCACCCCCGGCCGCTCGGCTTAGTTTTGCGGGGGCCCAGTCCCACCCGGGCCCCGCGATGCCCAAAGCGTCTTCAGCGGGCCCCGGTCCCACCCAGGACCCGCAACGGCCTCTCTGCTTGGAGGGCAGCCTGGGGAGCCCACACCCGGCTGCCCCCGCCAGCTCCCCGTGCGGCCCGCACCCTCATGTGCGGCCGCGGGAGCCGGCCGAGCAGTTCTGGTCTGCCCGCTCCAGCGGGCAGAAGCGTCTCTGTCCTCCGGTCCGGCTGGACCGCGGGGGAGTGCCGCTGCACTCCCCCGGCCTTCTCCCATTCTTCGGGGCCCGGGGATGGGGTCCCGGGCCGCCGGACATCTTTGCGGGGGCGCGACGGCACCCCCCTCCATCCTGGTTTCTTCGGGGCCCGGGGATGGGGTCCCGGGCCCCCTCCTCCTCGTGGGGGGGCGCGACGGTGCTCCCCCCGACCTCTTGTTCGGCAGGCACCAGGGTGGGTCATCTTCTCGGGGAGCGCGGCGGCGCTCCCTGACTTTGCTTCGGGGCCCGGGGATGGGGTCCCGGGCCCCTTGGGCTCATTTTCGCGGGGGCGCGACGGCGCTCCCCCGACTTTACTTCTTCGGGGCCCGGGGATGGGGTCCCGGGCCCCTGGGCACAACTTCGCGGGGGCGCGACGGCGCTCCCCCGCCCCCCTCTTTCCACATCACCAGGGGCCAGGGTGGGCTCCTGGCCCCCTTCTGGGGCAACTTCACGGGGTGCGCGACGGCGCCCCCTCCCCGACTTTGCTTCCTCCTGGGGCAGCCCCCGGGACCTGACCCACCCCGGGGACATGATTGCGACCGGCGACGGAGCCCCACGCGCTTCGTCGTCGGTCCCAGGTGGGGTCAAAGGTCGCCTACCTTCTGGGGGGCATATCTCGGCCCCCTGGAGTCCGATTTTCTTCATTTTTGTCTCCTCTCGCTCCCCTTGGCCAGCCCCAGCCACTGGGAACACTCTCCTTTGCCCTCTGGGTCTCCGAGAGGGGGGGATTCAGCAGGGAGCGGTCTTCACTGGCTCCCTGCGCCAGCCTTTCGCCTGGCTCTCCTCCTGGGCCTCTCTTCTCCCTGCGCAGAGGCCCCTGCTTCTGCGCACCGGTCCTGGGCTCTTCTTCTGGCGCTGTTAGGGCCCTGGGGGGGCAGTCAGGGGGTTCCTCCTTCTAACTGCCCATTGCCAGGCTCCAGCACCTTCCGCCTCAGCAGACCACACCCCAGAGAGAGCTTCTCTTCCTGTGCAAGCACTTTTTAAAAGTTGAGTAGGGGGCTGGCAGGAAGTCTCTGTTGGTCCTATCAAACAGTGACACATCACTTCCCTGCCCCTGCTCCCTCCTTCTAGTCCAGCCTCTGGGCTGGTTCAAAATGGCGTCGTCCAGGGTCTCTGGCCACATGGTCTCTGAAACAAGAGCCCTTCCCTCCTTGGTGCAGCCTGGTGCCTGGCACCATTGATAGCTGCTGATGGATGGGCCTGTAGCCCCACCCATCTTCTCTTCGTGGAGAGGAGGCCTTAGCTTGTGGAAAAAAAAGGTTATCAATCCAGCCAGCTGACGTCAGCCCTCAGCCTGGCCCTGGTTATGACTGACTCAGAGAAATGTGACATTTCTGGATGACCCAAAAGCAGTACAAATATGACTTTGGACTCTGCAGAATACTTCTTTTCACACCCGTTACAGTGGACTTTAGTGCGTGTCTGGAATCTGTAGGCCTTAGGAAAGTGACACTAGCCCATGGGCTCCACTTCCCCATAGGGGAATAATGAAGTGAAAAACACAGTCAAACACACTGACTTTCCCTGGCATGTTTCTTCCCAGTGTATAAAGCCTATTCCATGTCACCACCCAATTCTGCATAAGTCCTGCCACACCATTCACTTTGTAGCTGCTCCTGGACTGCGCACGCCAGGAATCTCCCCTGCGCAGCCCCTACACGTGTGCACACGCATGTACACAGGTGTCTGCATATAACCAGCCCGGTGCCCCGTACTCTAGCTGCTGCGCAGCGGCCTAGTCAAGCCAGGGGGACACCAGTAAAATCCACATGCAGTCTCTTTCATCATGAGTTCACTGTGGATGAGTCCCAATTTATGAGGCTCTCCCACAGTAAAAGCTCAGCACATAGGTGCTCAAAAAGCGAAAAATCCGGGCGGCCCCTAGTGTCAGAACCACCTTCTAACATTTACCCAGCCATACACCAACTCACATAGCTACTCAATCACCCATGCAGCCACTCACACACCCACTGACTCACTCACCAAACCAGCTACTCACAGGTCCACTCATTCTCCTTTTCAGTCACTGACACAGCCACTCGCTTATGCATACAACCACGCATACACCCACTTAGTCACCAATACAGTTACTAACAAACCCAGTCACTCACCCATACAAGAAGTCACATACCCACTCACCCACCCAATGCAGTGATTTACGCATCCACACACTTTCCTGTACAGCTACTGACAAAGCCACTTACTACTCCATACAGGCACTCATACAGCCACTCACACAGCCACTCACACATTCATACACTTACAATCACTTACACTCACTGGATGATGTCATCAGTGTTGTTATCAGTGATGTCATTTGAGATGTCATCAGTGATGACACATAGCTTGACCAAAGGACATTGTAAACAGACTCACTACAAGATAAAAGAAACATTCAAACCCACTGAAATAACATGAGTAATTTGTGTTAAAATTGCCAAAACTGCTCCAGGATATCTAGCTGCAAAATGCGTATGCTGGAGTGATAATATGTAAATTAAATGACCCAATTCCATTGTGTCAAATCATACATGGAAATAGAAAAAAGGCAACAGCAGTATGAAAACTAGTTGAGTCAGTAGTTTACAGACCTATAACGCGCATACCACATAATCACAAGCTGGTCATACTCAAAAGAGTAAATAAATGTCTCTGACCGAACACGATCAGAATAAATGACATGCCAGACAAAAATATGCTAGAATACGTGTCTCCCTTAGAGGATGGGCTGAGGTCATAGGTTAGTGCATGGGAAAATTACTGAACCAATACCAAACAAGTGAAGGAATATGCAAAAAGAGGAGTGCTCACGTGTGAAAAAATATATATTGAATGAATCAAGAGAAACTGACTCATAGTGGAGTCTAGTGTGAACTACTAGAACTCCAAGTGAATGTTAAAGCATACAAGCAGAAATGGATGCCACAAAAGTCCAGAAGTAACATACATTATACAGTACATTATTATATACAAGGACTCACTGAATCCACACAATGGGTGTTAGCAAAAATGCATACGATATCAACTGTAAACCCATGCACCTCTGGTTGCTAAATACAGAAATACAGAAAACAGCACACAGGAATATCAGCGCACGATTGCGCCGTATGATGTTACGTTATAGCAGGCCAAGTGCACATATAACTGCATAAATGCAGAGATTCAGATGACACAACAGTGGAATAATCAGCGTAGAGATATACATTGCGTAAATACTTCAAGGAAAGCAGGAACAAAAATTACTGTAATGAGGCAGAGTTTATAGATAGTTATACAGATCCTCACTAATGTTAAGGCCAGACGGTGACTTTGTATTGAGCTCTAATATGTAACAAGTCTCTAGTTGTCTTAATCTTTTCTCACGGTTGCCTCCGCGTCTGAGTGTGGGTACACTATCTATGTACACACCAGTCCTTTTTCTGTCGACGGTGTAGCGTCACATCCACAAAGGACAGCCTGGGCTCAATTTCAATAAGGGTGGTTTATTGATATTCCAGCAGCAAAATGAAAAACACCCGACGCGTTTCGAGGCACAAGCCTCTTGGTCACGGGTCCTATATATATATATATATATATATATATATATATATATATATATATATATATATATATATATATATATATATATACACACATATATATATATATATATATATATATATATATTCACTGAAAAAACCATAGGTTTCAGGCACGTTATAGTTAGAAATTAGCATTTAAAAACCTTAGAAATTCACTGAAAAAACCATAGGTTTTAGGGACAGTTATAGTTAGTTGGACATTGCACTCGTACAAAACCCGTGAAATTCTCCCGTTATAGTTAGTTCAGCTAACTATAACTCGCTGCCCGCAATGCACTGCTGATGACGTCACATATTACATCACTCATGACAAGGTCAGTGACATCACTGATGACATCACTGATGACATCTCAAATGACATCCACTGATGACATCACTGATGACATCATCCATGTGAAAATGTCATGCATCTTCTCACACCCTAATATAACTTTTGATACACCCACTCTAAATTACACAGTACCATTCTCAAAACCATAGACACTCCAACACCAATAACTACATACCCACTCACTGATTCTTAGGTCTACACACACATCCACTCACTCACCCGTACAGTCACTCATACTTACGGTCACTCAGTACAGGACTATCATATGCACTCATACACCTATATAGACAATCACACACCGCCACTCATCCATAGAGGTACTCACACACCTAGTCAGTCATGCAAATAATTAATCACACTCCATTTACTCAGATGTACAGTTATACACACACCAGCTCAATTACTCATATAAATACTAGCACATTCTTACGCTCTTATACAATCAATGATACAAGCACACACTCATCCATACTGCCACTCTCACAATAACACACTCTCATTTGTAGCCAATTATGTACTCCAACACACATATATACTACTTTTCACATATGCAGTTACTCACACATGTAACACTGAGATATACATTCACTCACTAACACACCCATACACACACTCACCCACCCATACAGTCCATCACAGATGCACTCTTGAAACCATGCACCCAGTGAATCACCCACTCACACATCTATGCTCAGAGTCACACACACCCCACCCACACAAACAATCAGGCACCCATACACATACTCAGACAACAAATCAATAACCCATATAGACACTCATGTAGCTATTCACAAACCCATGAGCCGCTTACACACCAACAGACACACGGATACAGACATTCACAAAGTTTAGTCACTAACCCATGCATTCAGTAAGATACGTTTAATCACTCACTTATAGAGTCAGTCACGCACCTACTAAATCATCCATTCAGACACTTATACACCCACTCATTCTTCAATACGCCTTTCCCTATATATATTAAACATATTTCAACTTTACAGAAACACACAGTCACTGCATGATGTCATCAGTGATGTCATTTGAGATGTCATCAGTGATGTCATCAGTGATGTCACTGATCATGTCATGAGTGATGTAATATGTGACATCATCAGCAGTGCATTGCGGGGCGCGAAGTTATAGTTAGCTGAACTAACTATAACGGGGGAATTTCACGGGTTTTGTACGAGTGCAATGTCCAACTAACTATAACTGTCCCTAAAACCTATGGTTTTTTCAGTGAATTTCTAAGGTTTTTTAAATGCTAATTTCTAACTATAACGTGCCTGAAACCTATGGTTTTTTCAGTGAATTTCAAAGGTTTTTTAAATGCTAATTTCTAACTATAACGTGCCTGAAACCTATGGTTTTTTTCAGTGAATTTCAAAGGTTTTTTAAATGCTAATTCCTAACTATAACATGTCTGAAACCTATGGGTTTTTTCAGTGAATTTCAAAGGTTTTGTAAATGACAATTTTTAAATGTATTAATTGTTATATTTATTTTTTTGATACTGATTTACTACATTTTTTAAACTATTTATTTTTAGATATTTTATTTTTAAATTACATTGTAATTACATTATACATTACATTACAAAATATACTTTCTCAGAATGAATTACTTTAGTTTAAATACTTTGCAAATAGGCAATAGACTTTTAAGTACAGTAGTTACAGTTGTTGCAATGGGCAACACAATTTCAAACACAATGCAACATTGAGCTCAATGTGAATTTCTAGTTAAATGCAATTAGTTACTTTATGGATTACTTTTCTAACCACAGGACTGGATCCTAGATTCAGTCCTGGGACATCTCCTGTAAACAGTTGAGTAAAAGCGTTTTGGTTACAGTAGTGATTTTTAAGGAATATTATTGTATTTTAAAAGTTGACACTTAGAAACTTTTTCACATAGAATCACCAATGTTATCCTATGGGAGGAAATTCACTTAGCAGGTAAGTAGTGTTATCGTTACTTTTTCTTACTCAGTGGTGGATCCTGGATCCAGCACTGGTGCATCTCCTGTAAACAGTTGAAAGAATGCGTTTAAGTCATACAGGCGATTTTTAAGGAATATTTGTAGTTTGTGAAAATCGACACTTTGAAACTTTTCTGCTGAAAACCAGACAATGGATTCCTATGGAAGGAAATACAAGTTACTGGTAAGTACGGTTAGAATTACTTTTCAGGGTCAGTGCTGGGCTAAAAGATGCAGCACTGGGTTCTCTCCTGATAACAGGTGAGTAAATCGGAATTCGTAGTTCGGCTGATTTTAGAGGAATATTATAAAGTTCCAAAACTCCACACTTAGAAGAATTTCCAAGTGAAACCAGTCAATGTAAGCCTATGGAAGGAAATTCAAGTTACTGGTAAGTACGGTTAGAATTACTTTTCAGGATCAGTACTGGGCTCAAAGATGCAGCACTGAGGTCTCTCCTGATAACAGGTGAGTAAATCGGAATTCGTAGTTCTGCTGATTTTAGAGGAATATTTGTATGTTTCAAAAATCGACACTTAGAAACTTTTTCAGCAAAAAGCATGCAATGATATCCTATGGAAGGAAATTCAAGTTACTGGTAAGTACGGTCCCAAAAAAATTTCAGGATCAGTACTGGGCTCAAAGATGCAGCACTGAGGTCTCTCCTGATAACAGATGAGTAAATCGGAATTCGTAGTTTGGCTGTTTTTAGAGGAATATTATAAAGTTCCAAAACTCCACACTTAGAAGAATTTCCAAGTGAAACCAGTCAATGTTAGCTTATGGAAGGAAATTCAAGTTACTAGTAAGTATGGTTTAAATTACTTTTCAGGATCAGTACTGGGCTCAAAGATGCAGCACTGAGGTCTCTCCTGATAACAGGTGAGTAAATCGGAATTCGTAGTTCTGCTGATTTTAGAGGAATATTTGCACAACGGTGAAGGAAGGGGGTGGGGCCTGAGGTGACATGTCTGCAAACACGCCCTGTGGCGCGTTTTAAGTTGGAGAATTAATTCCTCCTCAATCCCGAGGGTCCCTAGGGGCCAACTAGCCCACCAGATACCTCCAGTATGCGCCAGAGAGCTGCGTTGCAGAGAGGTGTTCAGAGGCCACGCCCTTTTGCACCTCTCTGCAACGCAGCTCTGTGGCACTTTCTGGACGTACCTGGTGGGCTAGTTGGCCCTCAGGACCCTCAGGATTGAAGGGATTTAATTCCCCATCTTAAAACGCGCCACGGGCCTGCTTGCACACATGTCACCTGAAGCCCCGCCCCTCCCTTCACCACTGTGCAAACGCGCCCGTGGTGCGTTTTAAGTTGGGGTATTAAGTCCCTTGAATCATGAGGGTCCCTGGGGTCCAACTAGCCCACCCCTGTACCTCCAGTATGCGCTAGGGAGCTGCGTTGCAGAGAGGTGTTCAGAGGCCACGCCCCTTTTACACCTCTCTGCAACGCAGCTCTGTGGCGCTTCTGGATGTACCTGGTGGGCTGGTTGGCCTCCAGGGACCCTCAGGATTGAAGGGGATTTAATTCCCCATCTTAAAACGCGCCACGGGGACTGTTTGCACACATGTCACCTTTAGCCCCGCCCCCTCCCTTCACCACTGTGCAAACGCGCCCCGTGACGCGTTTTAAGTTGGGGATTAAGTCCCCTTGAATCCTGAGGGTCCCTGGGGTCCAACTATCCCACCAGGTACCTCCAGTAAGTGCCACAGAGCTGCGTTGCAGAGAGGTGTAAAAGGGCGTGGCCTTTGTACACCTCTCTGCAACGCAGCCCCCTGGCGCATACTGGAGGTTCCTGGTGGGCTAGTTGGCCCCAGGGACCCCCAGTATTCAAGGGGAATTCGTTCCCCTCTGCAAACGCGTCAGGGGCGCGTTTGCAGACTGCTGCAGGGAGGGCGGGGCCTCCGGCACGATGCCGGTCTTTTTTTCCCTTTCAATGGGAGGGGGCCTGCGTGGCCCCCCTTCCCTCGGCCACTTTTGGCCCCGGGGACCCCATACCCCGGGGCCTGAGAATTTACTTTTTTTTTTTTTTTTAAACGGGAAGGGGGCCACGTGGCCCCCCTTCCCTGGGCCTCTATTGGCCCCGGGGACCCCATCCCCGGGCATGCCCACTGTTTTTTTTTATATTTGGAGGGGGCTGCTTGGCCCCCTCCTCAGGCCATTTAAGGCCCCATGGACCCCATCCCCCGGGGCCGGCCTTTACGTTATATATATATATTTTTTTTAATTCCTTTTTTGGGGAGGGAGGCTGTGTGGCCCCCTCCCGGGCCACTAATGGCCCCGGGACCCCATCCCCGGGGCCTGGCCACTTGTTGGGGACCGTGGGGGTCCCCAATACTCGCGACGGTCCCGCCGGCTCCCGCGTCCTGCGGGAGCCGGCATTGCTTTTCCATAAAGGAGCTGCTGACATGCAGCTCCCCTTATGGAAAAGCAATTCTGCTTTGCTTCATTGAAGCGAGAGCAGGTTTCCCTGCTCTCGCTTCAATGAAGCAAAGCAAGTTTGCAATGACAGGGCAGGAGCCGCGAGGCTCCCGTCCTGCCATTGCAAACAGCAAACTGCAGGAGCCGGCCCTGGGGGTGTCGGTCCCCAGGGCCACCACAGGCTCCAGGAGGGGGCACGCGGCCCCTCCCAGCCAATGCACAGCCCCGGGAGGTGGTGGTCCCCGGGCTCGGGTCCTAAACGGACCCCCACATTTTATTATTTAGTGCCCCGGGAGGTGGCGGTCCCAGGGCGTGTGGGGGGCTCAAGCCCCCACACAGGTAATTTAAATTTTTAAAAAGAAGCCCCGGGGGTGGCGGTCCTCGGGGCTGCGGGGGGCCGTGTGCCCCCGCCACCATTATTTTTATAAAGCCCCGGGGGTGGCGGTCCCGGGGCTTGGGGGCCTTAGAGGCCCCCATGTTATTAAATTAAACCCCGCATGCCCCGGGACTTGGCCCACCCGAGGCCAATTAACTCACGAGCGCGGGAGCCCGCGCTTAGTTTTTTTTTTTTTATCGGCAGGATCCGCGCACCCAGCGCGTTTTTTGCCGATTTCCTTGTAGGACCCCCTGAGCAGGCCTAGGGGGTCAGGGTGTTTCTACCCTGCCCCCTTTTTGCATTTTGTGCAATTTTTTTTACTGTTTTCTTGTGACTCGGTTCTACCGAGTCACAAGATGGCTGCCAACACTTTCTGGTTTGGAGTGTTGACAGCCAATTAGCATACAGCTCGTCATCGGGAGGGTGCGCGGATCCTCAGCGGCCATAGATATATATGTGTATTACTTTTGATTTTCTCAGCAACTACTGAACGGATTTACACCATTTAACAAAAAGGGTTCTCTCTGAACCAAGAACTACCTCTTTGCCAGATTTGGTGTAATTCCGTTCAGCAGTTCGGGCTGTAGCCGTGGCTAAAGTTTCCTATGGGAAAATGAATGGGGAAAACACGTTTTGGGACACCCCTTTTTTCTCGGCCCCCGCTTGACGAATCACCCCAAGACTTTCAGGATAGGAGCGGACCGGAGCGGGCCACAAAGTTTGAAAATTTCGCGAAGATTCGTCAACCGACGCAAGAGTTATTTCAAATCCTATGGAAAATAGGTCCTAATTATAACTATCTACTGGCGACCGCCAGTAGATAATACACACACACATATATATATATATATGTATATATATATATATATATATATATATACATATATATATATACACACACATGTATTTACACATATCTTTATCTATATATATATATATATAAAAAAGATATATATATATATATCATATATATATATATATATATATATATATATATATATATATACACACACACACATGTAAAAAGGGTTTATGCTCACTTTTTACTTACATTTCCATGGTGAAGGCTTTCGTTGTAAAGGCAGAATCGTTGTAATGAATTTCATTGTAAAAGCCTTTCGTTAGAAAGGCATTTTCGTTATAACGCTTGCGTTATAAATCCATTCGTTATAATGGCATTCAGGATTCCGTCATACATCCTTCAAAGACTTTGTTTCGAATATTGCCATTGTGTGCGCTTGTATGAAATCTCTATGCTGTAGATTCCGTAAAGCTCAATATTTCTTTAGGCATTATATGCACAGTGCAATGTACATGCCCTTTTGCAAACAGAGATGATCTCCCGCCAAAACTGATAATAGGAATCTAAGTGTTTCCTTTTTAACTCACTCTTCCTCCTTTTAAAATTACCTTCAATTGTCATGATTCACAGGTAGAAGGCTGGCTACCACAGGAAGCTGTATAATGGACTCATTTTATCTCACGTAGAGTTTGAAAACATAATCAATGCTTATAATCATTGTAAATATCATAGAAAGCAAGTACTTAGATTACTGTAAAAATAGAGGTACCCCTAGCAGCAAAGCACCTCTGATCGCCTTCACGCCTCCCACTCGCTTCCAGGAGAGATGTACAAATCTGGCAGAAATATCATGAGTGACATATTTCAAGCATGTTCCAAATGTAAGATTTCCGTGAGAAGGCTTAACAGTAAATTAACTTGTCCCATTTGAGCTGAATCTCCAGTATGCGTTAATACAATGACAAGTAGGAGCGAAGCTATTTCTATGCCTGGTGTCAAATCGTTGTTTTTCAGAGTGGTTAAATGGAGCAAATTTAACTGGTGGTACACAACGCAATCAATTAATCTCGATGACCCATCACGGAGATCTAGCATTTAATGGGCTGTGCAATTGTTTATAACACATTTTGTCCATCAAGCCTGATGCATTCTGAGTTGTATAATTGCTGTGAGTCTATTCGCATCAAAATGAATGCAGACATTTTCACAAACAGGAAAGTTTCATATTTATAGTTTTATATTCATTTTCCTTAAATGTGATCAAATTTGCCTATGTTGAAAAATTGAATAAAAGTACAGTATCCACCATTCAGCAGTCGTTTTAAAGAGAATTTCACATGGCTAAGCAACATTAAATCAGACCCTACTCCTGCTGTGTATGATAAAATAAATCCTAATGTAAAGGACCCCATTAACTGCAGGCTTATCTGGGGTCCTACCATGACAACGCTACTTTTTCTAGATATTGACCAGCCTAAGCAACAACAATCAGCTCATAGCAAAACTAAAGGATCTTTTAACCCAAGACAAGTGCATTAATGACCCTTCACGACAAGATCTTGCTGCCTGTGCCGACCGCCAGCACGAAGTGCAGATCTCGCATTGCTGGTTGTCGCTAGCGGTCACTGTAGCATCAAGAATTGGGTTCACCAGAGCTTCGTGCTGGCGGTCTGCACAGGCAGCAAGATCTTGTTGTGAAGGGTCGTTCGTGGTTGTGAAGAGCCAAAAACTTCAGGATTTTTTCTTTTCTTCTCAGAAGAGCTCAAGTGATGCCTCACCAGGGGATCAGGACCTGAGAGGCACATCTTGGGGATCAGGAGCTCACTCCAACAGAGGTCAGCATGGCTCAGGCAGGTCCAGTTGCAGGTACAGGCAGGTCCAGTACAGCAATACAGCTGGGCAGTTGCAGAGAGGCCTCTGGAGCTGGTTGTGTCCCTGTGGATCAGTCTGCTGACCCTTGGAGTCACTTCACACTTGGATGAAGGGTGTAGGTGCAATCTTCCTTCTCAGATAGCAGGTCAGGCCTCCCACAGCAGGGCTGTCCTCTGGAAGCAGAGCAGTCCTTCTTTTGTAGTATCAAAAGGTCCAGGAGTGTACTGAAGAGTGGGTCTGAATATCCCCTTTTTATTCCTGGTACCCACTTTGAAGTGGAAGAAACTTCTGGAGTTTTCCCTTTCAGAATGGTCTGGAATTGCCTGCCGCCCTGGCCTATTCCCAGTCTCCTCTGGCACAATAGGCTAATGTGATGTCCTTTGTGTGAGAGCTGAGGCAGTGTTTTTGAAGTGCAAGTGTGACAGGTGACAGCCCTGCCCCTCTCACCAAGTCAGGATGACCCACCCTGCCAACACCCAGATAACTCTTATGTGGCTGTGTGGGAGGAATACAGAATGGCCAACTGCCAGCTACACCAAGTCGTGTGACCCAGGAAACAGGTTGGAGGCACCAAATGGTTAGAGCAAGAAAATGCCAATGTTCTAAAAGTGGCATTTTAAGAAATGTGACTTAAAATCTGACTTTACCATTAAAGAGAGTTTTAAATTACAATTCCTCAGACAATAAACATGACATTCCTACCTGTTCCAAACAAATGTTATAACTTATTAAATGCAATAAGGTAACACAATTTTTCCTATGCGAGAGGTAAGCCTTGAATAGTCAAAAACAAATGCGAGAGTTTTTCAGTACCAGGACATGTAAAACTTAAAAGTACATGTCCAACATTTTATATACACTACACCTTGCCCTATGGGCTGTTTAGGGCCTACCCTAGGGTTGACCTATGAATTATAGAGAAAGGTTTAAATGGCAGCTTAAAAACTACACACACAGGCTGCAATGGCAAGCCTGAGACAGGTTTTAAAGGACTACTTAAGTGGGTAGCATAATAAGTGCTGCAGGACCCCTATTAGCTTTTACCTTACCAGCCCTGGGTATATGGTATGCGACTTTATTAGGGTCTTAACAAATACATTCAATATGCCAATTGGTTGTAAGCCAATTTTACCATGTTTACAGGACTGAGTACAAGCCCTTTCGCAGTGACAAGCAGTGGTAAAGTGTGCAGAATCCTAGAGACAAAAATGAATTCAGCAAAACAGGAGGAGTGAAGGCAAAACGTTTAGGGAAAAACCACATCAAGAATGTCAGGTCTAACATCGCCAAAGCCACTAACAAAGGCTTTTAAAGCTGATACCCATGTACCCAGGAGGTTACAAAACCCCTGGTGGGTGACAGTTCCACAAAAGATAAAACCGTCTCTGTGTAGGGGTTTCCAGCTTGTCTTCTCTCGCCCTTCACCTGAAGGTCATGTTACCACAGCTGATATTGTGCGGCCCATGGTGACACAGTGTGTGTTGCAGGTTTTGAAACAGACTATCCTCTCATCGGACATCTGCAATTCCTCAACCTAAAACCCTAAACCATTCTGCTAGACATTGGAAAATCCCCTGATCACAACAGTCTTACACCCTTTGAAGGCCAACAGGACATCCAAACCACCTACCACTTTAATAGTTTCCATTTCCTGCCATCACATTGTATAATTGACCTATATCTGTATGATTTACAATGAATTTTACCCTGATTATAGACCACTCTCTGACACCCATCTCGGTGTGGCTGGTGCTGCATCAAATGTCCTACATAATACTATTTTTAGTCTCAACAGCTAACTGTTGCTTAACAATAAACAAGCTATATCACCTGCCAGTCTGTGTGAGATAGAATGCTTGAAAAACTGCACTTGAAACATCTATAAGTAAATTGTTGGAAGTCTTGTAGTAATCCCTATAAAAGTATATAGCAATATAGACTGGTAAATGATAAAAGTTGAGGTTAGCAAAGTACTAGTAAAATCAATATTTGTATCGGACTCCATGAGCTATGAATGTTTTTGATAAGATAACATCTATTACTATTACACTGGACTGCTCAGGAGGACCTTTCTTTTATATACACAATTAACAATGACCGTAGAAAGTTACACTGTAGTTGGTGGCTTATCTAATCTGTAGTTAAGACAAGATATTAGGACAGTAGCATGCAGTACCTCCTTGTGATGGGATGGGTGCCCAGAGTCATGAAACACTAAACGAACAGCAATTGTGCATCCACGTTGTACATTCTAGGCAATCTGCACATCTGCACCCTTAGCAGACTAATATATGCCCCATGACCTCTGGCAGAATATTGTACATGCCTTGGTTCCATTTAGAACTGCATGCACAAACAAAGGTGGCTGAAACTCACTGCTGCCAAGATTGAGCTCTATCGTTTTGGAAACAAATCCCAGAGTTCATCGAGACCGTCTAATTTGCAAGAATAATGAAAAACTTTCACATGCACTTCATATTATTACCACATGTAGTCATTATTTTTCTGATAAATCAAATACTGCAAGGTCCTCCTAGAAGGCCTTTACAGGATACGTCCAAATCACCTGCTGGTGATATATTATCAAGTCATATACCTGATATGTATTCGCAGTTAAAGGGACCAAGGGCCAGATGTATTAACGCTTTTTGCGTTTGCAAACGGGCCGATTCGCAGAATCGGCCCGTTTGCGAACGCAAAAATGCGTTTTGCAATGTATCAACATTTTTTAATTCGCAATATGGGTAATCGCAATTATTTGCGATTACCTAAATTGTGAATGCAGTTAGGGAATCGCAATTTGCGATTCCCTAAATGCAATTCTTGTAGCTTTCGCAAATTGCGAATTAGCATTAAGGAATCGCAAATTACCACCTTCCTAGAAAAATTCACTTTTTTGCATTTTTCTAGGTGCCGTGTGGCATACATACATGCCCTTAGGGCATGTATGTGCGCCACGTGTGCACACATGCATATTTCAGGGGTGCAACAGGGTGTCCTTTTGGCCCCTTGCACCTTGAAATTGCATGCGCAATTTGCGAGTACCTATTGGGTACTTGCAAATTGCGCATGTAATTCTATTCATTCCTATGGGCCTCTAGGCCCATAGAAATGAATGGGAAGCTATTCCTTATTTGCGACTCGCAATTTGCGAGTCACAAATAAGGAATGCGTAGGAATTGCAATTTTATTTGCGAAACCTACATACATTGCACTTTGCGAGTCCATAATAGCGAATCGGTAAAATTCCCTATTAAGGACTCGCAAAATACGATGTTGCTACATCTGGCCCTAAGTGCCTTCATTGGTTGTGGATCAGACAAGGATAATTGTTTCTGTTTAACAGGACAAAATCAAGAAATAGTGCTCCACTAGTAATATTCAATCTATGTATCACCTTTATCTAATAAAGCATTGTTTAGATTGCTCACAAAGAGTAGGAAGCGATTCTCGTGCAGGCCCCCTTAGCTGGGCATGACTTATTCAGCTCAGTGAGACAATGATTTTGGATTGCACATTCTGGAAACAGATAGGAATCTCTCTTATTTCAAATCATGTGATCTCACAGGCTTATGTTGTGTTATATGACGAGAACTTCTAGAGTCTTGGCGTCCCATAGGTTCCTAAGCACTAAGAGGCACAAATATAACATTAGTATAGCAGCTAAAGCAGATTGGAGTCGAATCGTGTTTTTAGACATCAGTGTAGTGCGAAATGGTTTTCTGTATTTCTGAGACTTTCCAGTAGGCTTTCCACAGCTCTTGGAAATGTATGTTGGAGTATCGTGTACAAAAATATTGTCCAACATATATATTGTGTCCTAAATATTTTTTGAGAAAATATTGCTTTTTTTGTGTTTTTTTCTAATAGTAACTCCACTGTGGTGATATACAGGGCACAATATGTATTTATTTTTATCCCCAACATTCTTTATTTACATTTTATCGAGACAACACACATTATAGTGGCAGAAGAGTGCGGTAACAGTCAAATAACAGTGAATTAACAAGCGATACTGACAACCCTGTTAGGGTAGAGAATTATGTTCAAGAAATGCAATACAGTACACTACAGAGTTATACAAAACATCTGAATAAAGAAACGGATGAGGCTAAATTAACCGCATCTCATAACTGGGGTATTAACCAGGGGAGAGGTGAGGAAAATTAAGGGAAGGAGGGTTGGAATGGAGGTGGGGAAGGGCCGGGTGCCGATGTGGCTATAGGGTGTGGTGGGTGCTGAGAAATGGGCAGCCAGGTGGTATGGAGCTATAAGATATCATGGGAGGAGAAATGAGAGTTAAAGCCTGAAGGGGAAGATTACTTGAAGGCAAAAGCGATAGCAGGCAGCCCACAACATCAAGGGCCCATCGTGTTTAAGAGTGGGGGCTGGTCACTCAGTGTTGTCTGTTGCTGACCTAGCAGAATATCCCATTGAACAGCTAAGGGCACCTATGAAGGCCTCTAGCTTACTCCTTACACAGGGCCGAGCACTCGACCTCAGCCCATTTCGAGACGGTGCGCCCAAGCTGCAATTGAGGGGTAAGTTTAGACTTCCATTGGGAAGTGATCATGCATTCAGTCAGCAGGAGGGCCAAATTGGCCAACCTCGAGACAGCGCAATCTTTTTTGGGGCGCCTGTATATTCCAGGTGCAATGGAGGCCCAGTCTAGGGGGATAGGGTGGGCTGTGATGGAAGACAGGAGATTTGTAACATATGTCCAGAATGGTGAGCGGAGTGGGCAGGCCCAAAGCATTTGGGTGAAATCAGCCACCAGGTCAAGGCAACGGGGACAAGAGGCAGCAGTAAGGGGAAACATCTATTATGGGTTGCAATGTAATGAATGAAATGTAATGAAAGCCCTGCATACTACAAAATATTGTATCAAATTCAATTTCGCATTACGAGATATCAAATGGCGCATTGCGAGGGATAGGGGCCATTTTTTATTGTGAAAGCTCTGTTGGCATCGAATTCCGACCTGCTCCTGAGCTGGGCCAGAACAGGTGAGGCAGGCATTGTGAGTGACTTGTAAAACCAGGAGATATGCCACGCCCATGACGCATTGTGTAAAGGCTTGGATGAAGGGGTGGGCCTCAGGAGTTGAGTCTGGAAGAGGCCACATTGCGCGCAGCATGACGAATAGGGCTATGCAGCAGAAATTTGCTGCAGTGGAGGCCACATATTTCGACAAACTCCTCAAAAGAAAAAAAGGCCCATTCTCTGAAAAGATCCCCCACACCTGGCTGGTTTGCTGTGTGCCCGGAATTGAGGTCACCGAGTCCATTGACACCAAAAGAAGTGGGAGGCCCAAAAGGGGCATAGGGGACCACCCTCTTAGTGAGAGTGAGTAAACAAGAGTAACTGCACAATGTAAGACGGAGAAGACTGGAATGGAAACGAAGGCAGCCAGAGGGTGCAGGAAGAAGCGAGGGTATGTCCCTTGACTGCAGGGGCGACGCCTGTGTAGTCGTCTCCTCCAGGGAGAGCCCTGCTAACCATTTACTCAACCACAGGAGCTGGGCTGCTGAGTAATATCATTCAAAGTGTGAGGCTTCCAGGCAGAGTGTGTCAAATGCCACTCATCTTCTCCCAGTGTGCCAAATTAAATCGCCCAAGAGCCCATCCAGGACATGGAATAATGTAGTTGACAGGATCAATGGCAGGTTAGCTAAGTAATATAGGAGACAGGTGGAATCTCGCCATCTTCAATTGACCTATGCAATCAATTGGGGATATTGGAAGAAATCTCCAGAACGAGATCTGCGAAGTAAGGGATATACTGTTCTGGTCAGATCACTGTCTAACAGGTCTTTGTCTGAACGGAGTATTCGGATACGAATATAGCAAAAAGTGGTTCCCTTTCAGCGTAGCTTCCCCTCCTAGATCAATGCAAGATTTTGGGGCATCTGGAAGTAGAGGGAAAGCACATGAATTCGACCCGTTGACCCGAAGGCCGGATGCGGCCTCACAGTCTTGAAGGAGGTCACAATATTTCTTTATGATGATATTCTGACAATATTCTGCTACCACACCACTGAGAAGCTTGGAATTAGGAAGCTCTTCTACCTATGCAAGTCTTTTAAAACTTAGCAGTGTGTCCAAGGATTGAAAAGTACAAGGAGGGATATAGCGATGCAATCTGGCAGTCAAAAAGGGAGGGCCCTCGTTACAGGTAGTTCTGTGGATAGACAACTGACCTTCAAAATGATCATTTCAGTAATCATCAATTAATGCTTTGCGGTCATAATTGGACAAACTTGTTGCCCTCTTAGAGAGCTCCATACCAATCATACAGATATAATTTGTAGCCACTGGAGTTGTGCAAGCAACAACTGCATCATTCAAAATGGGATGGCGTTAAAGCAACAGTGATTCAGGTCTGTAAGGTTTCAGGGATTCTGGATATTTGTCACTGGTAGAGAACATTGTTTGTTTCCTCCAAACATTGAAGCTTTCCATTTTCTCTCATTGAATATCAATATTTCTGCCTTGTTTTGTAGAGTATTAAGAGATAAGACTACAATGAGCCATGGATATATGAAAGAATGTGACAGCTGTTGCCAGATATCTTTGGTCTACTTGAAATATATTCTGTTTCTTAAAAGAAGAATCTAATGCCAAACACAGATATTAGGTTCGAACAGGGGGGTGACAATCAAGAGTCCTTCGTATCACCTTAGGAAAGAGGCTTCTGTGAGGAGGGGTTAAGGGGTTCCTTCCCTTTTGATCATTATGATAGAAGTGAAGTAAACCATACAAGGGTGCAATGCATGATTCCAAGATGGGCCATGCAGTTTAGCAACTAAAACTGTTCTCATGTGCACTTTGGTGTAATTGGTGAGTAAGGTAACTAAGGTGGATTCCATACACCTTCCTGATCAAAAACGACCCCCCATGAATTCACCTACGAGACCACTGGTTTCTATGTACTGCTGCAACTGCTCAGTCACAGCTGGCTCAATAATGTTGGCTGTATTTTCTAAGTTTGAAATTAGACAGGAATATCCCGGGTTAACAAATAGGTATGACCACATTCTCCTTACAGTCATTAAACACTGTACCAGAGAGAAGCAAACAATTGATCGTGTTGTATGTGATCTTGGAGAAAATACATCTTGTTGACTCGTTCTTACAAAGGCATTCTCTTAAACCTATTTAACTGAAACGTTTACGATGAACGGCATTCACCAAGTTGATTAACCCTACCTGTGAATGTTGTTTATCTTTACATTTTGTTAGCTCGTTTTTTTTGTATCTTTGAGATTGTATTGCTCCTTTTCCTTTTTTCACTATCTCTAGTATTTTATGTTCCCCGACATTATTTGTTTTAATTGTTTCCTGTTCCTTGCTGTTTATCGATTGTGTCTGAGGGGGGACAAAGTGCATTTGAATGAGCCGTACTAATCTTGTCAAGATATAAAGAAAGAAAATAAGTAATCAGTCTAGCAGCATCACAAAGTATTGATTACATTTGATGATTGATTAGATGTGTTGAGATCCCACTCCCAATGTTTTGTCACTCACTCATTTACACTCACTCATTCACTCACTCATGATAAAGGCTATTGCATTCATTTAATGTGTCAAAAATAAATGCTAACTACATAGCTAGATGGAAAGTTACTTTCTTTATGTATGAGTTATTGGAACAAACAGGTTATTACCACCATTCTTACCTGCCGGACCAATGATAGCTTATATCCAGACATAAACTAAGATTAGTTGCCTTACCCACCAGTGATGGATATGAATGGCTAAATTCAGATGTACTTAATGTGGCAAGATAGGTTTATGTATCACCAATACCACAGTTTCTGTTTTGGAGTCATTGAGATCTACATTAAGGCATTTTTTTTAATAACCAAGTTGTAGGGGCGTGGCCAAGATGGCGGACAGAGCGGACGCAGCTGAGAAGCTCCGTAGCCCTCCCGCCAAAGATCTGTTAATTTCCCCTAACCACTCAGCTATTGCACCTCAATAATGGCACCCCAGCTCAGAGGCAAGAGCGGGGGCCAGACAGAGAAGCAGTTTGCAGCGGGACGTACAGAATCCCCGTCCCCAGCCACCGCTGACGACGAAGACAGGGAAGGGTGAGCCCTGATGTCGGGGAGCTGGTCGGACCGCACACAGCGTAAGCCGCCCCCCCTTTCCGGCTCCATTGTGGACGGTGGAGGTGGCGACCAGATGCCGGTGCGGGATCCGGCCCCTAGCTGATGCTGGCACCTGTGCTCGGCGGGTGGGGCATGCAGTGCAGGAGTGACTCTGGGACCTTGCATGGCAGCGGCCTTGCTCGCGGAGCAGCGGGTGGAGACAGAAGAGCGGCGGGCCGGCGCGCAGCCTGAATTCAGTGCTGAAAGAGTGGAGTGGGCCCAAATGCACTGGGCCCAGCCAGGAGCCATACCTGCAAATACTGAATTGAGCCCTCACTGGAGTAGGAGACTGGTGGAGCTGCGGATGGCTTCGGCAGGCTGAGCCTGCATCAGGTTCCAGATGTGTCCTGCCTGGACCTGCCGGGCCGACAACCGGCTGCGGCCACCACTGCACGGTAGGCCAGGCCACGCCCAGAGCTCCAAAGTCCACTAGTTAATATACAATTGGACACAAGGAGTCCCCTCTCCCCCCTAAAGGTTATTACAAATACAGCTAGGGACCATTGGGGAGAGAAAGGCACCGGGTCACGCGTTCTGGGCCTAGAGACACTGCTCCTGCAATGTCGCCCCCCATAAGTCAATGAGAGACACAGCTAGGAGCCCACAGTGATTACTAGAGGTATCTCCCTGTGTTGGACTTGGCCCTTTTTGCAGGGTCATCCCTGAACTTTTTGCCTTCCTCCTAGCCTTTTTCTGACATGGTGTTGGTGGTTCTAGGACTCTGGGCACTTTAGCACTGCTGTCCATTGTAAAGTGCGTGTGCTCTCTGTGGCAAACATGGTAAGATTGGTCTACACCTGTTTGGCATATTTAATTTACCTGTCAGTCCCTTGTAAAGTGGTATCTCATATACCCGGGGCTGGTAAATTAAATGCTACTGGCGGGCTTGCAGCGCTGATTGCGCCACACACCAAAGTAGCCTTTCAAACCTGTCTCCGGCCTCTGCCACTGCAGGGCCTGTGCGCACAGTGTTACTAAAGTGTGTGTGCCATGTCTGTGACCCCCCTTTTACTATATGTCAGTCACCCCTAAGGTAGGCCCTATTTAGCCCTATGGGAAGGGTGTATTGTAGGTAAAAGGTAGGACATGTACCTTAAGTGGGTGACATGTCCTGGTAGTGACGAACAGCCATTTTGGTTTCTCACTACTGTGAGGCTGCCCTCCAATAGGAATGCATTGGGGATTCCCTGATAAGTGTTTCAGTGGTAATTCCTGATATGAGAGGAGCAGCATGGTCAAGTTTGGTATATTTGGAATAGTGATAATAAATGCTACGCAATGGTGTGCGCAGATTTATTATAACTATTTAGAAATGCCACTTTTAGAAGTTGGCATTTCTGTGTGCTATGTGTCTGCCTGCCAGATGTGGGTTGCATGTCTGGCTTTGGAGTGACAGGGGCTGGTGAGGTGTGTGTGGCTCCAGGGAGGGCAGGGTGAGTCAGCGCTAGGCTGAATAGGGCATCTGCATTTGGAGTAGTGGGAGGAGTAGTCCCCTGACCCTGGATAGGTGAATGCTGGCTCCGCCCCCTGTGGTGTGTCTGATGGCAGAGTCCCCATCTCACAAAGGAGGGTGTGAGCACTGTACACAAAGTACTTCTACACCCCCCAGAACCAGTTGAGACTGGTTCCCCCAAGCCCTGTGCCAGGGCAGACAAAGGAAAACTGGGTATTAATATTGGGGCTGTGACCCCATGAAACTGTTGTGCTTTTTGGTGCTTCCTGGTGACTTGTTGCTGCTGGGCCCCAAGAGGAACCGCCACGAGGGACTGCCTCCCTGCTGGAGGGCCTTGTGAGCTGGCCTGCCTGGGCCCAGTCTTTGCCCTGGACGTTTTTGGGGCATAGCGCCTCGTGAGCACTATATCTTTAATTCCAGGAGGGAATCCTGGTGCTCTGCAGCACTGCGCTGCATTCCGAGGGAACCCCGGCGTGGGATTTTCCCGAGTTGCTGGTGGTGGAGCGAGAGCCCACCCCGCATTTCCGCATTCCAGTAGAGCGGGAGCCCACCCCGCATTGTTGCCTCTTTTAGCGGGTGCCCACCCCGCATTTATGCTTCTTTTCAGCGGGTGTGCACCCCGTATCTGCCCATGAGGAGAGGAGACACCGCTGAGCGCGGCGACCAGGAAGCTAGGCAAGTTGCCTGGAGGTAGGCGGGGCCAAGAAGAGGAAGATGCCGGCCGGCTGGAGACAAGGCAGCACGCCGCGGACGTCCGGCCGCATCGTGACTGAAGGAGGGCGGGAGCCTACCCCGCCTCCGTGTCCAAAGGGGGCCCAAGAAGACTGCGGCCACACCGGAGACCTCGCTCCGTGACTCCCAAGGGTGGGGGTCAGGCGGAAGGAGCCTGACTGTGGGCGGGGCTCCTGTGTCCACGAGGAGAGCCCCGGTGAGTGGGGCTACCAGTGAGCCCTGCGGGTGCCGGGAGCGGCACCAGAGAAGACCGGAGGAGCCAGAGGACAGCGGAAGAAGAGCCCCGGTGAGTGGGGCTCCACTTGAGTATTGCTTGTTTTGGCCCCAGGAGGAGCCCAGTGATCGGGGTTCCGGTGCCTAATTTCCACAGCTGCCCTGCCGGACAGTGGGCAGCTGCAACATTGGGGGCTATTTGTTTTGTAGAGTCCCAGTGGGGAATCAGGATGCACAGTTGGTGCCAGTGGTCATTTCCCCTCAGATGCACCGCCAGTTAGCGGCAGCTGCAACGTGGGGCATTTTTCTTTCCTGAAGATGAAGGAGTGAGATACACTCCTCTGCCCCAGCGCATTGCGCCCTTTGCTTTTGCTGCTTTTGCAGCCCTAGGGCTACTTGAGAAGCCATATCTGTGCGCCCTGACATTCTGGACAGAGGGCCTTTCCAGCCCCAGCAAAAGGCCAGTTGGCCTGGGGGTCGGTTCTATGTTGGTAGGGCGCAAGGCCCTAATGTGATGCCCCTTGCATAATGTGTTTATGCCTATAATGATTTATGCACCAGGTGTTGATGCCTAAGGTTACCCTATAGTGATTTGTGCATAATGTGTTTATGTTGGTGAGGCCTATTGCGTAATGTGTTTATGCTGATGAGGTTTGGGCCTAATGTGTTTTATGCCTAATGTGATAATGCTGAGGTCATTATTGTATCATTAGTTACTGGTTGTGTTTTATATTTACTACCTGCATCTATCTAATGTGTTTATGATAATACAAAGGCTATTTTTTATATAACCTTGTGTGGAGTTTCTTTTGTAGTGTGCCTAGTGTGTTGCTGCTGTGTGTGTGTGCTGTGCAAACGCTTTACACATTGCCTCTGAGATAAGCCTGACTGCTTGTGCCAAGCTACCAAGGTGGTGAGCAGGGGTTATCTTCAGTGTGAAGCTCCCTTGCCCTGACTAGAGTGGTTGTTTCTGCCTGGCTTAGGCGCTTGCCCTAGCCAACCAGAAATCCCATTTCTAACACCCTGTAGTTGTCCACTCAGCTGAAGCTGTAACGAGAGAGGGGAGCCTTCTTGCCTGGGGCCACGCACCACAGAGCTGGCGGACCAGTGGCGGGCCAGCCAAGGTGCACAAAAAGGAAAAAGGTACCCCCTACATAAATTTCCAGGTCCAAGAGTAAGGGGAAAAAACTGAAACTATATGGAGAAACTCTTGTCTGACATATATTTCTTTCAAATATGGCCTCCTAGGGCTCATATGCAAGACAGATCCAATACCAGTGTCATACACCAAAAATTATTCAAAAAAATATTTTATTTGTATGTTTTTCTTTAAATAAAAACAATTCTTTGAAAAGTTTTTTAACACATATGTTAATTTGCTACTATTCTTTGTTCATATCTGATCATTATTTACAATTATATACTACAATTCCACAGATACGCAACAGTTGTCATAACATAAGTGCAAGGTTTTTGATTTCTTTGTGTGTAATGATTCTTTCAAAAAAAGAAGACATTATATAACAACACATAGACAGTAAATACCATTACATGAATACACGATCTTTCGGTTTCTTTGTCAGCAACTATTCTTTGAACAAGAAACCTGCAATTCAACCTTAAGATCAATATATAAATGAATTGTCACAAATAACCCCACTCTCAACCATCAAATCATTACTCTCACCAATCAAACCTGCTCACCCATACTAACATTCGTACACCAAAAAATCCAATAATGTCGGGAATCCTAAAGTTTTGTCAGCGACAAACACTCTGGGGCCGATTCCGATTCGGGCCGGAAGCGCACCTAACAGTATTCGTCCGGAAAAAATACCAGCCGAACGCGTGTTTCCCGACCGACTCGAACACTCTACCGAACGAACAAGTACGATGTGCATAACAGCCCAGATTCCGACCCAGCCGTACTTACCCAATCCAGCTCCTTTTCTCCGCCCGAGCCGGATCCGTAAACGCCGAATCGAGTCGCACAGAACCAAATACACAGCACCTTCCGGCCGGACTAGTACGATGCGTCTTCCGTACGCGCCGAACCCGTCGCTACGTCCGGCACGTTTCAGCATCCGGGAGAGCCGCACATAAGCTCCGTTTCGCGTCACTAAACGATCCACGGCTATGAGACGAACAAGCCAGCGACGAGTACGAGTCGAAGACACGCGAAACCCGAACGAGATGAACCAAACCATGAATCCCATCGCGCAGGTCCTACCAATACTCTACATCTATTACCGGGACCGATTCGGACGCGTACGGCGCAGACGGTAAGTCAAACACCAACAATACAAACTAACTACACGTACCTAAAATATGTCACACACACATAGGGATGCACAAATGACGTACACTAGCAACTGCACAATCATAGGGGTGGGATGGGCATCACCAATGCCATACACACCCATAGGGGCCTGGATTCCTGCCACCACCACCACCCCTACTCAGGGGGGCCTGGATGCCCATCACCACGACCATCCCCACTCATGGGGGGCAGGATGCCTATCACTACCACCACCCCTACTCAGGGGGGGGCTGGATGCCTATCACTACCACCCCCCCCTACTCATGGGGGCCTGGATGCCTATCACTACCACCACCCCTACTCAGGGGGGCTGGATGCTTATCACTACCACCACCCCTACTCAGGGGGGGGCTGGATGCCTATCACTACCACCACCCCTACTCATGGGGGGCTGGATGTCTATCACTACTACCATCCCCACTCATGGGGGGCTGGATGCCTATCACTACCACCACCCCTACTCAGGGGGGCTGGATGTCTATCACTACTACCATCCCCACTCATGGGGGCTGGATGCCTATCACTACTACCACCCCTACTCAGGGGGGCTGGATGCCTATCACTACCACCACCCCTACTCAGGGGGGCTGGATGCCTATCACTACTACCACCCCTACTCAGGGGGGCTGGATGCCTATCACTACCACCCCCTACTCATGGGGGGCTGGATGCCTATCACTACCACCACCCCTACTCATGGGGGGCTGGATGCCTATCACTACCACCACCCCTACTCAGGGGGGCTGGATGCCTATCACCACTACTATCCCCACTCATGGGGGCTGGATGCCTATCACTACTACCACCCCTACTCAGGGGGGCTGGATGCCTATCACTACCACCCCCCCTACTCATGGGGGGCTGGATGCCTATCACTACCACCACCCCTACTCAGGGGAGCTGGATGCCTATCACTACTACCACCCCTACTCAGGGGGGCTGGATGCCTATCACTACCACCCCCCCTACTCATGGGGGCTGGATGCCCATCACTACCACCACCCCTACTCAGGGGGTGCTGGATGCCTATTACCACTACCATCCCCACTCAAGGGGGGGCTGGATGCCTATCACTACCACCCCCCCTACTCATGGGGGGCTGGATGCCTATCACTACCACCACCCCTACTCATGGGGGGCTGGATGCCTATCACTACCACCACCCCTACTCGGGGGCTGGATGCCTATCACTACCACCCCCCCTACTCATGGGGGGCTGGATGCCTATCACTACCACCACCCCCACTCACGGGGGGCTGGGTGCCTACCACTACCACCACCCCTACTCATAGGACGGGTAATGCATGACACAACCAGCATACTCCCACATAAGGAATCACAGAAAATTACATCCACCCAAACAACATGACAAGCGTGTGTAGTCCATGTCAAATGCCTACAACACTAAACATGACAATGAACATACAATGTGACCCACTAACACATGTGTCACACATACAAGTGTGTGGCCTCCACAATACAAGCCGACCATGGCCACTGTGGCAATGGGGCCTAAAGCCCCATCACCACAGTCACCAAAAGGTAAGTGTGGGGTCCAAGGCTGATGGACCTTTTGGTCAGTGTGGCAATGGGGCCTAAAGCCCCATCACCACAGTCACCAAAAGGTAAGTGTGGGGTCCAAGGCTGATGGACCTTTTGATCAGTGTGGCAATGGTGCCTAAAGCCCCATCACCACAGTCACCAAAAGGTAAGTGTGGGGTCCAAGGCTGATGGACCTTTTGATCAGTGTGGCAATGGTGCCTAAAGCCCCATCACCACAGTCACCAAAAGGTAAGTGTGGGGTCCAAGGCCGATGGACCTTTTGATCAGTGTGGCAATGGTGCCTAAAGCCCCATCACCACGGTGATCATAAGGTAAGTGTAGGCATGGTAAAAGCTGCCAAAGACAAACTGAATGGATGAATCCTGGTCACACAACAACTAAAACATCTGTGGCATAGTACTGCTTGTGTCCCATTGCAACATATATTGGGGGAGGCTAACAGTGCAGTGTCACAGAAACATCGCTTTTGTCCATGTGCATACAAACATCACACATGGGGGACCACATTGCCAACAATCAGCCGATTCCACAATGACAGAAGTGACCATCATGATGCTGACCCACATATCTGCACCTATGGACACACAAATGTATATAATCTGTGGAGACTGTGGATGTCAGGTGAACAAATACCATACCATGGCAGCAATGGGACATACAAACCATGATCATTGTGCTGACTGATGACCCAGGAGTACCAGGGAGAGCAGGGGAAAATCACCAAACCACATACAGCCAATGGCACACTACAGAAATGCCAATGCAGTGATGCAAATGCACTGACACAAACAGGCAGACTCACACTTCCTATCAAAGACAACAGGTGATGGGGGTGTGTGCCAGTGTCCCCAGGCAACCACACAACACATGAGGAGGCCTGAATCCCAATTACACAGATGTGTATACAGTGCCACACACAAGTAACTCATGGATTGGATTCCCCTATGTGGGAAATCTGGCATTGTCAGATGAGAGGGAGCCCAAATTACACATGTCACACAAGCTTGTAGGAACAGCAACTAACACAGCAAGAGACTCACCCACCACAGCACTACCCCCAGGGACCCCACATTGTGCAGACACTAGCCTGCATGACAATTCCACTGTGATGACAAAGGTAGATGTTGATCACACTGTGAACCACAGCCATGTGTCCTCAGCTACAAACTACCATCACACTTACACAAGCTCCAATCAATCAGCAGGGCCTGCCAGCCAAGGCCAATATGGAGGTAGTGGTCTAGCCATGCAACAACTCACATTTGCACACTCAACACCACACACCCTCATCTGCAACAATGTGCAGCAGTGAAGCTCACATGGACTGGTGACATTGCACATGCACCCATGACAATCCCAGGGGTGGTGGGGGGAACTAAGGTGCAGAAACCCATCACACATGCCCACTCAACATGACTCGTCTATGTATGACACACTGCACAGTACGCCGTACATGCGCATGATGTGAAATCCACCACAAACAATGGGATCCTGGCCATAGTCACACACCAACGAAGAAGCCAAGGTGAGACACAAAGAACACACGTACACAACTTCCGACATTGCAGCTCTGACCCTGAGGAGTTGCAGCAGTCACACACACAACACGTCACAATCACTGAAAGCTAACACAAACTCAAAATCACATTACTTGTGTAAACAACAAGTGCCAAGGGGAATCCTGAATGTGTCCCATCTGCGTTTGCCCACATCCCCAGTCCTGACAACAAAGACAACCTGGGATGACAACCTCATGAACATCAGTTTGCCATGCAACCACATCACGGAGAAACCAGGTCCAAGATGCTGGATGAACACATACCAACTCTGCAACCATCAGAAACAGGAACATCCCTAGGGACACAGCCTGTGTAGGAAAAGGGAAGGGAACATGCACAGACATGCTCACACAACACACAACACGGGCACACGCAATGTCACCAGATTACACACAGCCATGAGGGCCACTCCACTCCTGTGGAAGCTCCGCTGTGCCAAACCTTGTCTGTGTACGACTCAAACATATCAGCAGGACACTCCGTCAGTGAGTCAACAACTACAACACACAGAAGCCTCTGCTCACATCAGCCTGGGTACGGGAGTGTCACGTCAGTCATCTGCATACACCCAAAACACTTGGCAATCCAGTTGTACTGTATACACAGATGAGTCCTCCAAAATTGATGTGCAAAACTGCATGTCCAGTGGAGACGGGCACACAGTCAGGGTACTAGGAACATTGGACAGTGGTAAGCCCAACAGATGTGCAACAGTGTAGGACAAAGATGGTAATATACAAATGCTAAACGTACATCCCTGTGTCAAATGCTCAACATTACACCCTCAGACTGCAGCAAGGGATGCTATAGATCCAGACTAGATTAGGACACATATCCCATGGGCCACATGGAGCCCATCACAGCAAAACTTCATTTACCTGATCTGAACACAATTACAACAGCAAATGCATGATACTACACAACTACATCATATACCACCAAAGATTAACCACAAGTAAACAAAAAGAGGCTTTATTCAGCAAGTGTGCAACTCAAATCAAAAGTCCAAAATTAACAACGGCCAATGTCCAGTCCAAATACACAGTCCCAACAGGGTGAAGTGTGACTACTTGTCACAACTTGCTTGCCTGCACAGGTACCAACAAGGGACATCCCCCTTGGAGGGGCATACGAGGGGCAGGCCAGGCACCACAGGGACAGGATCAGGGGATGCCAGAAGGAGGCAGGGAAGGTGAGGTGGGTGCAGGAGTGTCACCGGCAACTGCAGTGGAGGTGTCTGACTCAGGGGGCTGGCACCACCGCAGGGCTCAAGTCCGATGGTGTTGGTGCTGCAACCACTGCAGTGGGCTGGGCAGATGGAGTGGGCTGGGTCCCCAATGCAGTGCCCGAGTCAGATGGGGTTGTTGTGGACTCCACCGCAGTGCATGACTCCAAGGGAGTGGAAGGGGGGCAGAAGAGCTGGGCAGGACAGAGGGGGGACACGGTCTCCACACCAGTGGCACATACAGGCAGAGCGTCTGGTTTGGGGGTGGAAGAGCAAGTGGCAGGGGGGAGGGCCTGAGCACTTTGGGGATGCGGTATCGGTGTGTGGGGGAACCTGGGGCAGGGTGTGGCGGTGGAACCTGTGGAGTGGTGGCCTGGGGGATGGAGGTGAGAGACTGGGTGGGTGACTTGCAGGGCGGTGGCGGGGTCTTGCTCTTCCGGGTCCGGGGGGACTTGCGGGTGGGGCTCACTCTGCCTGCGCCTGGGGGAGGGTGTCCGGGGGCGAGGGGCACTCTCCTCTCTGTGTGTGGACTTCCTCTTCCCCCGGTATGCTGGATCAGCGGGATTGGAGGGGAAGAGGCCGAGGTCAGAGAGGAAGAGCTGCTGTGTATGTGGGGTTGCAGGTGAGGCAAGGGAAGGGGTCTTGGAGGGAGAGGATCTTGAGGATTGCGGAGTGACTGTGGTTGCCTGTGTGTGTGTCAGTTCCCCATCCCCTGTGTGTGTGGAATCAGTCCCCTGAGGATGCTTGTGTGCACGTCTTGCCTTGGTTTTGGGTGGGTGTGTGCTGCTCGTGTCTGTGTGTTGGTGTGATTGTGCAGGTGTGCATGTGCTTTGGACAGGTAGGGTGGTAGGAAGTGTGGATGGGGCAAAGGTGGGAGGGGTGAGGGATTGTTGTAGGAGGGACACTGCTGCCATCAGGGAGGAGTCCATGGACCTATTGCTCCTCTGTAGGGCAGACATACCCGTTGAGATGCCCTCCATGAACGACACCAGCTGTGTCAACAGTGTGGTGTGTGCATGGAGGACAGTCAGCATTGCTGTCTGCCCTACATGGAGCTGCCGAAGGAGGTACACAGACTCCTCACTCAGGGCAGCAGGGGACACAGGGGCAGGGGGTGCGGTGCCTGGCTTGAAGGAGACATGCTCCCGAGCACGGGAGCCTCCACGGACCTCAGGAATGGGAGCCAATGGGAGGGCGGTGGTGGTGGTGGTGGTGGCGGGATCAGACAGAGTAGCTGGGGTGTGGTGGCTGCTGACACCCGCCTCCACAAGGGAGTCATCCTCCGAGCTGCTGTGGTCCTCAGCTGAGGTGGATGGTGCTGAGGACTCCTCGGTGTGGCTCCCCTCGCCCTCCGTGCCACTGGGTCCCTCTGACCACTCGTCGGACGCTGACCCAGTCTGGCTCCGCTGCTCCTCCTGGTCCGTGGAGCTGTCCCCTCCTGTGGCTGTGGATGTATCTGCAAACAATTAGGGAAACAGACAAACATCAGTCACCTGCACTGACCGCACACACCACAGTAAGTACAGCACATCACAGAGCAAGCCCTGGCATCACTAGTAGAACATTGCCAAAAGTCATCACACAGATTAGGAGAAGCCAATTGTCAGTCTGATGGTCAGCCATGGAACAGACACCCCTCCTGCCCTTGCACCCATCTGTCTGGTGCCCGTCTGATGGTAAGACCCCAGTGTGGACACATGCACCACCTACACAGTAGTTGGACATTGCTGAGAACACGGTGAAGTATGTGAACATGCCCACCTCACATCACTTGCCACTGAGTCAGTGCAGGTGTCTGGATAAATGGACGGCCTGAGCCTAAAAAGAAATGCATGTGATGCATACCAGCACCAGACCCCATGAAGCACCCATGTCCGGATAGTCAATGCCACAATGGGGTGCCTGTTGCACATGTCACCACCCTGCAGGATCACCCTTAGGAAGTTTAATGCCATGACACAGGCATGCCTGCAAAGTCATACATCACTGTCTCAAGTCACATGGCCATGTTAGCCAGCAAACAACAGTCTGCACTGTGTCACTATCCTAGGACATGGGGAAGGCAAGTAATGTAACTGACAAGTGCACATGTTCATCCCCCACTAACCACATCCTCTGAACCAGTATTTGTACACTGCACACCATTTGGACAAATGGGAGACATGAAACACTACTCCCTGAACCAGAGCACCTCACAGTGTGCTGTGAATGATGAACAGCTGCCTGAAAGTCACAGTCTCATACACCTGTCTGCACAGTCAAGTGATCAAACACCTATGAGTCACAGAAGTCTTGTCTCACATGGTCCAATAGCAGATGGCATGCTGACCCCTAACCGAAGGACATCACAGGAGTCACGACAACGTAGTCACAGCACAACGACACAGAGGCAGACACCTGAGGCAACATTTCACTGAGCACAGCATGTCAGATGATACACGGGAGTGGGAGTACAGAGTGTATTGTATGCCCTGTAGTAGGCATGACTGTCCGGCTCCACCTGCAAGAGGGATGAGCCCTGGTCAGTGGGCAGGTGGCTAAGCATGTGTGACACACTTGACATACATACTCCTGAGGCCCAGACAATTTACCCACCCGCAGAATGGGGGTGTGGCAAATACCCCAGGGACATGTGGTGAATTAGATGTGCAAGTGGATCACATATCAAAGTTACACCCAGACTACATAGCACGACTCAGGCATTGTGTGAGCAACTGACCCACCCATGAAGGCAAACACAATGTCACGGGAACAAAATCTGTCACCACCTTGAGCAAAGCAAAATGCTAGGACCCTGTACCCAAGTGACACAATTATCCTGAGCGTAAGGAGCACACTGGCGCATCAGATGGGTAGTGGCCAGGTTACAATAGAGGGACATGGGTACTGGACAACAAGACTGATGTACTGGGGAAGTTTAACCAGGCCAGAGGAGGGCACATAGCATGTTAGACAGAGTTCACAGTGCAGTCTTAGACTCACCCCCTCCTTGCTGCTGTCTGCCCTTCAGCTGCCCAGTCCAGCTCCGGGAACACCACCGGCAGGATCTGGAGCATGTGGGGGTCAGGGTCCGGTGTCCGCCCCTCCTGCGAGGAGGCGACAGCTTCAGCTGGACCCTTGCGATCCTCCGGGTCCAGCCACGAAGGTCCTGCCACCTCTTCTGGCAGTTGCGGATCCGGCGCTTGTAGACCCCCACGGATCGGACTGCCCGGACGATGTCCAGCCAGATGTCCTGCTTCCGATGGGCATCAACCTGTGAGGATGAGAAAGTGAAAAGGCCATTACTACACATGCAACATATCCGTGCATCACACAGTTGGAAATACATGTCTCAATCACAGGGGCATATGATGTACACAGGCAGTGCAACGAGGGCTATGGACAGTTTGCCAGCAGTTACTACATGGTATCATTGCATGGGTAGTGAACCTTGTTTGAATGCACTGTTACTCCACTGTACCTGTTCAGTGCAAGTGACTACACACTTTGGGGGGTGCGAACTACTCAGTGGGCATGCTAGCCAGTGGTGTGCACACTGTAAATCCTGCTAGTCAGGCAACATGCACAATTAGTGAGGCAGTGGACAGCACACTCACCTGCTCCCCTGGTGTCCCATACAGCTTGCTGTACTGTGGAAGGAGGCTGTCCAGCAGGGCCTGGTTCTCCTCATGGGTGAAGGCTGGGGCTCTCTCCACAGTACGTGCCATTGCAGCAGCCAGAGGATGCAGAGACAGCAGCAGTGTAGTGGCAGATGTCGTCCTGGAGCATGTAGTGCAGGCAAGTGAGCTCTCAGGGGAACAGCCAGCATTATATGTGTGCTGCAGAGGCAGATACTGTCCCATGTGTCCAAAGTGATAGGTCCAAGTCGGTAGCATCTTCTGAATCTGGCCAATCCATGGAATAGCAGCTCCAATACACGCCCACAGCATCCTTCAAAAATTCAACTTCATGACACCCATGAATTTGCAACATTGTTGTGGCTGGCCAACTGAATTCACTGCATCAGACTCGTTGTAAATTCAAAAACCGCATCCGTTGCCATGCCAGGCCCCAGCCAATGCGTGCACACTGATCGGACCATTGCTTTACAACGCGTACCCGCGATACAACGCGTACCTGCTCACATGCAATGCAATGGTCCGAGCGGGCACACCGATCGGACCATTGCTGTACAATGCGTACCCGCTCACATTCAATGCAATGGCCCGAGCGGGCACACCGATCGGACCATTGCTGTACAACGCGTACCCGTGATACAACGTGTACCCGCTCACATGCAATGCAATGGTCCGAGCGGGCACACCGATCGGACCATTGCTGTACAACGCGTACCCGCTCACATTCAATGCAATGGTCCGAGCGGGCACACCGATCGGACCATTGCTGTACAACGCGTACCCGCGATACAACGCGTATCCGCTCACATGCAATGCAATGGTCTGAGCGGGCACACCGATCGGACCATTGCTGTACAACGCGTACCCGCTCACATTCAATGCAATGGTCCGAGCGGGCACACCGATCGGACCATTGCTGTACAACGCGTACCCGCGATACAATGCGTACCCGCTCACATGCAATGCAATGGTCCGAGCGGGCACACCGATCCGACCATTGCTGTACAACGCGTACCCGCTCACATTCAATGCAATGGTCCGAGCGGGCACACCGATCGGACCATTGCTGTACAACGCGTACCCGCTCACATTCAATGCAATGGTCCGAGCGGGCACACCAATCGGACCATTGCTGTACAACGCGTACCCGCGATACAACGCGTACCCGCTCACATGCAATGCAATGGTCCGAGCGGGCACACCGATCGGACCATTGCTGTACAACGCGTACCCGCTCACATTCAATGCAATGGTCCGAGCGGGCACACCGATCGGACCATTGCTGTACAACGCATACCCGCGATACAATGCGTACCCGCTCACATGCAATGCAATGGTCCGAGCGGGCACACCAATCGGACCATTGCTGTACAACGCGTACCCGCTCACATTCAATGCAATGGTCCGAGCGGGCACACCGATCAGACCATTGCTGTACAACGCGTCCCTGTACAGGTCACACGCATGTGTCACCATGCTGGTCAATGGTGAACCTATGCCAGCCACATATACTTTCCAGGGACTCTGGGGCACACCTACTACATCACACCCAGTCCACACTGTATCTAAGGCATGTGTGGCAGCATGACCTTATCTGTGTATGGGTGTGTACATGTTGTTTTTGGGCTGGCACTTGGGGGCAGACACACCCAGGCTGTGCACATGTTAATGGGGACAGGGTCCTTTGTGTGTCGTGCACATGACCACTGGGATGTGCAACTGTTCATTTTTGGAGCATGTTGCATGGTCACATTTCCAGGTTGTGTATATGTATGACATGTCACATACCCCAAGGCTCATGTGGGAAAGCATGTACATCACAGGGTGGCCCATTGCCACAATAGTCATGTCCCTCTGCAGTCTGTGTGCATGTTGTGTTTCTCATGTCTGACTCCATGTGCACAATGGGAGACAGTCTCCACATCCACGTTGTTTGTGCATGGACTTAGATGTTGTGTGTGTGTGTCACTGATGTCCATGTCTGTCCTGCAGAGGCTACAGGGGGCACTACCTGTGGGAGTCATGTTTGATTTTTCTGACGTGTACATGATACGCCATGTCATGCCAGTGTCCATGTGGCAAGACAGGCTCCCTGGGAACCTACCTGTCAATGAGTTGAGATGCCTGTGGCGCATCTGTCCAGACGTCACTGTGGTATGTGTGTGGAATGTGAGTGCAGTAAATGGGTACTGTGACACAGCCAAATGGTTTCACATAGCACACCCTGGGACCTGTTGTCACACATGTTGAACAGAGATGTTACATGATGTCCATGTGGGTGCCATATGTGTCCAAACAGAACGAGACACACATCAAGTACTAGTTTTTGCTGATGATGTAGCATGTGAACTACAGTATGGTGAATGGCACATATGTGGGGTGACTGACAATCTTGACTTCTTCACCTCTGCACTGCAGGGCTCCTGCTGTCCATCGACCATTCCCAGACCTGGCAACGTTGGTGGAACGTGACAGCATCCGACGGTACCGCTTCACCAGGCAGCTGATTGAGGATTTGGCAGTGCGGTTGGACCCACATTTGCAGCCTGGCCGGCCGTATCCGACAGCGCTGACCCCCAAGGTGAAGGTGATGGCAGCCCTACACTTCTTTGCCACCGGTACCTTTCAACACACTGTGGCATCTACTGGTGGTATGTCACAGACTATGTTCAGCCGTGTGCTACGCGATGTTTTGGTGGCGATGTTGAGATGCCTTAACCAGTACATCTATTTCCCACAACGTCACCGACTCACTGACGTCAAGAGTGACTTCTATGCCCTGGGGAGGATGCCACATGTCATTGGCTCCATTGATGGGACACATGTGGCTTTGGTACCACCACAGGCACATGAGCAGGCATACAGGAACAGGAAACATTACCATTCTGTCAATGCTCTGGTGGTATGTCTTGCAAACATGACCATCACACATGTTTGTGCCCGTTTCCCCGGTTCTGCACACGATGCCTACGTGATGAGGAGTAGTCGCATCCCGAGGATGATGTCACAGATGCCGAACCAGCGTGCTTGGCTTGTCGGTGTGTACTGACTTTGTACCATTGTGTGTGTTGTGCTATGTTGCTTTCCGCACACTTTTCAATGTTGGCTAATGTGCAATTGTCTGTCTGTAGGTGACTCGGGATACCCCAACATGCCGTGGTTGCTGACACCCCTCAGGAACCCTGTGACACCAGCCCAGATGCGCTACAATGAGGCACATGGTCGGACCAGGAGGGTGATTGAGCGGACCTTTGGTCTCCTGAAGAGCCGCTTCTGCTGCCTGGACAAGACAGGAGGCACCCTCCCATATGCCCCAGCAAAGGTGTGCAAGATTATCATCGTCTGCTGCATGCTCCACAACCTGGCAGTGCGGAAGGAGTTGCCTTTCATCCTGGATGACGATGACCAACATCCGCCACCTGTGGAGGATCCAGGCCTGGGCCACGATGCCAGTGATGTTGATGATGATGGTGATGGTGATGTCCGCACACAGCTCATCACCAACTTCTTCAGCTGAATGTGAGTATCCAGAGTGTTGTACTATCAATGAATTTGATTTGCATGATATGTGTGTGTGGTGCTCTGGTGCTGTTTGAGTGTGGCCATGTGCAACTTGACTGGATGCATGTGGAGATGTGTCCTTGCAGGTGGTCTGTACTTGCCAACAGTGTAGACATGCTAACTTGCTTTTGTGTATTTAACTTGTGACAGGTATTAGACATGAGTATTGCCATTCTGTGCTGTTCTTCTGTGCTTTTGAGTGTGTGTCATGTCTGTCCTTCACAGGGTGCTGCTGGAGTTGTTAGAACAACTTGGATCCCCCGAATCAATGATTCAACTTCCACGGTGGCAGCAGTTGTTCCCCTACAGGTGATGTGCCACACACCCCTGGACTTTCTATCTTCTGCATTGTTTGACTTTGTGGCCACAGCCAGGTGGGATTAGCTTGCATTTGTAGTGGAAACAACATGTAGCAAATGTGTAATAAACCTGTTCTACATTTTGGGGTGTGCGTTGTCCGTAGTCACACATCTGAGTGACATTTGCTTACTGCACCTGTGTTGTAGTTGACACAGACTGTGAATATGTGTGGTGTCTGTGCATTGCACTGTATTTCCAGGCAACATCAGTGTAGGGAATGAGTCATATGGCCCTGGTGTGTATGTGTTGTGTGGCCCTAGTGGTGTGTCTCCCTCATATGTGTCACGTCGCCATGACTGCCATGACGGTGTTGGACTTGCTGTAGCAGTCAGCATGCACAGTGTCATATTTCTGATCACCATCTCCATGACAGAGACCACGTTGGAATCACAACAGAGGCAGATATGGTTTTTTGGTGAGTTTATTTACAAAAGGTGTGGGGATGGTGCACAGGATGGTGGGTGCTGTACATAGAAATTGGAATCCAAAGTTCCCATGTGAATTGGAAGTCCCGGTAGATGAAATGTCCAGGGTATAGTCCACAGTCATCTGATGAATTTGTACAACTAGAGCTCCCCATGTCATGTGGGCGAGTTGGGTTGCCATCGACAGGGCGTACAGTTTGCACACAGAGGAAAAGTTCCAGAACAGGTGTTGGCTTCCTGGGGGATGTAGCTGGCCATCGGCCTCTCAGTTTGGCCTCCTCGGACGGCCCCTCTTCTTGGGGGGGACCCTCAGGTGCAGGCTGCCGCGGTGCAGGGTACTCTCCGCCAGAGTCCTCCTCCCTCCCTGTGGCTGTTGCGGATGTAGTGGCAACAGATGTTGTGGGCGCACAGGGAGGTGAGGCCATGTTGGTGCTGATCTGGCGGAGGCATGTCAGTATGTCCCTATGCACCGCTGTGAGTTCTTGCAATGTGTCCCACTTGGACTCCATGCGAGACATGTGTGTCTCGACACGGGACATGTGGGAGTCCAAGCGGGCATGATGGGCAGCCTGCTGCTGTTGTATGTCCTTGAGGATCCCCACTACCTGGGTGACCTCTCCGGTGCTGGTCTGGTACGCATCTGCAATGCGTGCCAGTTGTGGGTCATCACGCAGTCCTGACCCCTCTGCAAATAGCGACCTGTGTCTACCACCCCTCCCACCACCCCAGGCAACACGTGCAGGGCCTGCGGTGCCACGCACAGGTGACCGTGTGCCCACTTGGGTGTTGTTAGTGGGCTCGATGGCAGCGGCTCCAGTTTGGTCCTGGGTCCCTGCGCTGTTGTCACCTGTGGTCCTTGGTGTGTCCGTGTTGGCAGGGGTGGCCTGTGTGTTGGCAGTTGTTGGAGGGGTGGGTGCAGGGGGTGCAGATGTTGGTCCTGCTGGTGCTGCATGATGACTGGCACCGGAGGGTCCAGCTTGTTGTTCGCCATCCGAGGAGTGCAGAGGCTGATCCACACCAGTGAGCTCTGTGTCCCCCGGAGCCTGGGACAGGGACTCCTCCTCATCTGCTGCTGAGTGTCCATCTTCACCTGTTTTGGGGAGAGACACAGATTGTATGGTATGTTTCTACAGGCATCAATTGTTAAAACACCGGACAGTTGTGACTGTACCTCTGGATGCGGCCCTGGACATTGCATTCTACTCAGTTATGACAGTCAGAGAGTGATATTGGTGTAGCACATTGTCCTGCCAACCTGTGGCATGTCAATGTGAATGTTGAGGTGTGTGCCTGACCAGCATTGGTGGTATTTGGTTGCCATCTGGGCCGACTTCTCCCCCCAGCCCAAATATCCCACCATGGAACATGCTTCCATTGCAGGGAGTGCAAGTTGTCTTTCAGGACGTCAGTCAGTGGTGTCCTGCTGTTGGTTGTTGCACAGTTGCCTGCAGGGCCTTGTGCTCCCCCCAGCAGTACCCAGTGTCAGCCATCTTGTGAGTCCTTTTCCACTCCCTGTGATGTGGGCATGGTTCAGGGTGGTGTTGATGGGCCAATTGTGAGGCTAAGCAACATCTGTGACTGTCACTCCCATCATGCTATTGCCTCCACCCCCTTCCCAGCATGCCCATCCTTCCTTCCTTTTGAGTGGACTTCAGTGTGTGTGAGTGTGAGAGCAATGGCAAGATGGCTGACAATGTGGTCGTGTTGTTTGTTGGTGCACAGTTGCCTGCAGGGCCTTGTGTTCCCCCCAGCAGTGCCCTGCGTCAGCCATCTTGTGAGTCCTTTTCCACTCCCTGTGATGTGAGCATGGTTCAGGGTGGTGTTGATGGGCCAATTGTGAGGCTGAGCAATATCTGTGACTACCACTCCCATCATGCTATTGCCTCCACCCCCCTACCCAGCATGCCCATCCTTCTTTCCTTTTGACTCTGCTTCCCTGTGGGGTGGGGTGCCTGTGCTGACAGGTTGGCTGAGAGTGTTCTCCTTGCGGTTGTTTGGCTACCAGTCCCAAGAGTGTCCCTGTGCTTCACACAGTATGAGCCCGGCTGGTTGGTCTTTGTGGGATCTTGAGTTAGAATGTGAGGCATTGCATTCTCCCAGGTGGGTTGTGTGGAGTTAGTGTTGGGGTGTGTGTGAGGGGAGGTGCTTGTAACTATGGTCAGTGCTGTGAGTCCTCCTTCCCACCCAGCCAGATATCCCACCATGGAACATGCTTCCATTGCAGGGAGTGCAAGTTGTCTTTCAGGATGTCAGTCAGTGGTGTCCTGCTGTTGGTTGTTGCACAGTTGCCTGCAGGCCCTTGTGCTCCCCCCAGCAGTACCCAGTGTCAGCCATCTTGTGAGTCCTTTTCCACTCCCTGTGATGTGGGCATGGTTCAGGGTGGTGTTGATGGGCCAATTGTGAGGCTGAGCAACATCTGTGACTGTCACTCCCAATCATGCTATTGCCTCCACCCCCTTCCCAGCATGCCCATCCTTCCTTCCTTTTGAGTGGACTTCAGTGTGTGTGAGTGTGAGAGCAATGGCAAGATGGCTGACAATGTGGTCGTGTTGTTTGTTGGTGCACAGTTGCCTGCAGGGCCTTGTGTTCCCCCAGCAGTGCCCTGTGTCAGCCATCTTGTGAGTCCTTTTCCACTCCCTGTGATGTGAGCATGGTTCAGGGTGGTGTTGATGGGCCAATTGTGAGGCTGAGCAATATCTGTGACTACCACTCCCATCATGCTATTGCCTCCACCCCCTTCCCAGCATGCCCATCCTTCCTTCCTTTTGACTCTGCTTCCCTGTGGGGTGGGGTGCCTGTGCTGACAGGTTGGCTGAGAGAGTTCTCCTTGCGGTTGTTTGGCTACCAGTCCCAAGAGTGTCCCTGTGCTTCACACAGTATGAGCCCGGCTGGTTGGTCTTTGTGGGATCTTGAGTTAGAATGTGAGGCATTGCATTCTCCCAGGTGGTGTTCTGTGGAGTTAGTGTTGGGGTGTGTGTGAGGGGAGGTGCTTGTAACTATGGTCAGTGCTGTGAGTCCTCCTTCCCACCCAGCCAGATATCCCACCATGGAACATGCTTCCATTGCAGGGAGTGCAAGTTGTCTTTCAGGATGTCAGTCAGTGGTGTCCTGCTGTTGGTTGTTGCACAGTTGCCTGCAGGGCCTTGTGCTCCCCCAGCAGTACCCAGTGTCAGCCATCTTGTGAGTCCTTTTCCACTCCCTGTGATGTACGCATGGTTCAGGGTGGTGTTGATGGGCCAATTGTGAGGCTGAGCAATATCTATGACTGCAACTCCCATGATGCTATTGGCTACACTGACTTTACCAGCATACACAGAATTCCTTCCTTTCAGTGATCTTCCCTGTGAGGTGGTGTTCTAGTGATGTCAATATATCTGGGAGTGTTTGTTGGTTCTATGTGTGCCACTGCCTTGCTGTATTTGTTGTTAGGTTTGTAGATGTCATGACACAGTTAGATGTCACTATGAGATGGCAGGTATTGTGTTTGTCTGACTGGCATTCACATCTTGGGATGAGTATGTTTTGTTTGCTGTGTATTTGGTAAGGGTGCATGGTTTGCCTATCCCTTTGAGGGTGCTGTGTGTGTATTGTCACACCATATTGTGTATATAAGTTGTGTACTCACCAGGCTCTGGGATGTCTGTTAGTCCATATACGCTCACTGGTGGTAGGATGGCCCGCACCTTCTCCTCCCAGGGCCTGAGGTATATTGGTTTTGCAGGAGGGCCACTGCCGGTGCGCTGGCTGATGATGTAGTCCTTTTTTAGTAGGTCCCGGACCCTCCTGCGCACATCATACCACCTGTTCTGGATGTCTTCCTTTGTGCGCAAACATGGTGATTGTGCATTCACCCTGTCAACAATCCTCGCCCACATCTTGGTTTTCTGCGACATGGGGGTCTGTTGTACCAATGTACCAAACAACTGTGGCTCTACCCTGAGTATCTCGTCTACCAGGACTTCCAATTCACAATCTAGGAACTTGTGGTTCTTCTTTGGGGGCATGGTGATGGGTGGTGGTGGTGATTGATGTGTGTGTGTGTGCAAGTGGGGGTGTGTGAGTGTAGGTTTAGCTGGGTGTGTGCGAGGGTGCTATTTGTAAGTGTGGTAATGGTGTGTGGCTTGTGTGATGTATGAGCTGTGAGTGTGTCTGTGGTTGCTGTGTGATGGTGTTGTTTGCTGGCAGGTCTGTGGAATTTGCAAAGGCTCATGGTAGGGATTTGTGGCCTTTATGTAGGTGGGGTTGGGGGTGTGTCCTTGTTCCATTTTTTCCCCCACCCCCAGTATTTATTGGCTTTGTGGTAGCTTGTTTGGCAATTTTTTTATTTTACTTTTTTCCCTTGGTGCTTTGGGTGCATGTAGGAGTCGTTCTTGTGTCCGAGTCGGACGCTGCTGTTGTCTGGTGCGATGTTGTCCGACTCGTTCCCGCTGTGTTTCAGGTTGGTTTCATGTGCGGCGTACGAGTCGGTCGCGGAGTATTGGGTTGATTCGGCTGGGTTTTGTGTGCGTGTGGTCGTACGGCTTGTGCTCCGTGCGAGTCGGTCGTGTTTCGCATGCATAGCATCGTACTACGCGGGTCGGAGTTCGCGGGTACGTTTCGTTCGGTCGCTATCTGGGTGCGTGTCGGTCGGTTAGTTTCAAGTGTTTTTCCGGCCGGATGGCTTGTTTCCGTCCGGCTCGGTCGTTCGTTTTGTATTCCGTCCGAGTCGGTCGGGTTTCACATGCATTTCATCGTACTACCCGGGTCGGACGGCGCCGGTTCGTGTCGGTCGGAATAAATTCCTGCACCGAGTCGGTCGGTACGTTTTCCGGCCCGAATCAGAATCGACCCCTCTGTCTTTCTTCAGTGGTATGATTCAATCACATAATATTCCACTGGTGTGTGTCTTTGTACAGGATTTCCCGTATATCTCATTGTGGTCAACGCACGTTTCGGTGGAAAGATCATTCGACCACCTTCATCAGGACCATATTGACTAACATAAGTCTCAAAAGTGGACAGGGGTTATCTGTAAAATAAAGACACAGAATATCGGTTTTCAAATTCACTGTGTATGGGGACTTTCAGAGTAAACCGTTAAGTTAAAAATGGCGCGAGCCAGTCAAAATAATTTTTTTTCATACAATGACTCAATCCTGTGGTGCTCACCAATTGGGTTCTATTTATGCTCTAGAATTCCAAGCATGCAATACCAACTGTGAACATTCATCCTCGTGTCATGCAAACATGTGGAAGTGAATAAGGAAATAGACAAAGGTGAGAGTGAGTAGGGGGAAAGTATCCTCCACTAAGGATCAGTTCTTGATCTGTTCCATAAAATCAAGTGAGATATAATGAAGGTAGAGACGTGCATTTAGTGCTTCAGCATTTAAAAACTTTCATATTGCACCTTTATTTGAATAGGGCTTTCATCTTTCTTGAACTAGGACCCTTTTTCTTATCAGGCAGGACAGAGCCTCAAGGGGTATCAGAACCCTATATCATATGTCGGCAGAGCGCTGTGTTAATTATTTCTGCAAAATAATGAGGTCAGTGTGAATATCATACCTAGATCCTGTCAATGGGCATCTAGTCCGGTGGTACCTGTTTGATGCTTCTTACCCTATTTAGTGTTGCGGGATGCTGGTCAAACATCCACAGCTATGGTGGTGTCCCTGCGCCAACCTAAATGCGGTGGCGTGATTCCATGTAGGCGACCTTCATTGCTCGCTGTGCTGCCTGTGACAAGAAGGGCAATTACGTAAAATTTCCTGACAAGTGTAAACACTACCAATAATACATGTCAAACTTGTGTGTTAGATTATTAACAGACTCAAAGGGCCTCAAATATCCTAGGTTGCCTGTGAGTCACAGCATATGGGCCAAGGTTCGCAGATATTTAAGCGGCCTTATTTGTGAGCATGGAGATCTCATGCATACCAATTGGTCCATAGGGCTATCACATGTGCACTATTCCTTGCCAGATCTTTCCGATGTATCAGAAAGCGCCAGAGCCCGATTAAAATTAGTGATATCTCATAGGTTACAATTCTATAATGGAGAACGGGATCCGTAGGGCTATCACAATTACTCTATTCCTCCCTTGTTGTATCAAAAGGTTACCAGAACCCAATCAAAATTGATAATATCGCGTAGGTTACCAATCTATAATGGAGGCGAGATCCCTCACTCATGCTTGTTACTACTCTGACAGCTACGTTGGCCTAGCCATTAACAAGGGTCACAGGTCTTACCGTATGGTTACAAGTATTGTGAACCGATCTCCTCGCTCTTGTGGCACAACTTCCCGCTTGTTCCCATAAGTCCCATGTGGTGTGGTGGCTGTTCCCTACTTATTGCACCTGCAATAAGTAGGGAGACTTATGTTATCCAATATGGTCCCGATGAAGGTGGTCGAATGATCCTTCCACGGAAACGTGCGTTGACCACAACGAGATATACGGGAAATCCTATACAAAGACACACACCAGTGGAATATTATGTGATTGAATCATACCACTGAAGAAAGACAGAGTGTTTGTCGCTGACAAAACTGTAGAATTCCCGACATTATTGGATTTTTTGATGTACGAATGTTTGTATGGGTGAGCAGGTTTGATTGGTGAGAGTAATGATTTGATGGTTGAGAGTGGGGTTATTTGTGACAATTCATTTATATATTGATCTTAAGGTTGAATTGCAGGTTTCTTGTTCAAAGAATAGTTGCTGACAAAGAAACCGAAAGATCGTGTATTCATGTAATGGTATTTACTGTCTATGTGTTGTTATATAATGTCTTCTTTTTTGAAAGAATCATTACACACAAAGAAATCAAAAACCTTGCACTTATGTTATGACAACTGTTGCGTATCGGTGGAATTGTAGTATATAATTGTAAATAATGATCAGATATGAACAAAGAATAGTAGCAAATTAACATATGTGTAAAAAACATTTTTAAAAATTGTTTTTATTTTAAAAAAAAGAAAACATACAAATAAAATATATTTTTGAATAATCTTTGGTGTATGACACTGGTATTGGGGATCTGTCTTGCATATGAGCCCTAGGAGGCCATATTTGAAAGAAATATAGGTCAGACAAGAGTTTCTCTATATAGGGCCAGCCAAGGTGCACAGTGTTAACTTGCCTAGTGTCGGCATGCACTGGTGTGCTTCCCATTGGGCCGTGAATGACACCGCTCCGCACCTTGACCCCATGAACATTTTAGACATGCATTGAGCCCATACATATGCGTCACAATGGAAACTTGAATACGCGCGAACCCGCAGTCAGGCGGAGGCAGATATTGGTGCTGAGTGGTGCGCAGAGGAAGCTATTGCGGTGAATTACGCTGTAGTACACTAAAGCACATCTGAAGTGCCTCGTTCGGGGGTGCCACCCTACGCCTTAAGGTACGAGACTACGCAAGCTTTAGTGCCACACCCATGCCGCACGAAAACCACGTGCACTTGCCCTGCAACCAGGGAAGTATAGCTCTGGGGAAGGACCAGCCACAGTGAGGGTCACAACAAATGAAGATAGACCAATACACGGCGCCTGGAGGTGGCTCGAGGCCGGATACACAGCGCAAGAAAGCTACAGAGAGCAACAATGCAGAGATTGCCCCTACCAGAGCACAAATTGTAGCAGCTGGCCAAGATTGATGCAATGTCCCTTGATATAGGACTGTTGCGGGTTAAACTCCTCAAAAATGGCAGAAAGATCCATAGCAACCGAACAGAACGTCACTGAACTGCAGAGTAAGGTATCCACCCTGAAAGCAGCCCTCTCAGATTTAACCGCCAAGTCTGCAGTCCTTGAACGACGAGTCGAAGATGCGGATTGTCGCTCTCGAAGATGCAACCTCCGTCTTGTTGGATTTCCTGAAGGAGTAGTAGGGAAAACACTAGAACTTTTCCTTGAGACATGGATCAAAGAAACATTCTAGGGGCGATGTCTCAGCGATCTTTGTGATAGAACGAGCACACCAGGAGCTAGCCCCACTGCCCCCGCAATTGTAGCACCCCAAACTCTCATTGCAAAAGTTCTAAATTACATAGACCGTGACAGTATCCTAAAAGCTGCTCGTTGAGACGGAGATCCAGTCTTCGAGAACCATGTGATACGCATCTTCCCACACTTTACACACTTAGTGCAACAACAGAGAGCATCGTTTTGAGGGGTACACAGAAACTAAGGGCAATGAATCTCCAATACATGCTCCTTTATCCAGCTAAGTTGAAGGTCCTACATGGCGATTGTGCCCATTTCTTTACGTCACCAGAGGCTGCATGGGACTGGTTGGAGGTGCGCAGAGAAGGGAGGACCCTGCACCATGGGGGTGCAGCAGCGAGTGCCTCTGGCACTGGCACCCTGAGAAAGAATAGTGAACGTGGCAGACTATCCGGACAAACATCGCCCTCAACTCAGAGAGTAGTGGTGCAGCGTGATGGATCTTTGGACATGGAGCATTCAGAATCCGGCACTGAGGACAGAGGGTCGCCCAGAGTAGACCCGCTGCTGCAACAAGCTGAGCGTGAGGCTGCAAGGGCCTTGCTGGAGGAAGTTACTGCCTCGAACTCTGATGCCAGCATGGGAGATGTGGTGGAAGACACTCCCCAGCTGGACAACTCCTGACCTACTTATGGGCTGAGGATTAATGTGATAGAAGAACATGTGCTGAAGGAAGCGAGGCATGCCTGATCCTGGAGAAGGGGGAGTATGATGAGTGTGAATAGGGCTTGTGGACATGGGCCGAGGCATGGAGAGGCTAGGATGGAGCCAACTACAAGTTGGACGGACACCCCCTCCTTCTCTTCTTTTGCTAAGTTTCCATTCACCTTACTTTCCTTCCTTCACCCTGGTCTACTGAACAATATCTTTTTCTGTTATCGATAACTACACTGTATAATGAGGTATGATAGATGAGTGATTGAGTGTACTCTTGAGAGTGAGTGGAGACTGGGGTCGGGAGTATGTTGTCGGTGGGACACACTAGGGGGCATATTTACGTACCCTGGCGCATCCCTGCATATCAGCAGGGATGCGCCAGGGAAAATGCGTCACGCAAGTTTACCCTTGCGCCTCGTCCGATGCGCCGCATTTACAATGCGGCGCATCGTGGCGCAGGGATAAGCAGATGCGTGACGCATCTGCCGGCGGAAGGTTGGCGCAGTGCTGAAGTTGTGTCGCAAGCGCGACGCAACTCCAGCACTGTTCCAACCTTCCCTATCCCTAACATGGTGCGTCAATCCTTACGCCTGCTTGAAGCAGGCGTAAGGATTTGACGCACCAGCGCCGGAAAGTGACTGCGTGAAATCTTGTAGATTTCACTACGTCACTTTTCGAGGCGTTCCTGCGCCGGAACACCCCCCCCCTGCGCCGGTACGCCCACATGAAACCTCATGCAGGTTTCATGTGGCGCAGGGGTTTACTACGTGACGCATCTCCCTAGATGCGTCACGTTGTAAATATAGCGCAACGCGGCGCATGGTTTGCGTCACCGCTGCGTCACATGCGTGACGCAACGGCGGCGCAAAAGTGGCGCAAGGGGCTTGTAAATATGCCCCTTGGTGTCCTACCACACACCAACCCCATCTGGCATTGAGTATTATTCAGACGACGGTTTGAAGGGGGACCTGACGGCAGACACAGACTAATGGCTATTGAATGCCTGGGTGATAGCTAGTGTGATCTTCACTTACCTTCAGTCATGGATTACTGTTTATACGCTATCAATGTTCAATTTATGGAACTGGTTTTGACATTTTTCTGGGGCTGGAGGGACAGGGAGGGTACAGCGGGAGTTGGACATGTATGGGGATTCACATATTGTTTATGCAGTGTCTACCCAGGGTGTGCGATGTTTCAAATGTAAATTTTACATTTACTGTTGTCAGCGATGGTGGTGAAGCAGTGGGCGGATGATGTGAGAAGGTTACAGATTATAAGAGATGGGACAATTAAAATTTATAACATGGAACATAAGGGGGCTTAACTCATTCGTGAAGCGCTACAGAGTGCAGACCTATCTACGTTGGCAGGGTGCCCATGTGGTGCTGCTACAGGGGACGCACTTGTCAGACCCCAAAATTCAAAGGTTGCACAAGAAATGGATGGGACAGCTATATTCCTCCACCTACTCTACATATGCAAGAGGGGTGGCAATCTGGGTAGCCCCACAGGTCCCATTCCAAGCACATGGTTACAGTGTGGTATAGAGGTAAGATATTTAGTGGTACATGGCGTGTTGGATGGTGTGGAGATTTGTCTGGTGAACGTCTATGCCTCGAATGTGGATAAAGGTGAGTTTTACTTAGAACTGGAGAAACTGTTAATACCTTACATAGGCAAGCCATTAATATGGGCTTGAGACTTTAACTGTGTGCTAGATGATAGCTTAGATCGACACCCCCGAAACTAAATACCAAACCCAACATGTCGGCGACCCTACAGGATGTAATGGCACGCTTGCACTGTGTTGACATCTGGCATGAAACGCACCCTGGTATACAAGGGTATACTTGTTATATACCATCCCGAACTGTGTCCAGCAGATGTGACAGATTTTTGCTCTCTGAAGAGGCCTCTTTAGCCGCAACACAGACCTGCTTATTGGGCCGCTTTAAGTTGGATCATACCCTAGTGCTGTTGGAATGGGGGTTGGAGCGCATTAGGCCGAGATCACCACTGTGGCGCTTATGAGTGGACACCCTCCTAGACACGGCATTCCGAGAAGAGATTAGGGAGGCCATAAGAGGATTTTTTGGCACAAATTGGTTATCCACGGCCAATAGGGGAGTGGAATAGGATACGCTAAAAGTGGTCACCCGCAGAGAATGTTTACCCAAAATTGGGGTTACAAGGAGATGATTAGAACAGGAACTCACCAAAGCAGAGGATGAGTTAACTAGGCTCCAGCACAGGGGGGAGGAACAGGAGCTACATAACGACCCTCTTTTACGTGCACAGCGCCAAGTCGGTGAGGTGTGGGACCGGATGGACTGTTTCACTAGACGAGAATATCGCCAGTTACTGCATAGGTAAGGTGACAAATCGGGAAGGTTACTGGTGTGGCTCCTGCAGTGGGAACGACCCCCCCACTTATACTGACACTTAGGTCCCATGATGGAACCACTGTCATTACACAGACAGGGGTTAACCATCTGCTGCGCAACCACTTAGCCACGGTGTACCGAAGGGGCCCCGAGGCAGACCCAACTGAAACCCTGGAGTTTCTGAATGACGTGCCTCTCCCTCGCCTTTGCAGGGGAGCAGGTAGCGGAGTTGGATGCTGCGAGCCAACTTGATGAATTACAGGAGGCGGCATAGGACATGGCTCGATGCAAATCCCCGTGCCCAGATGGCCTACCGGTGGAGTTCTATCAGACGTATGCCGACCTACTACTTCCCCGACTATTGGAAACCCTGCAGGAAGCCAAGCATTCGGGCGTTTTACTACAGTCCATGAGAGATGCACAGATTGGCACGCTCCTGAAACAGGGAGGAGATGCACGTGATCCTGGTGCTTACAGACCCTTGTCAATGCTGGGTGTCAACGTTAAATTACTCGCCAAGGTTTTGGCAACGCGTCTTAGTAGAGTGGTAACGCAGTTAGTTCATGAAGACCAATACAGATTCATGCCTGGAAGAGGAACACATATGACTATACGCCGCCTCTCACATGTGCTACACTCAGTGGCAGACAGCGATGTCCGGGTGCAGTAGTTGCCCTAGATATTGAGAAAGCATTTGACACCCTGCGATGGGAGTATTTATGGAAGGTCCTGAGGAGAATGGGATTTGGGAGAGAGTAGAGGGCCTGGGCCTGACTTCTCTATTACCAACCAAGTGCCAGGATCCGTAGTGGCGGCATGATATCGGAAACTATACCCATTGAAAGGGGCACAAGACAGGGATGCCCACTATCCCCGCTTCTCTTTGCCTTGGCAATTGAGCCATTGGTGACCCGGTTCATACGAGACATGGACCGGTGGGGCATTACTATGAATGGTCGAACACATGTCATTTCCTTATACGTGGACAACGCACTTCTTTATGTCCGTCAGCGGGAGGAGGCAGTACCGGTACTCCTGGAAATATTAGCCTCTTTTTGGTCCATGTCCGGGCTGCACATCAACTGTCGAAAATCAGTTATATTCCCATTGGCAGCATTGGCAAGGTGAGACCCCTTGGACCTCCCTGAAGTGGAACTCAGCGGGGACAGGGATCATTTTCGCTATTTGGGTATACAGATAGCACACTCATCAGAAGCACGGTATGGCCTAAATATGGGGGTTGTGATTGCGGGCTTGAGGGAGTCGGTCTGGTTCTGGAACGAACTTCCCCTCTCGGTCATTGGACGGGTGGCCATGGCACAGATGGTTATGCTCCCCGATGCCTATACACCCTACAGAACTCCTTTTACAGAATCCCAAAATCCACTTTTAACACCCTGAACAGTCTCCTAATCTCATTGGTGTGGGCTGGGGGATGCAGCAGGGTAAAACTCGGAGTACTAAAGCTAGACACGGACTCCCAGACTTCAGACTTTATTATTATGTGAGGCTGCTATAATATGCAGCCCAGTGGTGTGCGGGGGGTCACAATATAGAAAACGCACTGCTGGCGGATTGAAGCAACGGTACAGAACTACTAAGATATCTCATGATGGGCTCACGGACCCTGGGGCAAGGCCCATAGATAATCCGACAGGTAGCAGAGGCATGCGAGCAGGCTGTCACGCTGATCATTCGTAGGGCTCCATACGCAGGCTCACTCCCACTTTGGTGGCTGCAGGGTTTCCACCAAATTCAGTCTGTTATGGATGTTATAAAATGGTACGCACCAGGAGAAGCCAATTTACAAGGTGAGGGGTTGCCCCCAAAGACACAATAAGATATGGGGTGGGTGGTGGCCTTATCATGGGCTATCAATATGACGATGTGGTTAACTATAACTGTCAGTTAGACACTAGTCAGATCCCTTCCTTCAGACTGCCAGAGAAGGGGGCTCTTGTCATTTCCAAGTTCAGGCAATGTCTCATTTGGCCACTAAGGAGGTCACACCTATGAAGGTCCTTTCTGATCATGGCCCCCCAGCTTCCTCCTGGAGACCCAGCAGGGCCATCCGAGGACCCAAGTCAATGCAGCGGCCTAGCATCTCAGAGATCTTGCATTGCACCCTATTCCAATAAGATGATAGGGCAGGACCAGACCATACGGAAGAAGTCAGAGGCAGGGAGGGAGCATCTTGCGCATGTGGCACAGGATACAAGGCCCATCCACTGCAATCGTTGGGGAGTCAGATCCGACATATGGAGATAGCTGATTTGAATCATCCGAAGCCGCGAGGAAATCGCCAAATCTCTCTGGGCCAATCATGCTTCCCTCCAGTCATCATCATCCAACTCTCCTACCCAGCTCTCCCCCCTGTGCCTCAGAAGGAGGAAGTGGTCTGGCGCATTAATCATAAGGGAGTGCTAGATCATTGAGATAGCTCCTTTGCCCAATCTTCCCATCTATAGCATTGCTTCAAGAAGATTATACTCGGGGATCTGGGCATCCACTGCGAGGTGGATCAGGAAGGCATGACGTAGCTGAAAAGTCCGAAAGATATGTGTGTGGGCAAGTCTGTAATGGGCTTGCAGCTCCTGAAAGAACATCAGCATCCCCCCTTGGTGAATGTCTCCCAAGTATGAGATTCCTATCCTGTCCCATCAGGTGAACCCCAGAAGACTCGATACCTGCTGGAGCCAGGTACCCTGCCACAATGGTGTCATGTCCTTAAGGCAACGATTCCAACGAATAAAGCGCAGGGCCACTCTCCAGCAAAGCAGTGTCACCCGGATACAGGAGGGAATCGCAGAGGATATCGGATTACCATAAAGTATGCCTAGAAGACCATTGAGTGCCATGAGGTATAGTTCAAGACGATAAGCAGGATCATCCTACCTCCCTGTAGACCACTCATTTATTGGGACCAGGTGCGCAGCAAGGTAATATCCGTATATATCGGTTAGGTCAAGGTCCCCATTGAATGGAGACTTTCGCTCAGAGGAAAAGGCCACACTCTGTAGAACCGCCACCCAAAAGAAGGCCGTCACTTTTGAAGTCAGGGATCGAAACCACTCTGAAGGATCAGATGGGGGAGGTTTGCCATGACATAGAGATACAGAGAGACACATCATTTTAAATACAGCAATGCATCCCATCAGATTCAAAGGCAGGTGGCCCCACTTTCGCAAATCTCTATCTAAAGCCGATGTGAGGGGCTGAAAATTGAGGGACCTGGCCAGATCTAGGAGACACGAGGCATGAATTCCAAGATACTTGAAAGACTTTCGCCATACTGGTATCGCAGAGCACCCGAGCTGCCCAGCAATTTGCATAGATTAATTTGCATAAGGCATCTAGGTCCTAAGGACTGAGGGTCGCTGAGGAAAAGCAGAACATCGTCCGCATAGAGGGCAATGCGGTCCTTAGCACCTCCCTCCCATTGACATCTCCGAACCTGAGCATCACACCTTATCAGGCGATAATGAGGGGGACAGAGGACAACCCTGATGAGTGCCTCTACCTATCGGGAAAGGCTGGGAAAGGACACGATTGACCCAGACCTGGGCAGTAGAGATGTTAAACACACAAGATGATGGACGGAATGCTGCACATTGGCAAACATTCACCCCCAATCACAGATCTGGGTTTAATCCATCGTTATTTTGCTTCACCACGCCACCCCAGTTCAGACATAGCAATATGCAAATCAGTCTTGACCCTGTGCCTCATGGGAACAGTCCAGACCGAACTGCCAAGCCATGTCTTCCCTGGACCGGAATCAAGCATCCTAGGACCGGTTTCAGGCTATCAGCCTTCATCAGCCAGGATAGCTTGACTCCAGTGGCGTAGTGAGCACGGGACCCACGTCTGGGCATACCCTTCCCACATAGGGCGAAATGCAAAACACACAAGATGATGGACGGAATGCTGCACATTGGCAAACATTCACCCCCAGTCACAGATCTGGGTTTAATCCATCGTTATTTTGCTTCACCACGCCACCCCAGTTCAGACATAGCCATATGCAAATCAGTCTTGACCCTGTGCCTCATGGGAACAGTCCAGACCGAACTGCCAAGCCATGTCTTCCCTGGACCAGAATCAAGCATCCTAGGACCGGTTTCAGGCTATCAGCCTTCAACAGCCAGGATAGCTTGACTCCAGTGGCGTAGTGAGCACGGGACCCACGTCTGGGCATACCCTTCCCACATAGGGCGAAATGCAAAACACACAAGATGATGGACGGAATGCTGCACATTGGCAAACATTCACCCCCAGTCACAGATCTGGGTTTAATCCATCGTTATTTTGCTTCACCACGCCACCCCAGTTCAGACATAGCCATATGCAAATCAGTCTTGACCCTGTGCCTCATGGGAACAGTCCAGACCGAACTGCCAAGCCATGTCTTCCCTGGACCGGAATCAAGCATCCTAGGACCGGTTTCAGGCTATCAGCCTTCATCAGCCAGGATAGCTTGACTCCAGTGGCGTAGTGAGCACGGGACCCACATCTGGGCATACCCTTCCCACATAGGGCGAAATGCAAAACACACAAGATGATAGACGGAATGCTGCACATTGGCAAACATTCACCCCCAGTCACAGATCTGGGTTTAATCCATCGTTATTTTGCTTCACCACGCCACCCCAGTTCAGACATAGCCATATGCAAATCAGTCTTGACCCTGTGCCTCATGGGAACAGTCCAGACCGAACTGCCAAGCCATGTCTTCCCTGGACCGGAATCAAGCATCCTAGGACCGGTTTCAGGCTATCAGCCTTCATCAGCCAGGATAGCTTGACTCCAGTGGCGTAGTGAGCACGGGACCCACGTCTGGGCATACCCTTCCCACATAGGGCGAAATGCAAAACACACAAGATGATGGACGGAATGCTGCACATTGGCAAACATTCACCCCCAGTCACAGATCTGGGTTTAATCCATCGTTATTTTGCTTCACCACGCCACCCCAGTTCAGACATAGCCATATGCAAATCAGTCTTGACCCTGTGCCTCATGGGAACAGTCCAGACCGAACTGCCAAGCCATGTCTTCCCTGGACCGGAATCAAGCATCCTAGGACCGGTTTCAGGCTATCAGCCTTCATCAGCCAGGATAGCTTGACTCCAGTGGCGTAGTGAGCACGGGACCCACGTCTGGGCATACCCTTCCCACATAGGGCGAAATGCAAAACACACAAGATGATGGACGGAATGCTGCACATTGGCAAACATTCACCCCCAGTCACAGATCTGGGTTTAATCCATCGTTATTTTGCTTCACCACGCCACCCCAGTTCAGACATAGCCATATGCAAATCAGTCTTGACCCGGTGCCTCGTGGGAACAGCCCAGACCGAACTGCCAAGCCATGTCTTCCCTGGACCGGAATCAAACATCATAGGACCGGTTTCAGGCTATCAGCCTTCATCAGCCAGGATAGCTTGACTCCAGTGGCGTAGTGAGCACGGGACCCACGTCTGGGCATACCCTTCCCACATAGGGCGAAATGCAAAACACACAAGATGATGGACGGAATGCTGCACATTGGCAAACATTCACCCCCAGTCACAGATCTGGGTTTAATCCATCGTTATTTTGCTTCACCACGCCACCCCAGTTCAGACATAGCCATATGCAAATCAGTCTTGACCCTGTGCCTCATGGGAACAGTCCAGACCGAACTGCCAAGCCATGTCTTCCCTGGACCGGAATCAAGCATCCTAGGACCGGTTTCAGGCTATCAGCCTTCATCAGCCAGGATAGCTTGACTCCAGTGGCGTAGTGAGCACGGACCCACGTAATGGCATGGTGAGCAAAATAACGATGGATTTAGGCCCAGATCTCTGTACTGGGGTGAATGTATGACATTGTTCTGCATTCTGTCCATCAACTGTTGTTTTTGCAGTAGAGATGTTATACAGAAGATCCACGAGTTTACGGAAAGTGGGCTCAAAGTCTGACCGCTGAAGAATGGCCTGTAGTAACAGCCATGAAACCATGTCAAATGCCTTCTGGAAATCAACAAGAAGGAGAGCTAAGGAGTGTCCCAGGTTGCTTCATTGAGAGAGGGCCAGTTGCACCCACCGAATGCAATGTCGGGTAATCTGCCCGGCATGAAGCCACACTGGTCCGAATGAACTAAGTATGACAGTGTCGGCTCAACCTAGGTGCCAAGGCTTTTGCGATTGAAATCAATAACTGATCATTACTTGAAGCTCTAAATTCAAGAACCTTGTTCTCATACACATGCATGCACAGCTTTCCCCAATGCTTGAAACTTGCATAAAACACATGTTCAGGCATAGTTTTAGAGCTCTTCCAAAGAATAAAAATGCACTCCACCAGGACCACAATACCTGTTTTCTAATTCTAATGCCTCAACATCCAAACGTATTCTGACAAAAATTAAACAAAGCAAAATCGTCATCTTCTGAATCAACTTCTTCAAAGTCTAGAAAATATCCCTGACAATGACACAAACAAAGTAAAAATCAAATTCACATCTCCTACAAAATCATGACGAGGTCTAGAAGATCTCCTAAGTCTGACACCTTTCATAACCCTGCAAATAAAAGTGTCGCTTCCAATGGCTCATCCATTCATGAACGGATGTCCTGCTCAAACAGTTGATCTATAACAATTGACTGTTCTGCAGTGAAGACATTTCTGAAATAACTCTCTTAAGAAATGTTACATCTGAACTATAGGAGCCTCCACATGATCTAGATCCCTCCACAAGCACCAGCTACTCCAGATTCTCCATATATCCTAATATATTTTCCTTGTCCCTGGAGGCCAAGATTAATTGAAGAGTTCCTTAGCTTCTCTTGAAAGACCTGCACATCCCTAGGATTCCCTGATATCTTCCAAACAAGAAGGTTCAAAACTCCTGACAAAACCAAAGAATGTTCATCGCAATTTGGGCGTACCCGAAAATCATGCCTGATTGGTATTAGAAAAGCTTTTTTATGGGTAATTCTAACACTTCTCGGAATCACGGATGAGATGTCCACAAAGGAGTTATCAGGATTTTTTGGTTCCTTCTCACTTACAAAATGTCCTTGGATCTTTACAAACAGTGGGAATACTTAGGAGCCGATTACGATGCGGTTATGAAGGCCTCCTAACGGCATTTGCTCTGTCCGAATCAGATCGGGAACGTGTCTTTCCGACCAAATCAGAAAGGTTTCCGACCGACCGAGTACAATGTGAGTTAGGAATATCCCAATCCGAAACCGACGGCATTCGGAATGACTGAGCCGTACGGAGCAGACTCGTACGTCTCTACGGGCCGCGTTTCCGAACGACCAATGGCGATGCTGGATTCAAACAGCCTTTCTGAATCATGCCGCCTGACTCGAATCAGCAGTCGGAATCAAACTTTGGGGGCCCATAGCGGGCCCCACTGCACCCGGAGCCTTTCCAATAAGGCCTGTGGGGGTACCCGTGGGTCCCCCCTTCCCAGCCATGCACAGTGTGGCAGGCACCAGGGGGTGCCCGCCACAGGCTGCCCGATTTTCCCCAGCCACCCCTTTCTTCAATGGGAGCCTATGCATTTGGTCGGAACATAGGCTCCCATTGAAGTCAATAGGAGTCCAACCGTATCGTATCTGGAAGCATCCGATGCATCGTACTTGGTCGATCGGACTCTCCTGACCTGAGTCGGTCAGAAACCATTCCAAAACCGATTTGGTCGGAATGATTTCCAAACCGCATCAGAATCGGGCCCATAGTCTCTAACTAGATCTAAATCTGTTGAAAATCATCCACTGTATAGTCCCCCAAGTCTGGCCACCACCTGAAATTCTTCTCTACTTGAAAGTTTGCTTGTAAATAAGTCCATGTTTATTGGACTCCTGTCCTGCGCAATCCTTCTGAAGTAAAAACGACATAACCTCCAATCGCTTTATCCCCGAGGTATCTCAAAATCTAATCCGCCAACTAATTTTGTATTACTGTTAAATATTCTGCCCTTAACCCCTTCGCTGCTAGGCCTTTTCCCCCCCTGTGCTAAGCCTTTTTTTGGCTATTTGGGGTAGTTCGCGCTTAGGCCCCTGTAACTTTTTGACCACATAAGGTATCCACGCCAAATTTGCGTCCTTTTTTTCCAACATCATGGGGATTCTAAAGGTACCCAGGGTTTGTGGAGTCCCCTAGAGGGGACCCAGAAATTAGCCAAAATACAGGTACATTTTTGAAAAATGGGAAAAAAGGGCTACAGATGAAAGCGTCTGGTTTTTTCCCTGAAAATGGTATCAAAAAAGGGGTTGTGGTGCTGAAATCACCATCTTCCCAGCTTTCAGGGAAAAGCAGACTTTTGTCAGAAAACCAAAATGTTTTACACAGTTTTGGCATTTTTCTGGGACATAGCCTATTTTTGCTATTTTTTGTGCTTTTAACCTCCTTTCAGTTAATGGTAGAAATGGGTATGAAAGCAATAATGGATCCTGGAAAGCTATACATTTTAGAAAAGTAGACTAAATTCTGAATTCATCAAGGGGTCATTTGTGTAGATCCTTCAAGGTTTCTTTATAGAAACTAACAGTTAAATATAGGAAAAATTGAAAATCAATTGAAAAAAACAGCCGTTTGTGTCAATGTTTTCACATGTAACTTTTTCTAATTATGACAACTGTTTGAAAGCAATATACCGTTACATCCGCTGGACCTTTCTGGTTGTGTGGATATATAGGACTTGTAGGTTCACCAAGAACCCGACGAACCCAGAGCCAAACACTGAGCAGCGACTTGCAATGATTTTTTATTATATACCGGGCATATAGCAATTATTCTGGGAAAATGTATACATGGAAAAATCGGTATGAAAGACACCTATGTATTTCTGAAATGGGAACAAAATATAGAGTTTAGAAACAGTAGATATTTGCACATTTCCGAAATTGGGAATACCCATACTAGCATGAGAATTATAGGACATTTTTCAAAATGACTTCTTTTTTACACATTGTCTTTCATTTGGAGGGCAGAAATGCATCGAAAGTCAATGGGTAATAATAGTTACTCTACAATTCTGTGTTACCCTAAGTCTTCCGATAAAAATGGTACCTCACTTGTATGGGTAGGCCTAGTGCCCACGACAGGAAACGGCTCAAAATGCAACGTGGGCACACCACATTTTCACAATGAAAAATTACCCCTTTTTTGCAAAGTGCCTAGCTGTAGTTTTTTAACCCTAGCTCTGCCGGCACCGAGGGAAACCTAGCAAACCTATACATTTTTGAAAACTAGACACCCAGGGGAATCCAGGATGGGGTGACTTGACTGGCTCTCACCAGGTTCTGCTACCCAGAATCCCTTGCAAACCTAAACAATTGTCAAAAAAACCCACATTTTCCTCATATTTCTGTGGTGCAAAGTTCTGGAATCTGCGTGAATCCACAAAATTCCACCCACCCCGCGTTCCCCAAAGTCTTCCGAGAAAAAGGGTACCTCACTTGTGTGGGTAGGCCTAATGCCCGCAACAGGAAACGGCCCAAAACGCAATGTGGACACACCACATTTTCACAGTGAAAAATGACCCTTTTTTTGCAAAGTGCCTAGCTGTAGTTTTTTAACCCTAGCTCCGCCGGCACCTAGGGAAACCTAGCAAACCTATACATTTTTTAAAACTAGACACCCAGGGGGATCCAGGATGGGGGGGCTTGACTGTCTCTCACCAGGTTCTGTTACCCAGAATCCCTTGCACACCTAAACAATTGTAAAAAAAAACACATTATCCTCACATTTCTGTGGTGCAAAGTTCTGGAATCTGCGTGGATCAACAAAATTCCACCCACCCCGCGTTCCCCAAAGTCTTCTGAGAAAAATAGTACCTCACTTGTGTGGGTAGCCCTAGTGCCCGCGACAAGAAACGGTCCAAAACGCAAGGTGGACACACCACATTTTCACAGTGAAAAATGACCCTTTTTTGCAAAGTGCCTTTGCTGTAGTTTTTAACCCTAGCTCTGCCGGCACCTAGGGAAACCTAGCAAACCTATACATTTTTAAAAACTAGACACCCAGGGGAATCCAGGATGGGGTGAGTGGACTGGCTCTCACCAGGTTCTGTTACCCAGAATCACTTGCAAACCTAAAAAATTGTCCCCAAAAAATTTTCCTCACATTTCTGTGGTGAAAAGTTTTGGAATCTGCGTGGATCCACAAAATTCCACCCACCCCGTGTTCCCCAAAGTCTTCAGAGAAAAATTCTACCTCACTTGTGTGGGTAGGCCTAGTGCCCGCGACAGGAAACGGCCCAAAACGCCAGGTGGACACACCACATTTTCACAGTGAAAATTGACCCTTTTTTTGCTAAGTGCCTAGCTGTAGTTTTTGAACCCTAGCTCTGCCGGCACCTAGGGAAACCTAGCAAACCTATACATTTTTGAAAACTAGACACCCAGGGGAATCCAGGATGGGGTGACTTGACTGGCTCTCACCAGGTTCTGTTACCCAGAATCCCTTGCAAACCTAACAAATTGTCAAACAAAACATATTTTCCTCACATTTCTGTGGTGCAAAGTTCTGAAATCTGCGTGGATCCACAAAATTCTACCCACCCCACGTTCCCCAAAGTCTTCCAAGAAAAATGGTACCTCACTTGTGTGGGTAGGCCTAGTGCCCGTGACAGGCAAGGGCCCAAAACGTATTGAGGCGACATCAAAATTGCCTATCACAAATCAACCTGGTTTTGCAAGGGGGGTCACCTGGGTTTTTGGCCCTGTGCTCGGCGGCCAGCTAGGGAAACCTACCAAACCCACACATTTCTGAAAACTAGACACCCGGGCAATGCCAGGGAGGTATGGCTTGCGTGGATCCCCCAACGTTCTCTTACCCAGAATCCCCTGCAAACCTCAAATTTAGATGAAAAAATCACTTTTTCCACACATTTCTCTGTGGGAAAGTTGTGGCATCACCGGGCTGACACATTTCCTACCACCCAGCGTTCCCCCAGGTCTCCCGATAAAAATGGTGCCTCACTCATGTGGAAGGCCCAAGTACCCGCGATAGGCAAGGGCCCAAAATGTATTGAGGCGACATCAAAATTGCCTATCACAAAACAACCTGGTTTTGCGAGGGGGGTCACCTGGGTTTTTGGCCCCGTGCTCGGCGGCCAGCTAGGGAAACCTACCAAACTCCCACATTTCTGAAAACTAGACACCCGGGCAATGCCAGGGAGGTATGGCTTGCGTGGCTCCCCCAACGTTTTCTTACCCAGAATCCCCTGCAAACCTCAAATTTAGCTGAAAGAAATCACTTTTTCCACACATTTTTTGTGTGGGAAAGTTGTGGCATCACCGGGCTGACACAAATTTCCTGCCACTCAGCATTCCTCCAGGTCTCCTGATAAAAATGGTGCCTCACTCGTGTGGGAGGCCCAAGTACCCGCGACAGACAAGGGCCCAAAACGTATTGAGGCGACACCAAAATTGCCTATCACAAAACGACCTGGTTTTGCAAGGGGGATCGCCTGGGTTTTTGGCCCCGTGCTCGGCGGCCAGCTAGGGAAACCTACCACACCCACACATTTCTGAAAACTAGACACGCGGGGGATTCCAGGGAGGTATGGCTTGGGTGGATCCCCCAACGTTTTCTTACCCAGAATCCCCTGCAAACCTCAAATTTAGCTGAAAAAATCACTTTCTCCACACATTTTTGTGTGGGAAAGTTGTGGCATCACTGGGTTGACTCAAAGTTCCTACCACCCAGCGTTCCCCCAGGTCTCCCGATAAAAATGGTGCCTCACTCGTGTGGGAGGCCCAAGTACCCGCGACAGGCAAGGGCCCAAAACATTTTGTGATAGGCAATTTTGATGTCGCCTCAATACGTTTTGGGCCCTTGCCTGTCGCGGGTACTTGGGCCTCCCACACGAGTGAGGCACCATTTTTATCGGGAGACCTGGGGAATACTGGGTGGTAGGAAACTTGTGTCAGCCCAGTGATGCCACAACTTTCCCACAGAAAAATGTGTGAAAAAAGTGATTTTTTTCAGCTAAATTTGAGGTTTGCAGGGATTCTGGGTAAGAAAACGTTGGGGGATCCACGCAAGCCATACCTCCCTGGAATCCCCCGGGTGTCTAGTTTTCAGAAATGTGTGGGTTTGGTAGGTTTCCATAGCTGGCCGCCGAGCACGGGGCCAAAAACCCGGGTGTCCTCCCTTGCATAACCAGGTTGTTTTGTGATAGGCAATTTTGATGTCGCCTCAATAAGTTTTGGGCCCTTGCCTGTCGCGGGTACTTAGGCCTCCCACACGAATGAGGCACAATTTTTATCGGGAGACCTGGGGGAACGCTGGGTGGTAGGGAATTTGTGTCAGCCCGGTGATGCCACAACTTTCCCACACAAAAATGTGTGGAAAAAGTGATTTTTTCAGCTAAATTTGAGGTTTGCAGGGGATTCTGGTAGAAACGTTGGGGATCCATGCAAGCCATACCTCCCTGGAATCCCCGGGTGTCTAGTTTTCAGAAATGTGTAGGTTTGGTAGGTTTCCCTAGCTGGCCGCCGAGCACGGGCCAAAACCCAGGTGACCCCCTTGCAAAACCAGGTTGTTTTGTGATAGGCAATTTTGATGTCGCCTCAATACGTTTTGGGACCTTGCCTGTCGCGGGTACTTGGGCCTCCCACACGAGTGAGGCACCATTTTTATCGGGAGACCTGGGGAAACGCTGGGTGGTAGGAAATTTGTGTCAGCCCGGTGATGCCACAACTTTCCCACACAAAATGTGTGAAAAAGTGATTTTTTCAGCTAAATTTGAGGTTTGCAGGGGATTCTGGGTAAGAAAACGTTGGGGGATCCATGCAAGCCATACCTCCCTGGAGTCCCCCGGGTGTCTAGTTTTCAGAAATGTGTGGGTTTGGTAGGTTTCCCTAGCTGGCCGCCGAGCACAGGGCCAAAAACCAAGGTGACCACCCTTGCAAAACCAGGTTGTTTTGTGATAGGCAATTTTGATGTCGCCTCAATACGTTTTGGGCCCTTGCCTGTCGCGGGTACTTGGGCCTCCCACACGAGTGAGACACCATTTTTATCGGGAGACCTGGGGGAACGCTGGGTGGTAGGAAATTTGTGTCAGCCCGGTGATGCCACAACTTTCCCACACAAAAATGTGTGGAAAAAGTGATTTTTTCATCTAAATTTGAGGTTTGCAGGGATTCTGGGTAAGAAAACGTTGGGGGATCCACGCAAGCCATACTCCCTGGAATCCCCCGGGTGTCTAGTTTTCAGAAATGTATGGATTTGGTAGGTTTCCCTAGCTGCCCGCCGAGCACGGGCCAAAAACCCAGGGGACCCCCCTTGCAAAACCAGGTCGTTTTGTGATAGGCAATTTTCATGTCGCCTCAGTAGGTTTTGGGCCCTTGCCTGTCACGGGTCCTTGACCCACCCACGCGAGTGAGGTACCATTTCTATTGGGATACTTGGAGAAAGGCGGGGGTAGGAAATTTGTTGTTTCTTTCTGCAGCGTGAAAATTTTGGCACGATAATGCAAGGAAAATGTGACAGACACATTTTGAGGTTTGCAGGACATTGTGGGTAAGATAACTTGTTGGGATCCACAAGAGAGACATCACCATGTACTCCCATGGGTGTTTAGTTTACGACAATATCTACAGTTCGTAGGTTATTTTTAGATGGAATGTACACCTTGGCAGAGAGACTAAAAAGACAAAGATTACTGCACAGCCATCTATTCCTCAAGCACACACACATACTGGTTGGATTTGGCCCGAGGGCGAGTGATGGTTCAGTATATAAAATTTTGTTAACACGAGATTTCACAAAAATGAAATGCACTGTCAATAATTGAAAGGACAAAAAACTGAACCAGTGACTCGCAGCTTGTGAGCTGTAAAGCCACGTCAAGGCCCCAACCGCTTTACAGGCCATTCACACGTGATACACACAAGACCATTCACACCACCAGGCACGAAACCAACACATTACAACATTCACAAAAAGGGACAAGGTACACCCTGCTTGAGAAAGACAGAAAAGACAAACATTTCTGCACAACCACCTTTTCTTCAAGCACACAGACATACTGGTTGGATTTGGCACGAGGGTGAGTGATGGTTCAGTATATACAGTTGTATTAACCAGAGATTTCACAAAAATGAAATGCACTGTTAATAATTGAAAGGACAAGAAACTGAACCATTGACTCACAGCTCGTGAGCTGTAAAGCCACGACAAGGCACCAACCGCTTTACAGGCCATTCATACACCTTTCATACGTGTGACACATACAAAACCATTCACACCGTCAGCCGCAGGCCCAGCACATTACAACACTCACACCAGCAGACAGCGCCATTCAAGGGCCCCTCACTTTCACACGCCCACATTCCTGACACAGCAACCACACCACCTCACGGATTGCATGGAGTGGCGTTTAGCTAGCAGTGTGTGTAGTGACCAGCAGCAAGTCACTACTCACACACCGCCAGCCAAGAGCCCGTACATGCACATCGCCAGCCAAGCGCCAGTCCATGCACACCGCCAGCCGAGCGCCAGTCCACGCACACTGCCAGCCAAGTGCCAGTCCACACACACTGCCATCCAAGTGCCAGTCCATGCACACCGCCAGCCAAGCGCCAATCCATGCACACCACCAGCCAAGCGCCAATCCACGCACACCACCAGCCAAGCACCAGTCCACTCACCGCCAGCCAAGCACCAGTCCATGCACACCGCCAGCCAAGCGGCAATCCACGCACACCACCAGCCAAGCGCCAGTCCACGCACACAGCCAGCCAAGTGCCAATCCACGCACACCGCCAGCCAAGCACCAGTCCACTCACCGCCAGCCAAGCGCCAGTCCACGCACACCACCAGCCAAGCGCCAGTCCACGCACACCGTCATAAAAGGTTTTTTAAACAAGAAAGAAAACACAAACCAATTGCAACTAGATACAAAACTATAATTACAAAAACAACAGCAGTAACTAAAGACATCATTCTATTGCCAAACGTGAAACTGAACAACTATATAAAACCATACAGACCAGGCAGTACACTATTAGACTCATGGTTGCTCCCAAAAACTCTTTTGAGTGTGATACAATCTGAAACATGTGGGCACACACAGCCCAGGATTAGAAGGACAATCGGCACAGTGCATACGACTCTCCTTCCGCACACCTCTTCGCAAGCAGACTCTACATCTCTTACAGGGATTGTTTTTTTTGGGCGTGGGAGGAATTAAATCAGGAAAGTGGCGATCTTTCAATCTAGCCACATCCTCCACCACTCCAACTCTAGGAACACTTGCCTGTTCCACAACAACAAGGCTGCCTATCACAGACTCCTGAAACAGAACAAAAGTCATCTTTGACGCAGGAGAACACTCCTTGTACACAACAAAAGCATTGAAAGTTGCTAAATTGAAGAGATGGATGGCCAACTTCTTATACCAAATGTAAGCCTTACGAATAGCAGTGTAAGGTTCCAACATCTGATCTACTCTATCGACACCACCCATGTGCTTATTGTAGTCTACAATGCACACAGGTTTGCGCACTTCAGCAGCCTGACCCCAAACAGTCACAGGTGAAGTACTCTCATCATGAATGGTAGTCAGCATGTACACATCCCTCCTGTCCACAAATTTCACAGCTAGCAGTTCCTCACTACGCAAGGCACTGCACTGTCCCCTCTGAAGCTTTTTGCAAACAAGCTCTTTTGGGTAACCTTTACGGTTAGAGCGGATTGTGCCACAAGCAAAAGTGTCCACTTTGAACAATTCCTTAAACAATTGCACAGCAGTGTAGAAGTTATCAAGGTACAAATGGTGGCCTCTGTTAAACAGTCCTCTAGCAAGATCCCACACAATTTTCTCAGAAACTCCAAAAGTGGACGGACAACCAGGGGGGTCAATAGTGGAATCCCTCCCAGTGTACACCCGGAAATTATAGACATATCCTGTCCTACTCTCAGACAACATATACATCTTAATTCCATAATGTGCCCTCTTGCTAGGAATGTACTGCCTAAAAACCAAACGGCCCTTGAACAGCACCAAAGACTCATCAAGAGATATTTCTTTGCCTGGAGTATAGATCTCTGAAAATCGATCTACAAAGTGATCAAGAACAGGCCGAATCTTAAAAAGACGGTCACAGTCAGGGTTATCTCGTGGCAACGCCAAAGCATTATCAACAAAATGCAGCATCCGAAGCAAAAGTAAATACCGATCACAACTCATAATTGCAGGAAATATGGCCGTTGCCATCAAGGGACTGGTAGACCAATATGAAGCCAGGGACGGCTTCCTTATCAAGCCCATCAAAAAAGTCAAACCCAAAAACTTCTTCATCTCATCCAGATTTGTGGGAGTCCACCGGGTAGCTCTAGAGCGGGGCCTAAGTCTGACACTGTTGTCCCTCAAAAACTGTTCAGCATACAAATTAGTCTGCTCAACAATCTCACCTAAAAATACATCATCCATGAACAACTGAAAAAACTGTATAGGCAAAAAAAATTCACAATCCACTCTACACCCTGCATCACCACTAAAGGCAGGCAGCACCGGCTGCACCATGTTTGGATCAACCCAGAGTCCAGCACTTCCAGTAGGAAGCCTAGCAGCCTCATGCTGCAATCCAGATGCCTCTTGCACCATTGGCACATCAGTGTCCTCCTCTAAAACAGGCACTTCATCTGCACTGAGAGTAGCTTCATCCGCACTGAGAGTAGCTTCATCATCCGATAATTCCATGTGGAGAGAAAACTCACTGCCTGAGTCTTCCCCTCCCTCCTCTCCCTCAGACGCACTGTCAGTCTCATAATCCTGCTCAGAGGAAGATTCAAGAAGCATACCAACCACCTGCTGAGCAGTAATTCTACGGCTAGCCATAATGCTTACTAATAAAGGTAACTTGTCAAATAAGTCAACAACAACAAACCCTTTGTAAAAAAAGAAATAAACAAAATGTAGCTTTATCACAAAGACCTATATACTCCAACACTATACCACTCACTTGCCAGAAGCAGCTAGACTCACCACCACCTAATCTGCACAGACACAGTAAGGACCAACAGTATCCCACTAAAAAAGAAAAAAAAAAGAAAATTACACATAAGACAACGCAAAACACATCGCAAAGAATTTCATGCACAAAACACTAACTAAATATGCTGCTATTATGACACCACTTACAAAAAAATTCATCCATGCATGACAATAATACTCATTTGGAGTAAATATAACAAAAATGTTTTTCTTACCAAAAAAATGCAAATACGCAAAACTGCAGAACAACCACTGCCGAAACCGCGATCAGGAATCAAAAGCTTTACACTAGAATAAAAAGGAGAAAAAAACCCATTACAATCACATATGCAAATAATGCACCAGTCCACATACAATCCACCAGCCAAGCTAAGGGGTAGGTGGGCCTAGAAGTATAAATAAAATATTCACCCCCATAAAAGGGGAGCAACCCTTGCCCTTGAGGCCTCTCCCCAACACAAAAATTTAAAAACCCCTGTTGTCTAGTGGCTTAGATGGGCCTAAAAAACATACTGCTAATCTGCCACCCAAAGAGGACAGAAATGGCCACAATCATCCTCCCATAAAGGGGAGCGACCCTTGCCCAAGGGGCCGCTCCTCAACATAACAAAAAAAATCCTGGTGGCCTAGTGGCCATATAAAAAAGAAATCCGCCGATCTGCCCCCCAGGGGGGCAGAAACGGCCAAATTAATGCTCCCCACAGGGGAGCGACCCTTGCCCAAGGGGCCACTCCCCACAAATTAATCCCTGGTGGTCTAGTGGGCCACTAAATAAAAAGGGCGAGATCTGCCCCCCCTAGGGGGAAGCAGACAGCCAAAAACATTGCCCCCAAGGGGGAGTGACCCTTGCCCAAGGGGCCACTCCCCACAAAATAATCCCTGATGGTCTAGTGGGCCACTAAATAAATAAATACGGCGAGATCTGCCCCCCCAGGGGGCAGACAGCCAAAAACAATGCCCCCAAGGGGAGCGGCCCTTGCCCAAGGGGCCACTCCCCATAAATGTATCCCTGGTGGTCTAGTGGGTCACTTTAATTCAAAAATAATGGCGCGATCTGCCCCCTAGGGGGGCAGACACAGCCAAAACATATTGCCCCCAAATAGGGGAGCGACCCTTGCCTAAGGGGCCGCTCCCCAAAACACAAAAAGGACATTAAAAAAAAAAATCCCTGGTGGCTTAGTGGGCACATGTACATATACATTTTTTTTTATGTCGATCTGCGCCCCCCCAAGGGGGGCAGAACAAAGTAAAAACATTTTTCCCCCAAGGAGAGCAACCCTTGCCCAAGGGGCCGCTCCCCGAAACAAAATGACCATTTAAAAAATAAAAAAAATCCCTGGTGGCCCAGTGGGCACCTATACATATAAATAATTAAAGTTTTGGCCAATCTTCTACCCCCCAAGGGGGGCAGAACAAAGTAGAAACATTTTTCCCCAAAGGGGAGCGACCCTTGCCCAAGGGGCCGCTCCCCGAAACAAAATGGCCATTTAAAAAAAAAAAAAAAATCCCTGGTGGCCCAGTGGGCACCAATACATATAAATAATTAAATTATTGGTCAATATGCCCCCCCCAAGGGGGGCAGAACAAAGTAGAAACATTGCTCCCCCAAGGGGAGTGACCCTTGCCCAAGGGGCCGCTCCCCGAAACAAAATGTCGCTTTAAAAAAAAATAAACGGGCATTCGTGCTGCATGATCGCGCCCCAGGCGCATTCGTGCAGCAGGAATGCTTTTTTAAAAGACATCGGAGGAAAGGAAAATCCTTCCTTTCCTTCGATGCCTTTTAGAAAGTACCCCCACCCTCCCTGAGGAGAAACTCACCTCCTCTTCCCTGGATGCACTGGAAGCAAATGGCTTCCAGTGCATCCGGTATCCTCTAATGACGCCAGGTCGCCTCGCACGCTGATGTCATTAGATGACGTGGGGGGAGGGGGCAGGGGGCAGGGGAAGGGCTTCCCCTGCCTTACCCGGTGGGGGCAGCTTTTAGGGCAACCCACGGGGGGAGCGCCAGCGCTTCCCCCGTGGGTGGGAGCTAGGATGGCCGGGAGCCGTCCCACGCACACGCCACCCGTGACGTCGGACGGCTCCCGGCCGTCCGACGCACGGAAAGGGTTAAAGAAATTTTGAGTTTCAACTAAAAATACCCCAAGTCCCTAGCCAAGTCTGCCAGTTACTTTGATCTTCTCCCACCTACTCGGTTGATATTGGCCACATTGGACACATTGTTCATATTTATCAAAACCTCACTCTTGCCTGAGAATCCCTGAAACTAATCAAAGTATTCAAACCCGGCAACAGCTCCAGAGAATTTGTATGAAAAAAATGCTTATTTTCCGACCACTTTCCTCCCATCTCCTGATCAACCAATCACTCAAGCCAGATCTCTCCCAGACAATATCTCCTTTTATAAAATCATGCAAATTTCCCTTTTTATCAACTTTTTTTTCTTACTGTCAATAATAGTTGCACTAAGGTCATATCCACCTGCATTCCCAGAAATTCTATAGTATGAAATACAGATCCTCCAGCAAGTTCCTTGCTAAATTCAACTGAACCAGTAACTCTGAATGATCCTGAGACATTAACAGAATGTCATGCAGGTAAATGATTAATATCAGTCCTCCCTCTCTCTAAAAAAAACAACACATTGCCGCTAAATCTTTGAACAACACTATTGTGGCAAAGACAATATGAAAGGAAGGCAAAAAATTAATACTACAGACAACTCTATTTGGATCGAAGGAATTTTTGACTCTGCTTGTCCATTGCTACTATGAAATAAGCATCTTTCAAATCTAACTTCACTGATCAAAATCTTTTTCTTTTAAAATGTCCCTCAACAGTTGGATATTCTCCATCTTGGAAAGTCTGTAAACTAGAAAACTAGAAAACTGTTTAGACTGTGCAAATTTATCACCAGTGGCCAACCTTTGCCCTTCTTTTTTACCATAAATATAGTACTCACCAAGTCTTCTCTCGGTGTGCAGATTTGTATTGTAGCACCTTTTTCTACTATGTGACTCACCTCTGCATCCACCAATTCCATGCGTCCTTGTACAGGACGGTATTCAGTCAAAATATCGAGTTGGAAATGTCGACTTACACTAATATCAATTTTTAAATATCGTGACAGAAATATCAACAGCAAGAATATCGCGGTCAAGAATATCGACTTTAAGGTAAGAAATATCAATTTAAAAAATATAGAAGTCAGTAATATTGATTGCAAAAGTATAGTTGTTTAAAATATCGATTTTTTATTAGTGTTATTTATTTTAGTATATATTTTCAATGTATGTGATGTCTTTTTTTGTATAAGTATTGTTTATGTTTTTTAATATATGTGTTTCATTTTTAGTAGTTATTAATTTTATTTTAATAAAATGTTGCTTTTTAGTTCCATAGCGGGTTGTGGGGTTACTAGGGGTAAGGGGTGGAAAGTAATTTATTTTTAATTAATTAATAATTAGTTGTTAAATAATATTAATTAATTAATTGACAATTAAATATGGAAATTGTTTAGTTCATTTTAGTTGTGGGGTTATTAGGGCTGAAAGGTGGGAAGTAATTTATTTCTAACTAATTAATAATTAGTTGATAATTAATTTAATTAATTAATTGATAATTAATTAGGGTAATTGTTTAACAATTTATTTTGTGTGTCGATTTTGGGTTTATGGGGTAAAAGGTGGGGAGTAAATTAATTTACTTACTTTATAATTAGTTGTTAAATACTGTTAGTTATTTAATTGATTTTTTTATTGTGTAATTAATCTTTTTACAGTTTAATTTTAGATGTAGGTTGTGGGGATTATAGGCATCAAGTGTGGGAAGTTAATTAATTTTTATGTGTTTTAATTTGTTTTTTTAATAAAAATAATTTGTTTAATTGATAATTATGTTAACTATGCTAATACATTTTTTTTAATTTCAATGTGGCTTGTGAGTTGTGTGGTGTTATAGGGTAGGAAGTAAATAGACTAAATTTATGTAATAATCAAAGTTTTTGTTAATAAATCATTTCTAAAGAAAAATATTTATTTGTTTGAAAATTATTTTTTATTTAATATAATATTTGTAGGTATTTGTGATATGTATTTAAAATTAGAATATGTTTTTATTACATTTTTTAATATTATATATATGTTTATTTTAATTTTTAACAAATTTATATTTTTTCATTCACTTCTTTTTAAAAATATTTTTATTTTGTTTGTTTTTCGTTTTGAACTGAATGGAGCGGGAATAGTAAAGTTTACCCCTCCGCAATCCAACACTTTCCCTATTGATGTACTGACTGGAGTGGGAATAGTACATTTTATCCCTCCGCTATCCAACACTTTGCCTACTGTTGCACTGATTGGAGTGGGAATAGTAAATTTTATCTCTCCGCTATGCAACACTTTCCCTACTGTTGCACTCACTGGAGTGGGAATAGTCATTTTTACCCCTCTGCTATCCAACACTTTCCCTACTGTTGCACTCATTTGAGTGGTAATAGTAATTTTTACCCTTCCGCTATCCAACACTTTTCCTACTATTGCACTGACTGGAGTGGGAATACTACATTTTATCCCTCTGCTATCCAAAACTTTCCCTACTATAGCACTCACTGGAGAGGGAATAGTAATTTTTACACCTCTGCTATCCAACAGATTCCCTACTATTGCACTAATTGCATGTGGGAATAATACTTTTTACCACTCCGCTATCCAACACTTTAACTACTGTTGCACTAACTTGAGTGGGAATAGTAAATTTTATCCCTCCGCTATCCAACACTTTCTGTACTGTTGCACTCACTGGAGTGGGAATAGTAATTTTTACCCCTCTGCTATCCAACACTTTCCTTACTGTTGCACTCATTGGAGTGGGAATAGTAATTTGTACCCCTCCGCTATCCAATACTTTCCCTACTGTTGCACTGACTGGAGTGGGGAATTTAAGTTTAAAGGTTTTTAAATAGTTCAATGTTATAATTTATAATAGAATTTTTTCAAATAGATTTTATGTTATATATAATATATGCGGCAGTCCATCTTTTGTTTTTCAACTTTGCCCGCCCTATGATTAAGGTGCTGGAAGCACCGAAACGCGTAAGGGACATTTATTTTTTGGGCGTGAAATGCCGTTTTCTGTTTAATAAAGGTTTTGCAAACCTGTTTCCCGTGGAGTGCATCTCTAAAGCTTGGAGGCTTTTTTGGATGATGTTGACGCACGGCGGCTCCGGCCGTGGGAGATTGCACCGCCGTTATCACTGTATGCAGGTCTATGGGGCTGTAATGGATTGACAGCCTTGTTTAGCACGAGAAACTGACAATTGAAAGCGGCATTTCAGACCTGAGGCTCACTGGAGGGCTTTAAATCAACGAAATTGGGCAGATGAAAGTTTGTTGCAAAACGGACCTCACTAAGGAGGAACAATCAGGACTACTGCTCCCAGCATGCTGTTCACTGGAGAACACGTGCTCAATGGGTAATATATGCGGCAGTCTATCTTTTGTTTTTCAACTTTGCCCGCCCTATGATTAAGGTGCTGGAAGCACCGAAACGCGTAAGGGACATTTATTTTTTGGGCGTGAAATGCCGTTTTCTGTTTAATAAAGGTTTTGCAAACCTGTTTCCCGTGGAGTGCATCTCTAAAGCTTGGAGGCTTTTTGGATGATGTTGACGCACGGCGGCTCCGGCCGTGGGAGATTGCACCGCCGTTATCACTGTATGCAGGTCTATGGGGCTGTAATGGATTGACAGCCTTGTTTAGCACGAGAAACTGACAATTGAAAGCGGCATTTCAGACCTGAGGCTCACTGGAGGGCTTTAAATCAACGAAATTGGGCAGATGAAAGTTTGTTGCAAAACGGACCTCACTAAGGAGGAACAATCAGGACTACTGCTCCCAGCATGCTGTTCACTGGAGAACACGTGCTCAATGGGTAATATATGCGGCAGTCCATCTTTTGTTTTTCAACTTTGCCCGCCCTATGATTAAGGTGCTGGAAGCACCGAAACGCGTAAGGGACATTTATTTTTTGGGCGTGAAATGCCGTTTTCTGTTAATAAAGGTTTTGCAAACCTGTTTCCCGTGGAGTGCATCTCTAAAGCTTGGAGGCTTTTTTGGATGATATATATATATATATATATTTACTGAAAAAACCATAGGTTTTAGGGACAGTTATAGTTAGTTGGACATTTCACTCGTACAAAACCATAGAAATTCCCCCGTTATAGTTAGTTCAGGTAACTATAACTCGCGCCCCGCAATGCACTGCTGATGACGTCACATATTACATCACTCATGACATGGTCAGTGACATCACTGATGACATCACTGATGACATCTCAAATGACATCACTGATGACATCACTGATGACATCATCCATGTGAGAATTTAATGCATCTTCTCACACCCTAATATAAGTTTTGATACACCCACTCTAAATTACAGACTGCCATTCTCAAAACCATAGACACTCCAACACCAAAAACTACATACCCACTCACTGATTCTTAGGTCTACACACACACATCCACTCACTCACCTGTACAGTCACTTATACTTACAGTCACTGACCATGTCATGAGTGATGTAATATGTGACGTCATCAGCAGTGCATTGTGGGGTGCGAGTTATAGTTACCTGAACTAACTATAACGGGGGAATTTCTATGGTTTTGTACGAGTGAAATGTCCAACTAACTATAACTGTCCCTAAAACCTATGGTTTTTTCAGTGAATTTCAAAGGTTTTTTAAATGCTAATTTCTAACTATAACATATCTGAAACCTATGGTTTTTTCAGTGAATTTCAAAGGTTTTTTAAATGCTAATTCCTAACTATAACATGTCTGAAACCTACGGTTTTTTCAGTGAATTTCAAAGGTTTTGTAAATGACAATTTTTAAATGTATTAATTGTTATATTAATTTTTTTCATACTGATTTAATACATTTTTAGAAACAATTATTTTTTACATATTTTATTTTTTAAATTACATTGTAATTACATTATACATTACATTACAAAAAATACTTTCTCAGAATGAATTACTTTAGTTTAAATACTTTGCACATAGGCAATAGACTTTTAAGTACAGTAGTTACAGTTGTTGCAATGGGCAACACATTTTCAAACACAATGCAACATTCAGCTCAATGTGAATTTCTAGTTAAATGCAATTAGTTACTTTATGGATTACTTTTCTAACCACAGGACTGGATCCTAGATTCAGTCCTGTTACATCTCCTGTAAACAGTTGAGTAAAAGCGTTTTGGTTACAGTCGTGATTTTTAAGGAATATTATTGTATTTTAAAAGTTGACACTTAGAAACTTTTTCTCATAGAATCACCAATGTTATCCTATGGAAGGAAATTCACTTAGCAGGTAAAAACTGTTATCATTACTTTTTCTTACTCAGTGTTGGATCCTGGATCCAGCACTGGTGCATCTCCTGTAAACAGTTGAAAGAATGCGTTTAAGTCATACAGGCGATTTTTAAGGAATATTTGTAGTTTGTGAAAATCGACACTTTGAAACTTTTCTGCTGAAAACCAGACAATGGATTCCTATGGAAGAAAATATAAGTTACTGGTAAGTACGGTTAAAATTACTTTTCAGGACCAGTACTGGGCTGAAAGATACAGCACTGAGGTCTCTCCTTATAACAGGTGAGTAAATCGGAATTCGTATTTCGGCTGATTTTAGAGGAATATTTGTATGTTTCAAAAATCGACACTTAGAAACTTTTTCAGCAAAAAGCAGGCAATGATATCCTATGGAAGGAAATTCAAGTTACTGGTAAGTACGGTTAAAATTACTTTTGAGGATCAGTACTGGGCTGAAAGATGCAGCACTGAGGTCTCTCCTGATAACAGGTGAGTAAATCGGAATTCGTATTTCGGCTGATTTTAGAGGAATATTATAAAGTTCCAAAACTCCACACTTAGAAGAATTTCCAAGTGAAACCAGTCAATGTTAGCCTATGGAAGGAAATTCAAGTTACTGGTAAGTACGGTTAAAATTACTTTTCAGGACCAGTACTGGGCTGAAAGATGCAGCACTGAGGTCTCTCCTGATAACAGGTGAGTAAATCGAAATTCGTATTTCGGCTGATTTTAGAGGAATATTTGTATGTTTCAAAAATCAACACTTAGAAACTTTTTCAGCAAAAAGCAGGCAATGATATCCTATGGAAGGAAATTCAAGTTACTGGTAAGTACGGTTAAAATTACTTTTGAGGATCAGTACTGGGCTGAAAGATGCAGCACTCAGGTCTCTCCTGATAACAGGTGAGTAAATCGGAATTCGTATTTCGGCTGATTTTAGAGGAATATTTTAAAGTTCCAAAACTCCACACTTAGAAGAATTTCCAAGTGAAACCAGTCAATGTTAGCCTATGGAAGGAAATTCAAGTTACTGTTAAGTACGGTTAAAATTACTTTTCAGGACCAGTACTGGGCTGAAAGATACAGCACTGAGGTCTCTCCTGATAACAGGTGAGTAAATCGGAATTCGTAGTTCGGCAGATTTTAGAGGAATATTTGCACAATGGTGAAGGGAGGGGCGGGGCCTGAGGTGACATCTGTGCAAACTCGCCCCGTGGCGCGTTTTAAGTTGGGGGATTAAGTCCCCTTGAATCATGAGGGTCCCTACGGGCCAACTAGCCCACCAGGAACCTCCAGTATGCGGCAGGGGCTGCGTTGCAGAGATGTGTAGAGAGGCCACACCCCTTTTACACCTCTCTGCAATGCAGCTCTGTGGCGCTTTCTGGATGTACCTGTTGGGCTAGTTGGCCCCAGGGACCCTCAGGATTGAAGGGGATTTAATTCCCCATCTTAAAACGCGCCACGGGGCCTGTTTGCACACATGTCACCTGAAGCCCCGCCCCCTCCCTTCACCACTGTGCAAACGCGCCCTGTGGCGCGTTTTAAGTCGGGGGATTAACTCCCCTTGAATCCTGAGGGTCCCTGGGGTGCAACTAGCCCACCAGCTACCTCCATTAAGCGCCACAGAGCTGCGTTGCAGAGAGGTGTAAAAAGGGGCGTGGCCTCTGTACACCTCTCTGCAAGGCAGCCCCTGGCGCATACTGGAGGTTCCTGGTGGGCTAGTTGGCCCCCAGGGACCCCAGTATTGAAGGGGAATTACTTCCATCTGCAAACGCGCCAGGGGCGCGTTTGCAGAGTGGTGAAGGAAGGGGCGGGGCCTGCGGGCCCGATCGTTTTTTTCTTCCCTGAAGGGGGCTGTGTGGCCCCCCTTCCTTTTTCCTATTTTTAGGCCCTGGGGACCCCATCCCCCAGGGCCTTACCCCTTTCTTTTTTTATTAAAATTTAAAAAAACGGGAAGGGGGCCGCGTGGCCCCCTTCCCTGGGCCTGTATTGGCCCCGGGGACCCCATCCCCCGGGGCATGGCCTCGATTTTTTATATTTTTATTTGGAGGGGGCTGCGTGGCCCCCTCCTCAGGCCATTTAAGGCCCCGGGGACCCCATCCCCCGGGGCCGGCCTTGACCTTATTTTTTTTTTTAAACTTTGGGGAGGGGGGCTGCGTGTCCCCCCTCCCGGGCCACTTATGGCCCCGGGGACCCCATCTCCCGGGGCCTGGCCTCACGTTGGAGACTGTGGGGGGGTCCCCAATCCTCCCACAGTCCCTGCCGGCTCCCCGCCTCCTGCGGAAGCCGGCATTGCTTTCCACATGGGGAGCAGCTAACATGCTGCTCCCCATGTGGAAAGCAATTGGTTTGCATTTTGAAAGAGAGAGCAGGTTTCCTGCTCTCTCTTTCAAAATGCAAACCAAGTTTAGCTATGACAGGACGGGAGCCGCGAGGCTCCCGTCCTGTCATAGCAAACAGCAGTGTCCCGGGGTAGGCACCCCGGGACACTGCAGGAGCCGGCCCTGGGGGTGGCGGTCCCCAGGGCCATCAAGGGCTCCAGGAGGGGGCCGCGCGGCCCCCTCCCATTCAGTGCACAGCCCCAGGGAGGTGGTGGTCCTCGGGCTTGGGGTCCGTAACGGACCCCCATATTTAAATGTTTAGTGCCCCGGGGAGGTGGCGGTCCCCGGGGCGTGTGGGGGGGCTGGAGCCCCCCCACACAGGTTTTTTAATTTAAAAAAAGAAGCCCCGGGGAGGTGGTGGTCCCCGGGGCTGCGGGAGGGCTCAGAGCCCTCCCGCACCATTTGTAAAAGAAAGCCCCGGGGGTGGCGGTCCCCGGGGCTTGGGGGCCCTTGAGGCCCCCCATACATAAATTGAACACCCCCACCATGCCACCCGGGGCAAAATGCAATCGAAGCGCGGAGACCGCGCTTCGATGTTTTTCTCGGCAGGATTCGCGCACCCTGAGCGCATCCTGCCGATTTTTAAAAAAAAATAATAATTTTTGCCCAGGGGGTCCTTGTGGGACCCCTGAGCAGACCTAGGGGGTCAGGGTGTTTCTACCCTGCTCCCTTTGTGCGCTTTGCGCACTTGTTTCTGTCCCTCGGTTCTACCGAGGGACAAAATGGCTGCCAACACTTCCTGATTTGGAGTGTTGACAGCCAATTAGCATGCAGCTCGTGATCGGGAGGGTGCGCGAATCCGACGCGGCCATAGATATATATGTACTTTTACTTTTGATTTTCTCAGCAACTACTGAACGGATTTACACCATTTAACAAAAGGGTTCTTTCTGAACCAAGAACTACCTCTTTGCCAAATTTGGTGTAATTCCGTTCAGCAGTTCGGGCTGTAGCCGTGTCTAAAGTTTCCTATGGAAAATTGCATGGGGAAAACGCGTTTTGGGACCCCCCTTTTTTCTCGGCCCCCGCTTGACGAATCCCCCCAAGACTTTCAGGATAGGAGCGGACTGGAGCGCCCCACAAAGTTTGAAAATTTTGCGAAGATACGTCAACCGGCAAGAGAGTTATTTCAAATAGAATGTCGCGGATTTCCTATGGATAATAGGTTGTAACTATAACTATCTACTGGCGACCGCCAGTAGATAATAAAATATATATATATATATATATATGTATATATATATATATATATATATATAGACTCCACGTTTGCTTCGGTGAGCCCACCACCTCCAAACCAAAGGGCGCGTCGGCATTTACGGACCTCCGAAACTCGGTCCGAAATATGTACCACTCTTCCAATGAAGGAAAGTCGACGCCGTGTCGTTTCGCCACAGTTACTTTATTGTCAGCTGATAGTGTCAGATGCGTTTCGCCTGCCCAGCAGGCTTGCTCACCAACAATTGAATAAAGTTTTTCTGCGAATTTAACTGAAAGTGCTTCCGTGTCACATGCAAACTACAAAAAATAGATAGTGAAAGAAGACTCGTAGTTTTCTTGAAATAGATACCCATAATGTTACGGACATTGTTGCAACAACGCATAAATATACGCTCAATTAAAACAATGAGGAATGCATAATAATATGATCATGCCACTATGTTTGTTATATATACATATGTGAAATGAAATACGATCTGTTTGAGTGCTATGTTGTAATTTAGCCCACTGTGGTAGTAAATTGATTAATCAATATATATTTTAATTTGGCAGTAATGAAATTTGCCAATCTTGCACTTTTAAATATTTAAGGCATGATCGTATTAGGACACAAGTGGACTTCATCCCCCGAGCAGCAGTGCGCCAAGAGGCGCGTTTGCAGAGTGGTGTAAAAAGGGGGCGTGGCCTCGGACCACCTCTCTGCAATCCAGCTGTGTGGCGCTTACTGGAGGTACCTGGTGGGCTAGTTGGCCCCCAGGGACCCTCAGTATTGAAGGGGACTTAATCCCCCAACTTAGAACGCGCCAGGGGGCGTGTTTGCAGAGTGGTGGAGAAAGGGGGCATAGCCTTTGTCCACCTCTCAGCTATCCCACTGTGTGGGACTTACTGGAGGTAAGAGGTAGGCTAGTTGACCCTTAAAGGACCCCCAGCAGCGAAGGGGACTTCAATCCCCATTCAAGAGCGCACCAGGGAGTGCATTTGTAGAGTGGTGGGCAAAGGGGGCGTGGCCTGCTATGAGTACTTACCAATGCTGCTGTGTGGGACTTACTGGAGGTAATAGTAGGGGAAGTTGGCCACCAAGGATGTCCTTGGGGGCCAACTACCCCTCTTGTTACCTCCAGTAAGTCCCACACAGTGGGATTGTTAAGACGTCTTTGGAGGCCATGCCCCCCTTTCTCCACCACTCTGCAAACGCGCCTCCTGGCAGACTACGGGATGGGGGATGAAGTCCAATTTACTCCTGAGGGAGTTTGGGGGCCAAGACGCCCTCCTGGTACCTCCTGTAAGTCCTACGCAGCGGAATTCCTGAGCGGTGGTCGGAGGCCCAGCACCCTTTCTCCACCACTCTGCAAACGTGACTACTACTTAAAGAAGCATCTTTCTGCACCTCTTACTTAGAGGTAGTTTTAATCCCCCTGCCCTATTATATACTAGGGCCTTACAGAGGAGGTCATGCCAATCACAGGGGTACCCCAACCCATAGTGTACCCTAATGTATGTAGGTGTTTTCACTGTATTCTAAGTCTCTTTTAGCATAGCATTGGCTCCGGGCCTGGTTAGTCTGAGTCAGTTACCACCAGTATCAGTCAGCAAAAAGGGTACAGGATGACTTTGCAACAAGGCCTCTTTCTGCACCTCTGTTGGTTCTTTCTGCATATCTCTTGCTTCTTTCTGCACCTTTCTTTGTCTTTCTGGACTTCTGTTGCCTCTTTCTGCATTTCTCTTGCTTATTTCTGTGCCTTTCTTCCTCTTTCTGCACATGTCCTACCTCTGTAGGCATAGTTAGAAATTAGCATTTAAAAAATCTTTGAAATTCACTGAAAAAAGCATAGGTTTCAGGGACGTTATAGTTAGAAATGAGCATTTAAAAAACCTTTGAAATTCACTGAAAAAACCATAGGTTTCAGGGCCGTTATAGTTAGAAATTAGCATTTAAAAAACCTTAGAAATTCACTGAAAAAACCACAGGTTTCAGGGATGTTATAGTTAGTTGGACATTTCACTCGTACAAAACCAGAGAAATTCGGCCGTTATAGTTAGTTCAGCTAACTATAACTCGTGCCCCCGCAATGCACTGCTGATGACGTCACATATTACATCATTCATGGCATGGTCAGTGACATCACTCATGACCTCACTGATGACATCTCAAATGACATCACTGATGACATCACTGATGACATCATCCACGTGATAATCTGATGCAACTCCTCACACCCTAATATAACCTTTGATACACCCACTCTAAAATACAGACTACCATTTTCGAAACCATAGACACACCAATACCAGTTACTACATACCCACCCACTGATTCCAAGGTCTACACACACATCCACTTATTCACTCATACAGACACTCATACATGCAGTCACTCATCATTACAGCACTATCATATGCACTCATACACCTATACAGACACTCACACACCGCCACTCACCCATAGAGTTACTCACACACGTAGTTAGTCATGCAAAGAATCAATCACACTCCTATTTACTCACCTATACAGTTATATACACACCACCTCACTTATTCATACATATACTAACACATACTTACTCTCTTATACAATCACTGATACAAGCACACACTCATCCATGCAGCCACTATCACAATCACTCACTCTCACATATAGTCATTTATATACTTTAAAACTCACATACACTGCCTTTCACATATGTAGATACTCACACATGTACCACTGAGACATCCATTCACTCACCAACCCAGCCATACACACACTCACCCACCCATACAGCCCCTCACAGACGAACTCTTGAACCGATACACCCAGTGAATCACCCACTCACACATCTATGCACAGAGTCACACACCCCTCACCCACCCACACAGCCACTCAGGCACCCATACAGATACTCAGACAACCAATCAATAACCCATATAGACACTCATGTAGCTACTCACCAACCAATGCAACCGCTTACACACCAACTGACAGACTGATAAAGACATTAACACAGTTTAGTCACTAACCCTTGCATTCAATAGCACACGTTTAATCACTCACTTATACTGACAGTCACACACCTACTAAATGATATATTCAGACACTTATACACCCACTCATTCTTCAATACACCTTGGCATATATAAATATATAAAACATACTTAAACTTTACAGAAACACACAGTCACTGGATGATGTCATCAGTGATGTCATTTGAGATGTCATCAGTGATGTCACTGACCATGTCATGAATGATGTAATATGTGACGTCATCAGCAGTGCATTGCGGGGGCGCGAGTTATAGTCAGCTGAACTAATTATAACGGCCGAATTTCTCTGGTTTTGTACGAGTGAAATGTCCAACTAACTATAACGCCCCTGAAACCTCTTTTTTTTCAGTGAATATATATATATATACATACATATATATATGACAGCTCCAGGGTCCCACCTTTACTGCTGAACTCCTAGGGCGGGTGCTAATGTTCACGAGGGCAGCAACTCGCGTTTAATAAAACAGCTCAACCACACTAGTGTGAAGCACTCACGGGGTAAAAGATTTATTGGCAAGCAGTTCTTCCAGACGTGTTTCGGTGTGATGCCTTTATCAATGTTTAGAAATGCTATGTGGTGCCAGTTTGCTGATTGGTTTAAATCCTATAACCACTGTTCTCATTGGTGGTTGCCAGGCCAATGAGAAGGCTGCTTTTACTGATCTTTTCTTGCTGAAGTGCCTTCAAGCAGCATCACAGTCACTGCGATCGTATGTTTATTTACGTGCCTCGATGCAGATTTTGAAACATAATTGCCGATGGGCTGATTCAGCATCTGATAATGCTGTCCTGAGTGCACCATTGATCCTCGTTGCAATCCCTTCTTGGCCCCTAAATCTGGACACCATTTATCCCTCGCCAGCCAAAACATGCACGATATTCCTGTTAACAACACACCGAAGTTTGTAAGGGATTTGTGTTTCGGTAATTTTTACCAATTGATATGCAAAGGTTAGCCTGAAAACTCACTACAACACACTAAAGGAAGATACAAATAATGCCACCAATGAGCGCATCCAAGCCAGGTCCAAGCCAAATTAAAGAATGCATAAAACTGAAAATATAAATATTTCTGGGGTTATCTGGGAGCAATTAAGTGACACCAGCTATTTTAACCTACTAAGGACCCGATTCCGATGTCGCTCGGAAGGCCTCCGATTAGGATTTGGCTTTCCCGGATCCGATTCGTAGCCCTTGTTTCCGAACCGAATCGTTCACAGGTCTAAATGACCAAGTATGATGCAAAGATCGCGTATGCATCGACCAAATCGTTTCCGGGACCCGAACCTGTCAGTACGACTCGTTCGTAGCCAAACATGCCACGCAATAGAGCCGAATTCCGACCGAGCGAGTACGATGCACGATTCGGACAGCTGCTTTGCCTTGGTCTCAGCGAGACGAAATGGCTGTCGGAATCATACTTCGGGGGGCCGTAGCAGGCCCCCCTTCACCCGGGGCCCTCCGAATCTGTCACGGGGGTGTGCCCATGGGTCCTCCCGATCCAGGCATGCACAGTGTGGCGGGCACCATGGGGTGCCTGCCACAGGGTGTACGCTTTTCCCCACCTACCCTTTTGCTATGGGAGCCTGTGTACGCGTCTGTACACAGGCTCCCATTGAGTTCAATGGCAGTCCGAGCGGACCGAGTCCATAAGCATATGGCTGCATCGTACTCGCTAGTTCAGACTCCTGGAGCACGTTTTGCTCGGAAAGCCCTCCGGATCGGAGTCGTATGGAGGGCTTTCCTAGCGAGATCGGAATCGGGCCCTAAGTTGGTTACATCCATAAAACTAGTCTAACTGTGACAGGTGGGATTTGGAAAAAGAAATAAAACAAATTGATAGACATCTTTCTATGCAATTTAGAGGAAACACTGAAGGTTTCTTATGAATTTTCTTAGGGTAAATCTTCTTGGTTAAGCATAGTCCAAATGCAACAAATTGGAAGGATTTCCACTCAGAGATTTGCAAAGGTATTACATTTTGAATGTGGCTATATGGCTAGTTCATTCAGAAGTTTAAAAGTTTAGGAGCAATTACAAAAATAAAATTCACAGCGCAATTATTTAGTCATGATGAACATTAAATATATCCCTTTAGTATAGTTCAAGGTGTAACTGATTTTCTAGAGATGGATTAAAGGAATGGAACTTGGACCTGATATACAGGTCTGTGATGAGAAGACAGAACATGTTTTGAGGTGTAGGGCTATGTAGAGTGTATGCACTTTTTTTAATGTCCTTTCATGCCAAATAAGAGAAGTAATGAATCAAAAAAGAAAAAGCTGTAAAATGAGCCTGTTGTTTAACTGCAGGAGAGAATATCAAAATATATTTAGGCAGCAAAGTGAAGACTATGAATTTAAGCTTAAAATATGGTTAGAACTTTGTTAGTTGTAAAGAAGATGGGATGAGAGGGGCAACTAAATGTTGTGCTGCCCTTGAATGATTCAAACAGTCCATCGTTTTGCTTCCATAATCATATCTTTGATTTTGCTATTTAAGACTTAAAATTAGGAGGCCGAAGTCATGTGTATCAGAAAAAGATACAAGTACATACAGCTGTAATAACTGCTAATTGATCTGAGCTAATGAACTAATTTAGTCTTTGATGAGCGGGCAGCAAAGTGACTGGGGTGAAGGAGCCATTGACTCAATCTGAACCCCACACACCATGTTTAGAGATTCTTACTTGTGCAATGAGATATTGTGCCCAAAATGCTTCCACTGACACAGCAGTAGCCCATTAGGCACAAATCCCAAAAGCCAGCTGGCTTGCCATACCCACATTTGTTTCAAAGACCAACATCGCCCCCAAAGGTGGGGTTTGTTTTTGAAAAACAAAAACGGAATGACCTTGACACATTGGGAGTTTTCTTCCAACCCATGAAGAACACTGATTGTTTTGCCTGCCCAGACTACCATTTTGGACATGTGGTCGATGGCAAGACATAATCTGGTACAGAGTGTGTCAGAAGCCCTGTGCTAAATAGGGCAGACATACCCTACCTAATTGATAGGCGTTAGCAAGTGGAAGAGGACTGGCTTGGTGTTTCTGACAGCGGAGCCTGCTGAGGCCTTGTCGTCAGAAGCACAGAGGCTCACCCACTTCCAAGAGCGCCTGGGGTACCAATAATTGGTCAGATTTGAAATCTGCCTATTTTGGGCTGGCGCACCATTACCACTTGTCTCTAAATGAGGTCCTAAATCTGATTAGATCGAGAGGTAGAATGGGTAGAAGGGCAATCTGCCATTTTATAAAGTGTTCTGCTAGATACAGGCACAACTATTTGTGTTAATAGGAATATTTTTCCAAGCATAATTGATCAGTTTGCAATTATTTGTTTCCTTGAGAAAACTCATTATACTCAGTGCTCACACTGGAGATCTTGGAGCAACAAAGGTTTCACAGCTCCGAATCTCTGCAGACTGAGCCCAGCCTTTTATCCTTTTTAAGGTCGATAAATGAAATAGCATTGTCCTGAACAAAAATAACATTTATGATCAATGCACCTCAAAACAATTCAGATTGTGGAGTGCTCTATATAAAAAACAACTATTATTAGGAAACATGGTAGAATATAGAACATACAGCCATCAAGAGGCTTTGACTCGCTCACTTTTTTCTGCATAACAAAGGGACACGAAGTCAGTGTTTCAAACCACAAACTTCAGGAGTCCCGTACCCTGACCTCAAAAACGTATTTCATTTCTCCTAGCAATTTGGTTGTGCATGTCTTCTGGGCATTCCATAATAACAACGTTCTCACATGTCCTGATCCATGACAATGACACCATAGACGCCAAGCAGTCTCATCTCACATGTGACACTTCCAGCAACTTCTGGCTTTTTAGTTAACAATAGTTTGCATTCTGGAACTTGCAGTTTCGCTTTGAGCAGTATATCTATGGGCTTGAAAAACCCCTGTATTAAAAGTACCTTTCAATAAATTGCCAAGACTTGCAGATTATATTACATCTCAGGAGACCACTTTCCAGCAGTTTAGTTCTTCATCCCCCATAGTCCCTGGATACCCTCATCAAGCAATTAATAGTCTCCTGAGGTGATCACCTTAACCCCCTGAATAGTCCTTTAAAAGCAGAAAAGAAGGCATGGCCATAGAGTGGGGTCTGGGTCTATAGGTGGTCATAACCTAAGCAGCCTCTACACCCCTTCTCCAAATAAACAAAAAGTCTTCTGAGGCCTCAGCCATCGGGCTGAAAATTTAAAAAAGGGTTTCAGCTCCCCTGTGCTCACTGTTTAATTGGTTCTTCATCAGGTTAACATGTCACATGATGATACTGTGTGAGCTGGCAGGTCTGCAGTAAAGCAGACGTAAACCAGCAAGGATCCATACCAAAACCAACAGCAGACAGGTCCCAACGCCCTACCTGCAGCCTTACAGTCTGGCATTGGCCAAACGGAGATCATGGCCAGTGCACCCTAGTGGCGTTAGGGGGGTGTTTCTCGGATAGCCAACATTCCCAACAGAATGTGATAATACCTTTTCAATGACCTTCAGCGTATAGTGATACTATATGGCTTCAGTATGCTTTTCTTTTCAGAGCATTTAGTTTCTGAGCAGAATTATGGCACTAACAACCCACAATTTTTGCAGGAAGAATTGGCAGGCTTCCACCAGCTGTTTAGATTCAGGAATCATGTAAGCTGATTGCCTGAGTGCTACATTTCATGTTCAAATTTTAATTTCTGTCTACAGGCATTCAGGTGTTTTGTTGTGAACTGTAAATGAAAGGGATTGAACTTGTTTTATGCATCTCAATTATGTGCAAGGGCTTAATAAATATGTTTGGAAGCCGCGTATTTTCACCGTGTTTGACACATGGCATCATTTTGAAAGGTTTCATATTTTGAGGGGTAATTAGAGTCTGTTGGTTTCAATTTTACTGCACCTCATGTTAATCTTCATACAAGGTTGATAAGCTTATTTGTATACCGGATGGTGCTTTGAGAAGTAATTTATTTTAGTTGACATCTATTTAGCAACATTTTAACTTCAATACAATTACACTGCACCTTTTCGTAGGAATAGGACGGCGTCGGCGCAGAAGCTTTAGCTTTGCAGACAACAGAATATTATGGAAATGTTTTGAGCTAATGCTGCTAAACTGCTGGTGTTACTTCAAGGCAGCTTTGTTTTCATTTTCAGTTTGACTTCAGCCACATCCTAAGCAATCTTTCTAGGGTCACAAAAGGAGATATCTGTCCTCAGCTGGTAGGCACATTCACTTTCGAGATAAAGCAGTCAATCCCAGATGTGTTAAATGCCATAGGACCCAGGGCTGGTTCTGCGCCAAGGAAGGGCTGTATGCATTATTTAATTACGTGTCCCCCTACTCATGAAAAATCAAAAATTTCCAGCCCTCAGTAGCAGCAGAAGTTTTCTGGCTATTTCTAACTATGCGAGGCAGAGATACCCCCCTCATCCCATGAACATCCTTGCAAGGAGGTATCTTGAGCAGGAAACCGGTAGGTGCCATGTAGGATGGTAGCTGAGGAGCGCTTGAGTGGTTTATGTACGGTGCAGGAAGGACCATGCATGGGGAGGGTGCATAGATGTCCAGACAGACAGGGAGCGGTGGACTGGACCAACAAGACATATTTCTGCAGAGATGGAGAGGGCTGACATGCGGGAAACGGTTAGATCGATGTGAATCATTTAAGTACCCATAGCTTAAAGAAAATTGTGAGAGAAAGTTGTGAGTTAGTCGACTTTACAAGTTTGAGCACCTCAGCATTAGGATCGCTGTAGGCAGCTGCCTTGCACCAGCACCACAAAAGGCACAAGAGTGTATCAGATTGGAATAGATGGCATCAAAATCACCTTGTTGCTAGGAGAGAGTGAGTGTCCAAACAGAATATTGCCACTTTGACTGAGACTCTGGAAGTCCTTGCGCCAGACCTGATTTGCCTCATCAGTGAGGTGGAATTTGGAAAATAAGTCCCTGTTTCAATTATTTCTTTGAGTATCAGATGTTGACCATGTGTGGTGCTTGACTTACTACTATTTCTTTTTGGCAGTAGTAACTTGCACTTGTAAATTTGGCTCCACCACCATTTTTAAAAGGGGTGGAGATGTGTACGTCTACACTTTTAAGTAACTTTTTATTAGGATTTTGTGAATAGCCAAAAGCAGTAAAGTTACTGAAAAGTGTAAAAGTAAATTACATGTGTAAATTATTCATAAGTGTAAGTTACCTTTGTGAATAGCCCGATTGATTTTAATTCTATGTTTGAAAATGAGCAAAGAGATGGATATCACAACAGGTCTCATGTGTTTACACCTCTTTTTATAAAGGCTCATTCTAGCAACTAGGGTCCAAATCATGAAGGTGTGCGTGCATGCAGGGCATGACTGAACACCTGTTTTTATATGATTACACTTTCTAAAATGCATACATTTAACTCAGAATTTGTCCAAGCTAGTCTATGCCTACAGACAGCACAGCTCTGAAAAAGTGACCTGTGATTGTCCCTGTTTCTTTGCTGTCTGCAATTCATACATTAACTCAAAAAATTCAGAATTACATGTATGATGATCAGAAAGTGAATTGTATAAAACAGGAACACAGCTTTGCCCTATGCTAATACACACCTTTAGGATGCAGCCTCTGGTTTTGCACCCTCTATCAGAGAACTGCTTCTGAAGGCTACTGTTGGTTATATTGCGGTAATATAATTTTACTATAAAATGGGCACTTGCAAATTCCACTCACTGATTGTTGTTTATATGAATAGGAGGATTATTTACAAAGCATTTAGGTGCCCTTAACAACTCTTATAATTTTGTATTTCAGGGAGATAAGATTTACATCTCTAAATATGACATCTCTTGTTTTTTCAACCACCTATCACATCGTTACTACTATCACAGATGCATTGTCTAAATCACTCCATTTTTTCCATGGGTAAACATTGTAAAGATTGGCATGCATGCTGTTTACACAATGGATGGTCTTTTTGCCTTCAGTTTTTCTTACAAGACCATTGTGGAATGGCAGTCCCATTACTTGAGAAGCTTAGTTTTCACAATCAAGAGATCATTGATGAGAACATCTGCATCACCTTCACCAAGAAATTTGATTTGTGTCATATCATTTGTTCATGTCAAGAAGATACTTATTTCAAGCTTAGGTGAAAAAAGATAGATACAAGGTAGAACGTGTTTTTCTTGAGATAATAAGAGTGAAAAGTAATAGAAGAAAATCATTTGTTAGAAGCATGCCTCACAATGAAATTAACTGATGTCTTTCAACTGTTAGACCTGTCAGCCTTAGGGTGATCTATCCCCAAACCTTTTGCCTACTGTTAGGCCTGGCATCCTTGGTGTGGTTTCCCCTTAATGTTTTGCCTTCAGACCTCCAGTGCTAAAGTGCTTGTGCTCTTTCCCTAAAACATGACAACATTGGCTTGAACCCAATCAGCATATTTAATTTACTGGTAAGTCTCTAGTAAAGTGGCACTGCATGTGCCTAGGGCCTGTAAATTAAATGCTACTAGTGGGCCTGTAGCACCTTAAACATGTCTCAGGCCTGCCATTGCAGAGCCTGTGTGTGCAGTTTTAAACTGCCATTTCGACCTAGCAAAGTAAATCTTTTGCTAGGCCCAAACCTTCCTTTTTAATACATATGTCACCCCTAAGGTAGGCCTTGGAGAGCCCCAAGAGCAGGGTGCAGTGTATTTAAATAGCAGGACATGTACTTTTCAGTTTTACAAGTCCTTGTGGTGAAAAACCTTTAAATGAATAACATTAATTAAATGAATAACTCCCCAACCAGCTCCTGGACCCAGCTGCAGTGAGTTCCTGCCTTTCAGGTCCTGGACCCTTGGTGTGGCTCATGGACTCTTAAAGCAGGCTTGTGGGTTCTTTGCAACCACGAACAGGACTATTTGCACAGAGACTGCGCCGCTCTTCCTGAAATTCAGCTCGAGCTGCTGCTAGCCCCTCTCTTTGCACAGCAGCATTGACAGGCCACAGTGGACTGCCACCGCGAAGCTCAAGCCCGCCTATCCGTGACACCCGGCCTGCTCTTAGTGCCACGCCGACCCTTTCCAACGTGAATGGGACTCTTAGCACAAAGCGTGAGAAGGCGAACCTTCAGCTGGACTAATCTGGGACTGTATCTGACCTGTGCTCCATCGCGAGCAGCCTGAACTATTGACTTTGAGCTGGTCCAGTGCGACCAGATAGCCGCGGTTATGCTTTTTGGTGCTATTTTTTACTTTATTCTTAAAAAATTCATAACTCCAGTTCTACTTATTGGATTTTTTTCATTTTGTTCTTTTTTTTTATTTATTACATTTTGCTCTATCTTTCTAACTTGGTGTGGGATACTTTTTGTGCGGTGTTCTCACTGTTTCACTGTTTGAAGTGTTGCGCAACTACTTTACACATTGCCTCTAAGTTAAGCCTGACTTTTCTGTCCCAAGCTACCAGGGGATTGAGCACAGGTTACTTTTGGGGTTTGCTAGTGCCCTACCCTGAAAAGGATTCAAGTTGCTGGTTGACCAGGGCTCACACCCCAGTCAACCAGTAACCAAACTTCTCACACCTACTTACCTCCGTTGCTCTGATGAAATTGTTTTTGTTGGCCTTACGACTCTGTGCACTTTACCACTGGTAAGCACTTCTAAAGTGCTCGTGCTCACTTCCCTAAACATGGTTAAATTGGTTTACACCTGATTGGCATATTTAACCTACTTATAAACTTATAAGTCCCTTGTAGTGTGGTATAACATATACCCTGGGCCTGGAAATTAAATGCTACTAGTGGGACTGCAAAACACACAAGATGATGGACGGAATGCTGCACATTGGCAAACATTCACCCCCAGTCACAGATCTGGGTTTAATCCATCGTTGTTTTGCTTCACCACGCCACCCCAGTTCAGACATAGCCATATGCAAATCAGTCTTGACCCTGTGCCTCATGGGAACAGTCCAGACCGAACTGCCAAGCCATGTCTTCCCTGGACCGGAATCAAGCATCCTAGGACCGGTTTCAGGCTATCAGCCTTCATCAGCCAGGATAGCTTGACTTCAGTGGCTTAGTGAGCACGGGACCCACGTCTGGGCATACCCTTCCCACTTAGGGCGAAATGTAAAACACACAAGATGATGGACGGAATGCTGCACATTGGCAAACATTCACCCCCAGTCACAGATCTGGGTTTAATCCATCATTATTTTGCTTCACCACGCCACCCCAGTTCAGACATAGCCATATGCAAATCAGTCTTGACCCTGTGCCTCATGGGAACAGTCCAGACCGAACTGCCAAGCCATGTCTTCCCTGGACCGGAATCAAGCATCCTAGGACCGGTTTCAGCCTATCAGCCTTCATCAGCCAGGATAGCTTGACTCCAGTGGCGTAGTGAGCACGGGACCCACGTCTGGGCATACCCTTCCCACTTAGGGCGAAATGCAAAACACACAAGATGATGGACGGAATGCTGCACATTGGCAAACATTCACCCCCAGTCACAGATCTGGGTTTAATCCATCGTTATTTTTGCTTCACCACGCCACCCCAGTTCAGACATAGCCATATGCAAATCAGTCTTGACCCTGTGCCTCATGGGAACAGTCCAGACCGAACTGCCAAGCCATGTCTTCCCTGGACCGGAATCAAGCATCCTAGGACCGGTTTCAGACTATCAGCCTTCATCAGCCAGGATAGCTTGACTCCAGTGGCGTAGTGAGCACGGGACCCACGTCTGGGCATACCCTTCCTACTTAGGGGCGAAATGCAAAACACACAAGATGATGGACGGAATGCTGCACATTGGCAAACATTCACCCCCAGTCACAGATCTGGGTTTAATCCATCGTTATTTTGCTTCACCACGCCACCCCAGTTCAGACATAGCCATATGCAAATCAGTCTTGACCCTGTGCCTCATGGGAACAGTCCAGACCGAACTGCCAAGCCATGTCTTCCCTGGACCGGAATCAAGCATCCTAGGACCGGTTTCAGGCTATCAGCCTTCATCAGCCAGGATAGCTTGACTCCAGTGGCGTAGTGAGCACGGGACCCACTTCTGGGCATACCCTTCCCACTTAGGGCGAAATGCAAAACACACAAGATGATGGACGGAATGCTGCACATTGGCAAACATTCACCCCAGTCACAGATCTGGGTTTAATCCATCGTTATTTTTGCTTCACCACGCCACCCCAGTTCAGACATAGCCATATGCAAATCAGTCTTGACCCTGTGCCTCATGGGAACAGTCCAGACCGAACTGCCAAGCCATGTCTTCCCTGGACCGGAATCAAGCATCCTAGGACCGGTTTCAGGCTATCAGCCTTCATCAGCCAGGATAGCTTGACTCCAGTGGGTGAGCAAAAAAACGATGGATTTAGGCCCAGATCTCTGTACTGGGGTGAATGTATGACATTGTTCTGCATTCTGTCCATCAACTGTTGTTTTTACATTTGTCACCCCGAGTGGGACGGGTATGCCCAGACGTGAGTCCCGTGCTCTCCATGCCACTGGAATCAAGCTATCCTGGCTGAAGAGGGGTGAAACCCCGAAACCGGTCCTAGGATGCTTGTTTCCAGTCCAGGGAGGACCTGGCTTGGCAGTTCGGGCTGGACTGTTCCCATGAGGCACAGGAGTCAAGACTGATTTGCATATGGCTGGGTTCAAACTGGAATGGCATGGTGAGCAAAAAAACGATGGATTTAGGCCCAGATCTCTGTACTGGGGTGAATGTATGACATTGTTCTGCATTCTGTCCATCAACTGTTGTTTTTGTACTAGTGGGACTGCAGCACTTATTGTGCCACCCATGTGAGTAGCACCTTAAAACATGTTCCAGCTCTGCCATTGCAGCCTGAATGCAGTTTTAAACTGCAAATTCGACTTGGCAATATAACTCCCTTGCCAATGCCTTAAACCCCTCTTTTATTGCATATAAGTGAACCCTAAAGTAGGCCCTATGTCGCCCTTAGAAATATTTATCATGCTTCTGTCCAGAGGTTCCCCGATGACGATGCTCCCTCCTCGTAGAATTTGTCTCAAGCACCTGCAACTCTGGTCACATTACCCAAATGCTAAAAGTCCTACTTTGCCTCTCCATTGAGGGTCAAATAAAATTCAAATTAGCCCACATTATTTAAAAGCAATTCACTTCCCTTTTCCAAACTACCTACACTCTGCTATAAAAATATCTGAAAGCATGAAACATTTTAGAAGCAGAGACAGCCTTTGATATGAAAACCAACGACATCGGCATCCGTTATATCCAAGACACTGCATCACAGGTCATCTGCAAGACCTATGCATCCACTGGTCCTTGGTCTGCTTGAACCAGCTCTGCAAACATTTCTAACACCAGCCACAGTAGGGTCTACACCACCGCGCATTACTAAGAAATATAAAGCTCCAGATCAGGACCCACGTTTTCTAAGAGCAGATCGACAGCCGAATTCAGTCATAGTGGCAGCAATTAGAAAGACACATCCAGGAGCTTCCTGCTCTTCAGTTCCACCCGAGAAGGATAGTAAGCAAATGGACTCCCTCGGAAAAAGGATGTGCGATACCTCTGCGGCTTACATGAAAGTTGCCAGTTCCTCTGCGCTTTTAGGGAGATATGACAGGATGCTTTGGGACTCCCTATCTAGACTCACAGAGAAACTACCCAAGGAAGATCAACAAGAGTTCCAAGAAATTCTCCAAGAGGGAGGGTTGGTAGCACATCAGGTTATCAGCGCGGCAGCTGATGCTTCGGACCTAGCAGCCCATGGGTACTCCCATGGTGTCTGCGCTAGGCGTTGCTCCTGGCTTCGACTCACTGGGCTCAAACCGGAAGCTCAGAGCAGGATTTTAAACCTCCTCTTCAGTGGTAACTCATTATTCGACACACATGCCGATGAACAAATGGCTAAGATGAAGTCTGAACTAGACACCCTGAAGGCAGTCGGTCTGGAGAAATGCAAAGATTTCCGGTGCAGATACCGACCTTACGACCATCGTCATTTTCAGCAGAGGGTTCAAACCCCTCACTGGACAACACAACAACAACATCAATCCAGGTCGCACTACCATCAACGTCGGCCAGGAAGAGGAGCTTCTAGACCAGAAGCCTCCTCTACTAAACTACAGGCAAAGCAATGAACATCTGCTTCCCCATCTCTGTTTCCCACTCCAGTAAGGGGAAGTATCACGGCACACATGGATAAGTGGCAAAAGATCACAAAAGACAAGTGGGTGCTCAATATTGTGTATAATGGTTACTTAATAAGATTCAAGTTCCCACCTCTGGCTGTTCCACCTTGGAGAAGATCTGTCCATCAGCACAACTTACTTCAGGCGGAGGTAACTATTCAGCTGCAAAAATAAGCCATTGAGAAAGTTCCCTTGTCCCAACAACAGCATGGAATTTGCTCCCGCTACTTCTTGATGTAATGAAGGGTCCAACCCGGGAGTACAGACCCATACTTGACTTAAGAATCTTAAACAAGTTCATCTGCAAGGAGAGGTTCAGGATGCTGGCACAGCTCCATCAGGGGGACTGGATGAGGTTCCAGGTAGCATTAGAGCACTTCTAGTACAAGGACCTGCCTTTCAGATTCAAATTAGCACCCCACACGTTCTCAAAGTGCATGGCGGTGGTAGCAGCCTTCCTGCGGAAACAGAAGCTCTTCGTCTACCCGTACCTGGACGACTGGTTGCTCAAGAGCTCGTCATCTTGTCTGCTGAAGGAACACTTCCAATCCTGCATTCGAGTGCTAAGCCCTTTGGGCCTTCGGGTCAACCTCAAAAAATCTATCCTCAATCCAACCCAAAGATTTCACTACCTGGGTGCGACTCTGGATACCCAGATGCAAGAGTATATCCTTCGGAGGAGAGGTTATCCTCAATCACCAACAAGTGTCGCACTCTCCTCCGCACACTTCATCCATGGCATCCTGCATCTTCATTGTTCCCAATGCCAAGCTGCAAATGTGACCACTTCAGCAGGCATTAGAGGATCAGTGGCCGCAGATTTTGGACCACTGGGAGGACACAGTGACTCTGTCTCAGATGGCCAAAGATTCCCTTCAATGGTGGATGAAACGTCCTCATTTGTTGAAAGGAGTCCCTTTCCATCAGGACCTTACCAGCCAGACGCCCATCACGGATGCGTCCCTCCAGGCATGGGAAGCCCACATGGGCCCTCTCCAAGTTCAGGGGCTGTGGTCGGAATTGGAGAAGGGGTATCATATAAATAGTTTGGAACTAAGGGCCATAAATCTAGCGCTCAATTCATTCTTCCCTTCCATCCAGACACACTCCCTGTTAGTTCAGACAGACATTAACACGACCATGCATTACCTGGACAAATAGGGAGGAATCAGGTCAAGACACCTATCGCAAGAGGCCCAGGCCATATTGAAGTGGGTGCTGGTGAGAAAGTTGGCCATATGTGCGATCCATCTCCCAGGCACCCTCAATGTTCATGTAAGTCGCAACTTCGTCAAAGCTCGACTGGATGTTAAATGACAAAGTCACACAGGTCATTTTCCAACGATGGGGAGTTCCAGACATCAATCTGTTTGCATACGCAACAAATGCAAAACCTCTTCACATCCAGATATCCCCAGCCAGGCTCCAGAGAGAATGCGCTTTTGATCAACTGGTCAGAGACATTACTCTACGCCTTTCCTCCAATACCACTCATTCCTCCAGTAATCAGCAACTTCTACATAGCCAAAACCAGGATGATCCTTATCGCACCAGAATTGCCTCGCCAAAGGTGGTGTCCGGACCTTCTTTACCTGTTGGGAGACCACACAGGAGGTTGCCATGCCATCCGGACCTACTCTTCAAAATCGGGGGAGGGTGTTCCACCCCAGCCTCCTCTTTCTGAGCTTCATGGAATGGCTCCTTAGGTCCTCCAATATGGATATCTAGGTCTCCCCTCAGACTGTATGAACATTCTAAAAGAATCAAGGAGACCATCTACCCAAAGTCATACACTTTCAAATGGAAGTGTTTGACTTATAGTGCACCAGCAAAAGCCATAATCCCGGATCACTGACATAACATTGACACTCAAAATATCGACCTACAAAATTATCGACACACAAATATCGATAACATAAATATCGATACTCTATACTTATTTTAAAAAATACACAAATATCGACACAAAATTATCGACAAACCTTAACATTGATATCACTAATATCGTTCAAAAAAATATCGTCATAACTAATATAGAAAACATTAAATAAACATACAAAATGACACAAATATCAATAACAAAAATATAGATCACACTATTATCGCCCCAAAAAAATATCGACACCTTAAAAATATTTTTAATAACACAATATATCACAAAAATAATATAAACAATATCACAAACACACACAACATATTAAATAAATAAATTTAACATTAAATACATTATAATTCAATAAAATAACTTTAACATATTTAAACTCACCAAATGTATTATACTTACAAACACTATACATATAAATATTTTTTAATGTACATGCAATGCAAAATAAAATACAAATAATATACTATTACACTTTTAAATAAAGTAAGAATAAAAAAAGTTCAACTGAACATTAATTAGCGTTTCCCATATAAAGAAAAAACTGCCAAATTAATTGAAAACATTAGTAACAACCAATGAAAAATACCTACAACTAAAATAACCCAATAAGATTGAAAGCACAATTAAACAAACACTATATAAACGAAAGAAAATTTAACATCATTTTATGTTCCAATAACAAAACCAAGAATAAGGGGAATCTCTGCCGGATTGCTTCTGCAACACTGGACTTCATCATTGAAAGCTCTGAATACAACTTCAAAAAGTAAATAAAATATCTATTTAGGGCCCGATTCCGATGCGGTTAGGAAAGCATTCCCACCTAGGGCACGATTATGATGCGGTTAGGAAGGCCACCTAATGGCATTGGCTCCTTCCAAATCGGATCGGGAACGTGTCTTCCTGACCAAGGGCCAGATTACGATGCGGTTAGGAACATAGGCTCCCATAGAAGTCAATGGGAGTCCAACCAAATCGTATCTGGAAGCATCCGGATGCATCATACTCGGTCGGTCAGACTCTCCTGATCCGAGTCGGTCTGAAACCATTTCCAAACCGATTCGATCGGTAAGATTTCCTAACCGCATCGGAATCGGGCCCTTAATGTTACAACTGCATAAAATAATCATAAAGCACTTTTTATAATATCTAAATAATTAATGTGTATTTATTTTTAATTATATCTCCTCTACAGAAACTTCAACACATACTCAACTACCTTCAAACATCATCCAAAAACCACCTTGCCAAAAAAGTAAGTATAAATCTCAATTAAACTATTAAAACAAGTAAAATTTCCAACCCAATTGCCCACTAACTACACAAACCCCAAAATGAAATAAATGCTGTTAAACACATTTGTTAAAATTTACATTTTTCTTCTGCAGGAAATCAAAAGAAACACTAAAGGCAAGCACCAACAGAAACACCTCAGTGTCAAAAAAAGTTCAACATATTCAAACATGTAAGTATAATGTTGTATATAAAAACCTGTATTAAAATTAAAACAATTACAATACATTTAGGGGCCGATTCCGATCTCGGCCGGTAGGGCACCGAATCGGATTCGGCTTAACCGGATCCGATTCAGAGGCCTAGTTTCTGACCAATTCGTACGGTCGTCCGCGCGAGCAAGTACGATGCGAGCGTATGCGAAATCGTCGACCGACTCGTTCCCGGGTCCGAACCGCTCCGACCGACTCGTACGGACCCAACTCGCACCACGCAATGGAGACGTTACCCGACCGAGCAAGTACGATGCGCGCTTCGAACAGCCCGACCGACTCGTAGCGTCCGGCTCCAAAGAGCTGTCGGAGCCGGACTTCGGGGTCCGTGTCGGACCCCTGCACGCGTAGCCGCACGAGTCGCACACAGGGGGACCCAAGGGTCCCCCTAAACATGCATGTCCGGTGCGAGTCGCACCGACGCGTACCCCACTGTAGGGGGCCCCCTGTTCGCGACATACCCATTCAGTCAATGGGAGCCCGTGTACGCATTGTACGAACGGCTCCCATTGACTTCAATGGGAGTCTGACCGAATCGAGTCGGGCAGCATACGGCCGCATCGTACTCGGTCGGACTGCGGGAGTCCGGCTCGGTCGGAAATCTCTCCGGATCCAGCTCCGTCGGAGAGATTTCCGGCCCGATTCGGAATTGGCCCCTTAATATTTTTTATATACATCTCTCATAGCATTTGAAACATCAGAATGACTGAACGTGCCAAATTCATAACTTCCCAGAAAGGAACATTTTTATTATTTTATATGGGATATGTCTACACCCAGGAGAAACAGACAGGCGACAAAATTAATTGGAAATGCAGCAAATAATATTCAAATGCATGTTATGGGAGGGCTACAACAAAATAAACTACTGTGTTACATGTTAAGGAACATAACCACCCCCTAACATAGCTGAAATAGAAATGAGACACACTTTAGACACTCTGAAAGAAGCTAGCACTAGCTCTCAAAAACCTACTACTGAAATATTAAAAGATGCACTCCCCAGAGTTCCAGAACATGTAACTGGCCAATTACCCTCTGTCTCAATGTTGAAAAGGCTAATATCTAGAACAAAAAAAGCAACTGCTACCATCCCACATACCACTAAAACTTTCAGTGAAATACAAATACCACCTGAACTCACTGCAAGTCATAATGAAGAGCAATTTCTACTTTATGACAATAAATCTAACGACAAAAGAATTATTATATATGCAACTCCCACAAACTTACTTAAACTTCAGAATTGTGAGACATGGATGATGGACGGAACATTTAAAATATGTCCCAAACCATTTTACCAATTATATACAATCCATGGACTGTATCACAATACCAACATCCCCGTTATATATGCCCTGTTACCAAACAAACAAACCACTACCTATGTAGAACTCTTAACAAAAGTAAAGCAAGAAACTAATAATTACTATCCTCAAAAAATTATCATAGACTTTGAACAGTCAATGATTTAAGCTATCCTGAAAAACGACCCCGACACAGCAATACAAGGTTGCTATTACCACTTCAATCAATGCATTTCTAGACACCTTCAAAAATCTACGCTCAGTGTAGAATATGCAACTAATAGCAACATTGCATATGAAATTAAAAAACGAATTGCACTAGCATACGTCCCAATAACTAATGTAGCAGAACACTACAATCTCTTAATATAAAGCCCCTACTATCAAACAAATGAACATAAACTAAGTCCCCTACTTGACTATTTCAAGAACACCTGCGTGGGAAGGCTACACAGATCTGGACACAGGAGACAGCCCAAATACCACATTCCATGGTGGAATGTATATAACAGTACCCTAAACAAAGAAGCAAAAACTAATAACGCTGTGGAAGGATGGCATAATGCTTTCCAAGCCACAACAGGCAGAACCCCACCAACCCTATAAAAATTACTACAATCATTCCAAAAAGAACAAAGCTACCAACAACTAAGGGGGTGATTACGATGGCGGAAGGCTCGCCACCGCCAGCTGTGCGATGGCGGGCCCTCCGCCATCGGACAGCAATTTTCCCCCCGCCAAATTAGGATGGCAGGGGGAATCGGACCGCGACCGTGGCAGACGCAAAGACCACCCGCCACGGATCCGCCACAGGCAATCGTTCCGATTGTCGGGCGGGCGGTCCACATTGCGTAAAATAGTGGCGGTGCCTAGCAGGCACCGTCCACCAAATTACGATGCGGGCTGTTGGCAGCCTTTCCATGGCGGCGGAACCGCCATGGAAAGGCTGGCGGGGATTGGTTTTAGGGGCCCGTTACGGGCCCCCCTTGTGTTGGGGGAAGGGGGTTGTGCACTGGGGGGGTATTTCCCTGCACTAAGTGGCAGACACCGCGTGGTGCCTGCCACGTAGTGCAGGGAAACGCACTGCATGCACCTTTGACATTGCGGCGGGTGCTGCAGCCAGCAGCACCCACCGCAATTTTAAAGTGCAAGATGCGACTGCCATGGTGGCGGTCGCATCGTGATTTGGAGTGCGGGACCGCCGCATGACTGGCGGGTGGTCCCAATCCCCACTACGATGGCGGGCGGACCCCTAAGACTTGAACAGTCTGTAACACAGCTAGGTCCAAAACAAACTAAACAGACTAAAACAATGTTCGGGCACCTACAATACAAAGTAAGTCTCTACCCAAATACTAAAGGGCTAGAATATCTAGAAACAATAGCTAAATTCCTACTTTAGAACAGTACTAGAAAAACATAGGAAAATCGTAATTGTGCACTTAGGGGCCCATTACGATGGCGGGCGGACAAAGTCCGCCCGCCACCGAAGCAGTGAACGGGACCGACCGCAAGAGGTGCGGCGGTCCCGCTGTGCCCACTAGGATGCGGCCGCCACCCTGGCGGTCGCATCCCGCACATTTAACATTGTGGCGGGCGGTGCTGTAAGCAGCACCCGCCACAATGTTAAATGTGCATGTTGTGCATTGACAGGCACCTCCCGGTGCCTGCCACCTTGTGCATGCCAATGTAGGGGGGTACCATGGGTACCAAGTGCAGCCCCCCAACCCCCACCCCTCCCGGGGGCCCGCAACGGGCCCCCCAAAGCAATTCCCACATGCCTTTCCGTGGCGGCATCGCCGCCATGGAAAGGCCTTCTCCGCCAGGCATCCTGATATGGATGGCAGTGTCTTCCACCACCATATAAGGCCCGAGTTCCGCCCGGCAGGCAATCGGAACGATTGCCTGCCAGCGGAAATGCGGCGGACGGTCTTTCCGTCCGCCGCTGTCACCCCCGCCATTGTAATATGGCGGGGGGTAAATGGAGGGCGGGCGGGGCAAAATGTCGGGCGGATCGCCACCGCCGGTCGGGCGGTGGCGATCCGCCTGACAACATAATGGACCCCTAAATTCTTAAATAAACATTTCTTTGCAAACATGTAAAATATAAATATTATGTCAATTAATTTTAACTTATTTTTAAAAATGATTTGACATAATAAATATATTTTATATTTTTACAAACGTCAATAAAAATGACAAAAATTTAAAATTTAAAATGACTTACTTTTTGTTGCTGAAGAATTGAATCCAAACAACCATAAATAAATCCAAATGTGTAAAAATCCCAAAACTTACCTGAAAGTCCCCCCCAAAAAATGGAAAAATACAATTGTAAAAAATATAATCCGGCGACAACATATCCGTAGACTCCAATCCATTAAAAACCCGAAAAATTTAATAAAAAAAGGAAACGCTCCAGGAAAACCCGAAAAATAAAGGAACTGTAAAATAATTATTAGTTTACTAGAAACTAATACACAGTTCCTTTAAAAAAAAAAAGCATGCTTCTCCCAACAGCAACTTCCAAACGACAAAAACCTGTAAAAAAAGCAACACAATTCCTCCCGTACTAATACACAATAAAATCATTAAAAAACACACTAATAACCCCATACTCTAAACATATTTAAACATATAATACCTACCTATCAACGAACTAACCGCATTTCGCAAACGCAAAACTACTAACTAAACCGCACCAAAAACACAAAATACAAACTATACATGCACTATACACTACCTATCTACCTTCACCCTACATCTAAATTAAGACTAAAAGTAATTAAATTAAACTTACCTTAACCGATGCGACGCAGCTTCCAAACGCAGGCTTCTCCTCTCAGAAATGACCAAAACAACACAGATAGCCTACAAAATACAACTTAGTTTAGAAAATGGCTACCTAAATGAAATAATAAAAATACTTTTTACATTAAAGGCAATGTACGTTAGAAATGCAATACAATTTTTTTAAAAAAATAATAATTAATAATACTAATGTACTAAATGTTTTTTCTTTACTGTTTAAAAATGTTAAAGTATAATACTAAATATTAGAAAATAAATAATATTTATTATTATACATTAAAATAAAATATGTTAACTTACCAACATGATTTAAAAAATTATAATGCTTGGTAAAAATGTGAATAAATGTGTAAATGTTAAAAAATATTTTTATTTTTCAAAATGTTTTCTTACCTTAATAATTTTATTTGTATTTGCAACTTAAATAATATTATACAAAATATAATATTATTTATTAAAAAATATGCAAAAAATATAAAAAAGTTATACAATGAGAAAATTGTAAAAAAATGTATGTTATTGAAAATGCACACTGTATGTAATGCATATTTACAATGTTAATAAATATTCTATAACTGTTACCAAAAAACTATGTTATAAAAAAATGTATAAAAACCAGTGGACAACTACATCTTTTATTTGTAAACAATTTACATATATACCAAATTCTACATTATAAAAAAGTTAAAATTGTTTCATGCTGACTATACTTAAAAATTATGGGGCAGATTTACAAGCCCCTTGCGCCACTTTTGCGTCACTTTTCCCATGTTAAAAGTGACGCAAAAGTGGCGCAAAGGGCTTGTAAATCTGCCCCTATATGTTTATGTTTAGATATGTACTAAATATGCAATGTAAGCAATAAAATGTATTATTTTTCTCTTTATGACAATATATATTAAAACATGTTTAATAAAACAAAATACATATCATTTATTTGCTAAAATAAAAACTTTAATAAAATATAAATATTGTGTTGTATTTAATTACTATATTAATTGTCGTTTTCTGTATTTACAATAAAATAATTATCTTAAATTATATATCACACATCTTTCTTTTTTCATACACATACATAACATACTATTACCACTAAAACATAGATTTGTATCATTAACCTTACTACAAAATAAAGAACTAATATTTTACTATTCCCACTCTACACTATATCAACTCAGGGAAACTGCAGGACACTAAACATATATAATTTACTATTCCCACTCCAAACTATATTAACTCAGGGAAGGCGCTGGACACTAAACATAGATAATATATTATTCCCACTCCAAACTAGAAAAAGTCAGGTAAGGTGCTGGAAACTAAACATATATATTTACTATTCCCACTCCAAACTGTATCAACTCAGGGTGGGTGCTGGACAGTAAACGTATATAATTTACTATTCCCACTCCAAACTGTATCAACTCAGGGTGGGTGCTGGACACTAAACATATATAATGTACTATTCCCACTCCAAACTACAATAACTCAAGGAAAGTGCTGACACTAAACATATATAATGTACTATTCCCACTGCAAACTACATTAACTCAGGGAAGGTGCTGGACACTAAACATATATAATGTACTATTCCCACTCCAAACTACATTAACTCAGGGAAGGTTCTGGACACTAAACATATATAATTTACTATTCCCACTCCAAACTACATTAACTCAGGGAAGGTGCTGGACACTAAACATATATAATGTACTATTCCCACTCCAAACTTGAAAAAGTCAGAGGAGGTGCTTGACACTAAACATATATAATTTACTATTCCCACCCCAAACTATATTAACTCAGGGAAGGTGCTGGATGCTAAACTTATTTAATTTACTATTCCCACTCCAAACTAGAAAAAGCCAGGGACGGTGCTGGACAATAAACATATATAATTTACTATTCCCACTCCAAACCACATTAACTCAGGGAAGGTGCTAGACAATAAACATATATAATTTGCTATTCCTACTCCAAACTACATTAAGTCATGGAAGGTGCTGGACAATAAACATATATAATTTACTATTCCCACTCCAAACTGCATTAACTCAGGGAAGTGCTGGACACTAAACATATATAATTTTCTATTCCCACCCCAAACCATATTAACTCAAGAAAAGTATACAAAAATACAAATTTTAAATCTAATATTGCCCAAAAATTACATAGAAACATATAAAATAATGCACATTATACATATATTTATATATTCCCATTTATAAAAACTTATCCAAAAATATGTGATTTTTGTAATTAATTTTATATCATAATCAAAAATATTATTTTCTTAAAATTTATTTTCAAAATTTCTAAATGTTCTTTTTTTCAAATATTTCAAAAATTAATTTTAAAACTTTAAAAGTATTTAAAAATACCCCCATTATCACCTATAACCCCAACATCACACTCCTAAAATCCAAAATGTATATTTTTTATTCAATTTTTTTAAATTTCAAATTATTTTATATTAAAACACTCCCCACACTTATCCCCTATAACCACAACATCCCACCCCTAAAAAAAAAATATATTTTTAAATATATTTTTATAAATTTGTTTTAACATTTTCATTTTTTTAAAACACTCCCCACCCTTATCTCCTATAAGCCCAACATCCAGCTCCTAAAACACAATTTTAAATTTCATTAATCTTAACACAACATTTTTTTTTAAAAATTTTAAAAAAATTAAAACACTCCCCACCCTTATCCCCTATAAACCCAACATCCTGCTCCTAAAACACAATTTTAAATTTCATTTACATTAATAAAAATATTTTGCATTTTATAAAAAAATGTAAAACAGTCCCCACCCTTATCCCCTATAAACCCAACATCCCGCTCCTAAAACACAATTTTAAATTTAATTTATATTAATAAAAAAATGTAAAATTAAAAAAAAGTTTTAAAAAAAACACTCTCCACCCTTATCCCCTATAAACCCAACATCCCGCTTCTAAAACCCAATTTTAAATTTCATTTATATTAATAAAAAAAGTAAAAAGAATTTTTTTTTTTAAAACACTCCCCACCCTTATCCCCTATTTACCCAACATCCCGCTCCTAAAACATTTTTTATATAAAATATATACAATTAATTAAAAATTCTTAATACATTTAAAATTATGTACTCTATTAAAAAATTCACAAAATTTACAAAATCAATATTTTTTAATAACTATGGGGGTGATTACGATGGCGGAAGGCCCGCCACTGCCAGCCGTGCGGTAGCAGGCCCTCCGCCATCGGACAGCATTTTTCCCCCACCACATTACAATGGCGGGGGGAATCGCTTTCCGACCACGGCGGTCGCAAAGACTGCCCGCCACGCTTCCGCCACAGGCAATGGTACCGATTGCCTGGCGGAGCGGTCAGAATGCCTAAAATGGTGGCGGTGCCTAGCAGGCACCGTCCGCCAAATTACGATGCTGGCTGTAGCCAGCCTTTCCATGGCGGCGAAACCGCCATGGAAAGGCTGGCGGGGATTGGTTTTGGGGGCCCGTTGCGGGCCCCCCTTGTGTTGGGGGGAGGTGGTTGTGCACTGGGGGGGTTATTTCCCGGCACTGAGTGGCAGGCACTGCGTGGTGCCTGCCACGTAGTGCAGGGAAAGGCACTACATGCATTTTTACTATTGCGGCGGGTGCTGCAGCCAGCAGCACCCGCCGCAATGGTAAACATCACGTGCGGGACCGCCGCCATACAGGCGGGCGGTCCCAATCACCACCTCGATGTGGGTCATGATGGGAGCATGGCGGTCTTGGAGGTCTTAAAGGTATGACGCCAGTTTTATTCTGTTGTGGTTTGTCCCTGCAGCGTATGGGCTAACATGCCTTCTATTACTTTGCCTTTTTCTTTGCAAATAAAGGCTATGTTTAAACAGTGAAAGCGTGCATGTTCTATGTTACAGAAATGCTATTAGATGTATATGTATAAATATATATATTTTAAATGGAAAATTCAATGCAATTTTGGCATTTTATCCCTTGGTGTTCTAGGCTGCATATATGTATATGTGGATATCCATATATATATGTATGTTTGAGGGTACATATTTCCCCGAAACATACATGTGTATACATATATGTATACTTTGGTATCCTCCGGGTCCCCCCCCCCATTTGGGCGGAACTATTCAGTGCTTATGACTATGATGAGTATACCCCTGGAAGAGAACTAGGATTCAGGTAAGTTACTTATCCTTACTTGCCCAGCTCTTTACACTATATTTTCCAGGCTCGAACTGTAATCAGAACCAATTTGCCTTTTCTCATAACACTGTTGTGTGTTTACCATTACCTGCTCTGCATTTGCAGTATTTCTTCACCTGAATTAAAGTAAAGACTCCTCCAGGACTTTTGCTACCTTTTCTGGTTAATCAATGGAAATCAAATGTAGGCAGATATCCATCCACACACGGGGCAGGGCAATGCATCACTAGTGTACGAAATGCACCCCTAATCTGAATCGCCACATTCATTGTGAGAAATTAACATTTTTTAATTACACAACAAACGTAATTTTTTGCCCTATCAATGCAGCAAAACGCTTGAATAATATTGGCGTGTGGCAATGCTTGCTTATTTCCTTGTAGACAGGTGTTATGATTGGCCTGTATATTTTTTTCAGAATTTTAACTTGAGTATGAGCTTTTTCTGTCAATGTTGTGCTACACTGTGTGATTTAATTGAAAGAGAAACCCGCTGAAGTACAAATAAGGTATTAAGCCTGGTACAGCAGCATTTCAATTACTTTCCCATAAAGACTGAGCTCGCCTTTAAGATGTCTATATGTTTTATTCCGCTCCTCGCAGTGTTTTAAAGGAAAGCATATAGACATAGCCAGGTAGTCATTAGGGCAGCATAGCTTCCATTAAAGTGAAGGGTTGTTCTTCTGCTGTTTAAAGGGGATTGCAGTGGCTCAGGCTGTTAGAGTCCGCACTGTCTGTGTAAAGAGCTCTTGTATTTTGTTCGGAGCAACAGACACAATAGAAACTCAAATAATTAATGCTGCTTATGTCATTAATTTTCAAAAGGTCAAAAAGAAAACAGAATGTATCGGCTCCACTGCCTTCTTGGAGCAAAGCAGTAGGAGGGGTTTGAAATCCTGGCAGCTTTGTTTGTGCACATAATGTTAGCATTAATATCCTAGAAAGTACCTGCAGAAAGAGACAGCCGTGGATGACAGCCTTTTTGACCATGGAAAATCCACTTATTTATGCCTTCGGGAGCATCAACAGCATGCTTTATCACCACAGCGACTGCTCTAGCCCTTTCAATTTGGAAATTCATAGAATTTCATCCACGCAGATTCTGTAGTAAGTAGAGCGAAAATTCCTATAAGGTTGCGGGAAGGTGAAGAGTGCCCATGTATGTTTCCATACAGAGGGACTTTTCAATGGCACTAAAAGCTGATGGTGCTTTTTTCAGACACTGCAGAAAAGCATTATCACTATGAAGGGAGCCATGGTGGGGGGAGGATGAGGGGGTGTTCCTTTGTACAAACACATACACAGAGTGGATGCAGCCCAGCAGATAATGCTGCGCTTTAGGTGCTATTTTCTAAAAACATGGTTATGTGCACATTAAGATAAGTTCTATACATTCTTTGTCTTGTAACTGGATAATGCAGAATTCCTTTATAAAGTAATGCATAGCTTTTACATACATCTCTGCATTCTCTGTCCTTGGGAGCAGACTCCCTGGCCCCTGAATTACTCTTTGGCTGTTACCCAACAATCTATGCTACATGTTTGCTAGGTCTCTGGTAGCTCACGTGACAGCTTTCTCAGTGGGTTCTGACGTAGTTTTAGGATAGTAAGACCTCCGACCCTCGGTCTAGGTCCACTCTCTTTCCGCAGCTCCGCTGTGCCGTCTCTTGCCTCCAGACCCCGACCTCCTCCTTGGGAGGTTCAAGGCTGCTGCCCGCTCCTGCGCCTGCTGCCCGCTCCAACTGGGACCAGACTGCCTGCAACCACCGTAACCTTTCTCAGCCGTTTTTTTCTTAATTTTTCCCTGTTGTGCCAACGTTATTGCGCCCATCTGTGTCTTGCTGTAATTCCACCAATGTTTTTATTTTCTCGTGCCTGCCTGTTCCTTTCGCCGCTGCTGCCCCTGCGGCCCCTCCCCCCCAGAATTCCCCCCCCCCGGAATTCCCCTCCGGAATTCCCCCACTCCCGCCTCCCAGCCTCTCCTCCCTCCCACCTCCCCGACTTAATGGCGGCCGCTGAGCGGTCACGCCGTCGGCGCGCAATCGGCAAGCCCGTCTGTGCCCATCCGCGACACGACCGCGGCCAGCGCCAGGAACTCCGGACCTCTCAATACCCATCACTACGACACCACCACCCTCCTCGCACTCCATCCTGGAAGACTTAGAGAATGCCAACAGGCCTCGCCGAACACGACCCACGGCCAGTTCTCATGCCTCCACTGCCGCCAGACCCTCACCGCCACCCCGGCCTCCACCACCGCCGACGCCAGCACCGGGGACACCCTAAAATGCATCCTCCTCAACGTACGCTCTGTACACAAACACACCTTGGAAATCTGGAACCTACTCGACTCTCTCTCGCCCGACATCGCCTTCTTCACATAGACCTGGACCAACGCATCCTCCGCCCCCGACATCAGCACCGCCATCCCAGACGGATACAAGATCCAGAGGAAAGACCGCCCCAACCACCACGAGGGGGCCTCGCCATCGCCCACAAGAGCACCCTCCGCCTCACCACCTCCAGCGAAACCTTCCCCTCTGCCGAACACCTGCACTTCCAGATCCAGACCACCCCCAAAGCCACACTCCAAGGAACCCTCATCTACAGACCCCCTGGCCCGAACACCCTTCGCCACCACCATCACCGACTTCATCGCACCCCACGCCATCGCCTCAGCAAACTACATACTCATTGGAGACCTGAACTTCCACCTCAACAACCCCAGCGACCCCAACTCCACTATCCTTCGTGACAACCTCGCCAGCATCGGACTTAAACAACTCGTCAACACACCGACCCACAGAGCAGGACACACCCTCGACCCCATCTTCATGGCAGGAAACAGCATCCAATTCAGCCACACAACGCAGCCGCCATGGACCGACCACCACTGTGTACACTTCGCCATCAACAAACCCAAGGCACCCAAACCAGCCCCAGGCCCACCTCGAAGGAACTGGAGCAAGGTTACCGATGAGCAACTTAACTCCACCCTCACCCGAGTCAACCACACCTGGGCACTTGACGCAAACAACGCAAACAGCGCAGCCAGAGAACTCCACACCTGGATCTTCAACTGCGCAGACGAGCTCGCCCCGCTACGCAACCCCGACAGACAACGCCCCAGGAAAGCCGCCTGGTTCACCACCGCTCTCCAAGAAGCCAGACGCACCTGCAGATGCCTGGAGAAGAACTGGAGAAACTCCAAGACAACCGAAAACCACACCACCTACAAGGACGCCTTGACGGACTACCACAACCAGATCAGAGCCACCAAGAGGAACTTCATCCACAACAAAATCCTGGCCAACTCCAAGGAACTTTTCAGTGTCATTCAGGAATTCACCAACCCACGCAGCGAAGCCACAGACATCACACCATCCCAAGACCTCTGCAACAAGCTTGGAACCTATTTCCACCTCAAGATCAAAAACCTCTATGACAGCTTCATCGACCATCCACCAGGTGCCACAGATGGCCCCCCGCCCCCCAGAAAAACCAGCCAGCCCACCATCTCCAACTGGACACCGATCATGGCCGAAGACACCGCCTCGACCATGAAAAGCATCCACTCGGGGCCCCCACCGACCCCTGCCCCCCTCACATCTACCACAGAGCTGCGGCCGCCATCGCACCCAAACTACAACGCACCATCAACACCACCTTCAAAACAGCCACCTTCCCAGACGACTGGAAGCGCGCAGAAGTCAGACCCCTGCTCAAGAAGCCCACAGCTGACCCCACTGACCTCAAGAACTATCGGCCCATCTCGCTCCTCCCCTTCGCAGCCAACGTTGCAGAGAAAACAGTCAGCAGGAAACTGACAGGATTCATTGAAGAGAACGCTGTCCTCGACCCGTCCCAATCCGGATTCCGAAGCAACCACAGCACAGAGACCGCCCTACTCGCCACCACAGACGACATCCGCACCCTCCTGGACCAAGGCCACTCCGCAGCCCTCATCCTACTCGACCTATCAGCGGCCTTCGACACCGTCTCCCACCGCACACTAGTCGCCAGACTACATGACGCAGGCATACAAGGAACAGCCCTGGACTGGATCCGATCATTCCTCACCGGAAGAAGCCAAAGGATCAGACTCCCACCCTTCCTCTCTGACCCCACGAAAATCACCTGCGGAGTCCCACAGGGTTCATCACTGAGCCCCACCCTCTTCAACATCTACATGGCCCCCCTCGCAGCCATCATCTGACAACACGGCCTCAACATCGTATCCTACGCCGACGACACCCAGCTCATCCTCTCCCTCACCAAAGACCCCACCACTGCCAAACTCAACTTCCAGAAAGGAATGCAAGACGTCGCAGTCTGGATGACCAACAGCTGCCTGAAGCTCAATGCTGAGAAGACAGAAGTCCTCGTCCTCTGTACCACCCCTTCTGCATGGGACAGCACCTGGTGGCCGACCGCCCTTGGAAGCCCACGTACCCCCTCAGACCACGCCAAGAACCTCGGCATCATACTCGACTCATCACTCACCATGAACCGACAGGTCAAGGCCGTCACCTCCAGCTGCTTCAACACCCTCCGCATCCTCCGCAAGACCTTCAAGTGGATCCCCCCTGAGTCAAGGAAGACAGTCACCCACACACTCGTCACCAGCAGACTGGACTATGGAAACACACTCTACGCCGGCATCAACAAGTCCCTACTCCGCAAACTCCAAACAATACAGAACACCGCCGCCAGACTCGTCCTCGGCATCCCCCGACACGAACACATCAGCCAACACCTACGAAGTCTCCACCTGCTCCCCGTGGAGAAAAGAGTCACTTTCAAAATCCTCACTCATGCCTACAAATTCCTACACAACAACGGACCCAAACACCTCAACAACAGAATCAACTTCCACGTACCCAAAAGAAACCTCCGATCTTCCAACCTTGCACTGGCCGAAACCCTGCGCATCCACAGAGCCAGAGCAGGCGGAAGATCCTTCTCTCACATTGCAGCCAAGACCTGGAACGAGCTACCGGCAGACATCAGACGCGCCCCCTCCCTGAACACCTTCAGGAAGACGCTCAAGACCTGGCTCTTTGGCTAAAAAGATCTGCGGACTCCCCCCCCCCTCAGCGCCTTGAGACCCTCACGGGTGAGTAGCGCGCTTACAATTCCCTGATTGATTGATTGAGGATGGGAGATATAATGCAGAAAAAACACTTTAGGCACGTGTATCAAAGGCAAGATGATGCTAAGCTGATTTTCTTTATATTATATTCATAATATGATTGATTGGAGCGAAGGTATCATAGAGACTAGCTATGAGCAGGGGCAGATGAGCAATAGGCTGCTTTGCTAAAAAATGAAGAAAACCCACCTATTCTGCTTTCTTGCTCTTTGAGTGTATCAATGACTTTTTATATATCATGAAACCAGCCAACAGGCACCGGGATTAATGCAGCAACACTATATACAACTTTATTCATTTCTGAATATTCTATAGGACAGCATGTAGCCATGCGGCTTTTGCCCACTCTGCAGACATGGCAGAAAGATGAGAGTCAATTAGGAACTGTGGTGAACATATTCATTGATGGCGGGTACTATAATCAGGAAAACAGCCAAAATGTCTGTAAGCATCTTGCTATAGATACATGTGCTGAGCAGAATTGGGAAACCGATGCACATTGAGACACATACAGGTTAGGTCTTTGATTGGGATTGGTAGGCACTGTGCACAAGTTGAAAATTGTAATAGATGTGGGGCAGTTGATGCGATTGGTAAGCACTGTGCACAAGTTGTCAATTGTAAAACAAATGTGGCAGTTGAGGAGACAGCGAGAAGCAGACAGAGTTCTAAAGATTATAGCCACCATAAGAGCATGTGAAGTTTGAACCTGAGCCACGTTTTCAGTTACTCTTTTTTCTGTTGTTCAACTCGGGTCAGGCTTGGTTGGCATAGGTCTCCTATGAATGTTCAGGGAGGAGGAACTTGTACGAACACGATTAGTGGGTTTAGGTTTAATAAAAAGTAATCTTTACTCCTCTCCTCGCTGCCATCCCCACCTTATGTCTTATTCATCTCAAAGATCCTCCCTCATTCCTTTTTTCCCTTCTTAAATCGTCCTACAATCTGCCTTGCCGTTTATATCTGCTTCACATGTACACCAAGCATCACTGAAATTGTTAGACTGGAATATTCCACTCTGGAACATACTAGAGTGCCATGACATCACAAGCTGCTCTGTAGAGATGCACCATTAATGTGGCATCCATGCAGCTCATAACTGTGGAATACACTTTCTATGAACTCAGCAGTGAAGCAGAAACGCCCACTGACTACCCGTCTATTGAGTATGTCTCCTAAATATCACAGACTTTAAACTGCTTCGAGGTATGCTCTGGTAGATTGGTTCATTATGGTTGTACTACTGAATATCGACACCCAGATTATATATTGAGGGCAGAATATTGAGCCTAACTATAACGTCCCAGCAACCTTTATTTTTTTAGTGAATTTCTATGTTTTGTTCTATGTTCTATGTTATGTTTTATTATATTTCCTAAGTATAACGTCCTTGTAACCTTTGGTTTATTCACTGAAAAAAACAAAGTTTACAGGGACATTATAGTTAGGCTCAGATTTCACTCGGACAAAACCATTGAAATTCAGCAGTTATAGTTACCTGAGTTACCTTCATAACTTATGCCCTCGCAATGTGCTGCTTATGACCTCACATATTACATCACTCATGACATGGTAAGTGACATCACTGATGACATCTCAAATGACAAATGATTTTCACCCGCTGTGAATCCGCAGCTCCACACGCCAAAGAAGATCCTGATTGGCTGGCCACAACTTGAAAGAAAAGTTGTGGCAGCCATTTTATATATCGGGAAACGGTCCCAGGGGCTGAAAAGTAACATCTAAACTAAATGAAGGGGTCAGGTCAGCGTTCCTGACCCCATGTGTGTGTTATAAATGTAGGAAAAGCATGTACAATGGGCAGCAAAATGGGAGATTTTTTTTTGCCATACTTGATATCCGCGGAATCGGTGCAGACTCAGCATGGCACCCCCCATGAAAATTTGTGACAGATCCGCAAATGTCGCCGCGAATCAAAAAAATAAATATAGACTCACACCTACTCTGACACCCATATAAACTCTCTGACACCCACTGTGATACCCAAAGAGACACTCTCACACAGTCACACACCAAGACAGACGCTCTTACACTCACTGTGACCCCAGACAGAGACTCCAATATCCACTCTCACACCCATTCAGACACTCTCTCACCCACTCATATACACAGACACTCTCACACACACAGACACTCTCACACCCAATCTGATGTGCATGCAGACACTCTCACACCCAGTCACACACCCAGACAGACACTCTCACACCCACTCTGATGCCCTTACAGACACCCTCACACTCGCTGCGATGCCCAAGCACTCTCACCCCACTCACACACCCAGACAGACACTCTCACACTCACTTTGATGGCCCTACTAACACTCTCACACCCAGTGGCACACACAGACACACAGTCTGACACCCACTTGCACACAGTCAGACCCCCTCTCACAGACTGACAGAGACAGTCAGACATCCACTCACAGACCCACTCAGATTCTCACACACCCACACCTACACCCACTCACAGACTCAGACACACCCTTACACCCCTACTCACACATACATATCTAGTGTTAAAGTGAGAAACCACTCACATATCCAATAAGACATTCTGTAGTGTTTCTGGTGTGTTTTGGATCAATCAACCATAGATGAGCGCTTTTGGTTTGTGGATCCTCAATGGATCTGTGGATCTGCATAAGATTTAAGAAATCAGAATTGAAAATAAAAAAAACAGTTTTTAGTGAAAGGGTTAGTTCTAAAAAGAGCCTTTGTGTTTATGATGTGTAGGTGATAACTACACACAATATAGGATGCAGTCTTTGAAGTTCTTGAGAAACATCCTGTTGACTTTCTCTGTCAAGTGAACGCCATAATTTCTATATATACCCACCATGTCAAACCGTAAATTGTTGTTATAGATGGAGCCTATGTTGTGGTCTCTGAGGAATGCAGAAATAGTTTTATTGGCATGTTTCCTGGCTTTGTCAATCTGTGGACAGAATTTGTTTGGCCACTTTCATTTCTGCCTTTGGCAAATGTAGAGAACATCAAGGCAGTGTGAGGCAAAAGTGCCATTAATTGACCAAAGGTATCCTTCATTAGGATTTCTAGTCCTATCCTAGTAAGTGTGCCTAGGTCATTGCCACCAAAGCGCACAATCATGAGGTCTGGATGTTGGCAACCCGCATTGCTTTCAACCATAGGCAGCAATTGATGTCACTTTAACCCTCTCTGGCCAACCCAAGTAATATCCACATTAGGCAAACCCAAGCCCCTGTCAATGCTATTCTTTCTAGCACACTCTCTAGCCCAAAACATAAAGTTGTGACCCACAATCCACACTCTAACCATTTTGAAGGCAAGGAGGAGTAGCACACAGGAGAAGGCTGGAGTTGAATGAGAAAGTTTTCAAAAAGTAAGGCAGTTAAAATAGAGGACAGCACCTAATTAAACAAAAAACACATTTGATTCTATGGTGTAAATATGCAGGATTTTTGGTCTCAGTTAAATTTAAGACCAAAACTTAAGTTTAACTGAGACAAAAGTATAACTTTACAACTTGTAAATGCCCTTTGTGAATACCGATAGTCGTAAAGTTAGACTTTCGTCTCAGTTTACCTTTGTGAATCTGGCCCCAAGTTGGTGTTCCTAAATTTCTCCATTCTGTAATTAGTTAGATACACATAGTATGCAGTTTTTTTGTACAATCTTTATGATTGTTTTTCCCCACTGTTCATTGATGATTCTTTAAACAGTACATCACATTTGGTGTATGAGTATAGAACCTGAGAACAGTAAAAAAGGGAAAATACACCCACAGAAGACATTTGTAGAGTGAGAAGCATGTGGCATTTTGCACAGTGAGTAAAAATCTCACTTACACTTTTGAAGGCAGGTACTATTATAATGCCTTCAGCTGGTGGTGGTTCTCCAAAGGGTACTGTAATGGTAGACTGTCATGCTGCACCTACGGTGTCCTGCATTATTTAGTTGTGGCTTCTTTCTGTAATTGTTTTTAAGTGCTTCCACATAGAAGTTGTCTTATGTAAGTAATTTTTTGTAGTACCCCAGGATAAATGTTTTCTGCAAGTATTGCAGTAGAGATATTTATCTGTAACCTTTTTTCCCTTGACAGTATTGTGAGATGCTTCAAAACATCACTTTGTTTTGTGCTTCCTGAAGTACTTGTGCACAAAAGTGTATTTGTAAATAGTCAAATAAGTTATGTTATGTTTATTTGTTCATTGTTTGGTTTAAATTGTTTTGTAATGTGTTCATAAAATGTATTTGTAAAGTTATAAAAATGTGTATTAGTTATTTTAGTTATAGGTCACAAACACGCCCATACAGGTACTCATACATGAACTCGCACACCTCATTTACACAGGTACTGGCACACCAACACATACATTCATACAGCCCCTAAAAATCCCATACAGTCAGTCACACACGCATTTACACATGGAAACTGCTACTTACATAGAATCATTCACCCATACAGCCATTCACACACCCACTCATACAGTCACTCACACACCAAGCCACTCACCGATACAGTGACTCATACACCCAGTTATACACTGATAAACCCACTCACAAACGCAAACACATATACCAATACAGCTACTATCATACCCTGTCATACACTAATAAAACTACACAGAGACTGAAACATTCATGCACAGACTAATGCAGTCACTGACACACCCAGGCACTCACCGATACATTCACTGACAGACCCAGGCTCACACTGATACAACTTTTGACACAACTAGGGACACACTGATGCATCTACTGGCATACACACACATACCCAGACATACCCAGACACACACTGAAACAACTACTGATACACCCAGCCACACTCCGATACAGAAACTGACACACCTAGGCACAAACTCATACAGGCAATGACACTTCCAGTCACATATTTATACAGCCACTTAGACATTCAGCCAAACACCGATACAGTGTCTCAAACACCAATATACATACTGATACAGCCAGTTACACACCTAACCACACACTAATACAAACACAAACACAGGCAGCCAAACACAAATGCATCCAAAAATACACCCAGGCACACACTGATTCATACATTGACACAGCCAGGCACACACTAATGCACACACGAACACACCCAGCCACAAACTCATGCATACACTGACCCACCCAGGCACACACTGACACATACACTGACATACCCAGGGACACATGAGTGCAGACACTGACACACCCAGGCGCACAGCAATGCAGACACTGATACACCCAGTCAAACACTAATGCTTCCAATAACACAGCCAGGCACACACTGATGCACATGCTGACACACCCAGCCAAACACTAATGCATTCAATAACACACTTAGGCACACACTGATGCATACACTGACACACCGATGCATACACTGATGCAGACACTGACACACCCAGGCATTCAGCAAAGCAGTAGCTCACAACCCAACCATACACTAATGTACGCAGTACCACATCCAGGCACTCACTGATGCATACACTGGCACACCCAGGGACATACCAATGCAGATACTGACACACCCAGGCATATACCAATGCAGACACTGATACACCCTATCAAACACCAATGCATCCAATAACACAGCCAGGCATACACTGATGCACACACTGACACACCCACTCTCACACTGATACAGTCACTGACACATTAAAAACACAGAGTTAGCTCTTTGTTTGACCAGATGGTGGTTCTAACAAGAACAGTCTTTTTCTAAAATGGTTTTTAAAGTTTTTATTCTTTTTATTTTTTTAATAAAAACTGAACAGGGTAGTAAAAAGGATAAGGATGGGGAAATGCAAAGAAACAACTGGCTCCAGTCTTCAAAAAACATTATGCGGTCACTGGAAGCCCAAAAAAAGCTAACAGTGATGCTTCTTCACTGTACCCAAGAATGCACCCAAAGAAGACATTTTTACAGCATCAAGTATGTGGCATTTCGTGCAAAAATAACCATGTCACTCAATTTGTCACAGGCAGCTGGTATTGTAATGAATGCAGCTGATGATGGTTCTCCCAAGGCAGCTGTAGAGGTTCACTGTCCTACTGCACCTGTTTTCTCCCACATCATCCAGTTGTAGACCATTTCATGAATTGTTTTTAGGGTGCCTCTGCACAACTGCTTGCCACAAATATTGCACTGCACATATTTTTCTGTTAGCTTATTTTCCCCAGAAGGTATAGTAAAGTGCTTTGAAACATGACTTTCTTTCCTGCAAGGTGGTATGTCATCCTCCTCATCCTCAACAGGTTGTGGATGCTCATCTTGGACGGACAATGTAGCTTCAGCTATTCTGTAAAAGCAGAGTATCACTGGTTCTCAATCCTCCATCTAGAGACTTCACTGGAGAAGTAACTGGTTTTGGGTGTGGTTTTCAATGTGCATGGGTGAGGTCCTTGTATATCCAATCAAAAGACAAGGTGTGGGTCTGTTTTCGAATCCGGTCTGTAAATTCGCGGATTCGCGAAACTCGTAAAATGCGTAACTTTGTTAAAAAACAGATATAAGGTGGCTTATATATACTTTGTAAATATGTTCACACTGATGTCATTAATGACAATTTATAAAATTTTCAGCGAATCCGCAGATTCAGATTCGTGGATCCACTCCAATCACGTGATTGGGATTAAAAACCATAAAGTAGTAGTCCATCTATGTTTACGGAGCCGCGAATGTACTGCGGTACACGAAAAAAAATCATTTTTTTGGGTTGAATTACATTTAAAAAAACATCATATACTTTACATTAAGTGCATATGTGAGTTTTATGCTTTTAAATGTATATAAAGTATATTTATAAAAGAAATAACATCTACAGTACAAAAAAACTAGATTAAAAATCTAAATAAATCGTAATATTCTTAGCATTAAAAATAAACCCTACAAATTAACTAAAAATATTAAACATTAGAGGGACATAATACTTTAGAAATGGAATTAAAAAAAACCTTAGAAATTCACTTAAAAAGCCAAAGGTTACAGGGACACTGTAGTTAGGAAATAGAATTAACAAAACACCATAGAAATTCATTGAAAAAAACAAAGGTTACAGGGATGTTATAGTTAGGCTCAGAGTTCACTTGTACGAAACCAGTGAAATTCAGCAGTTATAGTTACCTGAGCTAACTATAACTTACGTCCCCGCAATGCACTACTAATGACCTTACATATTACATCACTCATGACATAGTCAGTGACTTCACTGATGATACCACTGATGACACTGATGCCTGGGATGGTAGGAGGGTATATCCCTCGTGTCACTATCCAAGCATTGCTTTACATGTTGCGTGGCTACATTTTTCAAAAATTAATTAAAGCAGCTAAATGTAATTCATATCACCCGCATAGTGCCCAGCATTCAGGGACGTTTCGATAGCCTGGTCACATTCAAAACTACAGCCCCAGTGGTCACAGTTGCTCCATTACACCCATCATGATGCAGAAGAGCAGGAAGGAGAGGATGTAGCCTTACGGCTAGAGCGGTCGACCTCGAAGCTGGGGAACCGGGTTCGAGTCTTGGCAATGACGCTCAACATCCTGTGATTCTGGGCAAATCACTTAATCTCTCTGTGCCTAACAAAAATGAATGTGTCCATCTGTAACGAAACTGGTGCTCATGTAAAGCGCTCTGATACCTGATATCTTCGGGTCTAGTTTATGCTATATAAAACACAAAAAAAACAAATATATATATCAAATACCCAAACGAACAATAAACAAATGAGAGCAAAAAGAGGGGGAAAAGGTACCTAATACACATATAAAACTATAGACTTTAGTCCTTTTACAAAATGTTCAAGGGCCTGATAGTATCCCTATGAAGAAGTGTGAGCAAATCTATTTCTGAGAACATTATCCCCTGCAGGTGCACAAACAAATATGTGTTAAAAAATCATCATGCAAAAAAATGTCAACTTTAAGCTGAGCACATAAAATGGTGATGGTCTGTCCCTGGGGCCTATGGAACCACACAACACCTCCAGGGCTGAAATCATCAAAAAAGGTGCCCATCCCCTGGGGCTGCAAATGCAAGTAAATGGGGAGGGGGGCCACGTGGCCCCCTTCCCTGAGGCATCAATGGCCCGGGGGACTCCATCCCCCCCGGGCCAGTTCAGAATCTTTCACCCAGGGAGCCCACCCACAGGACATAGCGGTTTCCCCTGCCCACAGTGGTACAGGCAGAGAAACCTGTGCTTGCTTTCACTTGACAGGAGCATTTTCAAATCTCCCGCCAAGCGGGAGCAAATGCCAAGTCTGCTCCCAGCAGGCAGGAGCTACAGAAATATAAGTAGCTGCTCCTTGCGGGCAGGAGCAATGCTGGCTCCCGCTGTATGCAGGGAGTCGACTGGGGCCACGGGGACCTTGTGGCTCCCTCCTAGATCCCAACAAGAGCATGGGGAGGGCCCTGGGTAGGTACAAGAGCACCCACCTTTTACTATGGAGGGCCATGGGGGATGGGGTCCCCAGGGCTGACATCGGCCCAGAGAGGGTGACTGTATGCTCCCTCCCCTAAGAATGATACTGGGCCCCGGGGGATGAGGTCCCCAGGGCCGAAGTCAGCCCCTCATGAAAATTATTGCAGGCCCTGGGATGGGGTTCCTGGGGCAAAATCAGCCTGGGAGGGGTGCTTTGTGCCCCCTCCCTCTAAAAATGATGCCAGACCTGGAGTATGGTGTCCCCAGGGCTGAAAATAGCCCAGGGAGGGGGTCATGTGGCCCTCTTCCCTTAAAAAAATATATGACCCTGCCACATGGAATGGGGTTCCCAAGGCCTAAGAAGGCTTGGAGAGGCGAGTCACCCCACCCACTCCCTTTAATTAAAAACCAAGCCACCCACCAGGATGGGGACCAGGCCCTGTGGTGAACCCCCCACTGCGCACGGCTGAAGGGGGTTGCAGTAACGAATGACAATTAAGTATTAGTTTATGGTAAAAAAATACTTGAAATTCACTGAAGAAAACAAAGGTTAAAGGAATGTTATAGTTAGGTGTAATGAAAAGATCTGTTTTCATTTTTTTAAAAACATAGAAATTCACTGAAAACCCCAAAGGTTGAAGTGATGTTATAGTTAGGTGAATTTTGTCCATGACAACAGTAACGTTTTGAACTTTAAAAAAATAAAACAATCACCAGTTCTAGTTAGCAGCACAAACTATAACTTGCACCCTTGCCATGCACTGCTTACGACCTCACATACGACATGACATACTTATGACATATTCTATGACGTAATTTATGATATCACTGATGACATCTCAAATGACATCATTGATGATGACACAGTTCTGAAAATGCCACTTTTTAGACAGTCATAGCCATATGCAGCGTCGATGCGCTGCATTTCCAATCGCACAGCCAAAAGAACCAGTTACGAAACTCCTTTAACTTTAATCCATGTTTATTCCATATTATCCTTAATTCAACAAACTTTTCTTTTTTGTTCACGATAAGGCTGGTGAAAGTCCCAATTTTTTAAAATGAAGCAATTAGACAGTTGCCATTTTCTTTCCCCAACCATTTGTACCTTCTGCCAGTGTCCTGGGTTAGATGAAAGGTTCAGCTGTTTAGATTTGTGCATTGCTTCCCGACAATGACAAAAGGCAGCTTTGGTGTGGATTGGATGGGCGATCCTGTCAGGATGACTGGGGAGGGGCTGTACCCAGTCTCACAGTTAAAAGGGCTTTGCCTACTGCACACACACAGGAACCTGAAACTAGGCCTACACTGCCCTTTGTCACTCCCAGACAGTTTGGAGCCTTGACAGCGTAAGGGGAAGAACTGTACAGAATCAGCTGTGGTGGTAGGACAGGGAGTCCCTCCCACACAAAGGCTGGCAACATTTGTAAATATTGGACTTTTAGAGGCATTCCTCAGAACACTTGTGGACCTGTGGAAGTGGAAGAAGGGCTGACAGGACTGTCCTGCTGCTTGAGGGACTGACTTACTGTCTGTGAAGAATGACTGGACCTGCTTGCCTTCTTCATCCCAGGCTAAACAGAGTGACTCCAAGGGTCAGTTGGCTGACCTCTTGTGAGAGCTACAGGCACACAACAAGCTGAGCTGCTGCAACTGGACCTGCCTGAGGTCTGCTAGCCCATGCTGGAATGAGTCCCTGATCCACAAGAGGTGCCTCCCCAGATCCTGGACAAGCATTAGCGTGTACTCCTCCTAAAGAAAGGGTGAAAGGTTTGGGCTCTTTGCGACTGCAATTGGGCCCATTCGTGCCAAGACTCTGCCGGCCGCGATGGCCGCCAACATGGCTCTGGAGAGGCCAACTGATCACGTGGACAGTAACTGCCAACCACAACCGACAATGCAAGACCTGCATTTCACACAGCAACCACCCGCAACCCCCGACTGGCTGTTTGAGCTACAGCAGTGACCATCTTCGACACTCAATCTGCTCCTCACATCCTCCTCCAATGCAAACGGAACTCTTTGCATCAGACTTAGAAGGTAACTTTTCAACTGGACTCAGCTGGTCCCTGTAACTGACACGCACTCCATCACGGTTGTTTTGAACTTTTGAGTTTCCCCCAGCCTTTCCCTAAAAACTTTAAAATTGAATATCTCTGGTTTTACTGATTGGAGTTTTGTTGTTTTGGCATCATTTTATTTATTAACCAGTGCTGTGCTAATTGTGGACTCTGCCTTACAGCTAAGATGCAAAGTTTTGGCTTCTTTTAACTTCATGGGCCTTTGTTCATGTAAGCATGGGTCTGATTGTTAATGTATTTTGATGGCTGTGACAATGTGCTATCGTTACCTGGAATTTGTTACAAGTTTTGGTCTACTTTCCTTGTACTTCACAATAATTGCTTGCCATTTCCTTTGTTGATTGATAATACTCTGTCACCCTGTATTGCTTAATCAGACCCCTTAAATATGACGTTTTCCTTAGAAAAGTACCAGATTTTACTTCAAGAAAACGACAACAATTAGCTTATATGGTATATTTATAGTTTAACTTCGAATCACTATTATTTTATGTCTTGAGAAATAGCAACTTATGATTTATATGCTATGGACCAGATTTAAAAGGAAAGTGACTCAGTGCATGCGCAAGACATTTTGCTGTGCTGCACTGAGTCACTTTCAAAGCACAGGGATGCAACATATTTACAACAATATGTTGCATCTCTGTGCTTCCCCCTGCGCTGGTGCACAAACTGCTGCTGTGCACAGGCACCCTTGCACCATGGTGCAAGGATGCCTGCGTCGTGGGGAGATTGTTTATGTGCAGGAAGGGTTCCCTTCCTGCACATAAACAATCAGAAATGGCGTTTTCCAACTTGTAAAACATCATATTTTTAAAGGACTGTTTATGGGCAGGAAGGGACACCTTGCTGTGGATAAATAATCATTAGAGGTTATTTCCTCGTTCTATGTGTGCTGCAGAATGCAGCACCAATAGAAAGAGGAACAAAACAAGAAGAATGAATACATTTCTCCTTGTTGCGCCTCCCTACGCCTCCCCTGGGGAGGCGTAGCATTCAGACGCATTTCCAGATTTATGATTTCTTGTAAATCTGGAAATGTGTCAGGTTCCATGGGTGTTGCGTGGGAAAACCCACAGCAACACCCATGGAATGCTCTTTCACGCAAAGTGCTGCATGTGAAGAGGCCGTATTTACAAGGACAGGAAAGGCCACTCAGGGTGGCTTTTCCTGTCCTTGTAAATATGGGGCAGAAAAATGTGCTGCCAGTGTGTCACAAAAAGTAACGCACTGGCAGCGCAAGGGGCTTGTAAATCTGCCCCTAAGTCTTTGTTGTTAGTGCTACTTCTGTTGACTCAGTTCTCAACACAAAAACATATTATCAGAATTTAGCAGAAGCTTTTGTCTGACAGGCACCCCTCATGAATAGTTCATTTTAAGCTTCATCTTCTAGGGTGGGATCAATTTATCAAATGTTATGTTATAGTTATTTGTATAGCGTGCTATCCACTCATCAGGGTATCCAGAAGCACTAGGAGGAAGCCAGGCAGCTGTCGCCTGGAGAGGTTAGTCAAAGAACCAGGTTTTTTAGCTACTTGCAAAACTCGAAAAGTGAAGAGGAGGCTCTGATGTGGAGAGAGAGGTCGTCACATACTTTGGGGGAGAGATTGGAGAGGGCATGGCCACCGGCTGTTGCTTTGCGGATTCCGGTTATGCTTGCAATGTCATATAGTGTACGCTATATTTCATTTGTTCGATTGGCAGTAGATTATTGTGTCAATGTTGAACCTTCTGGAACCTCCTGCCTGGAACTTTGACGCTTACCTTTCAATGTATTTCTCCATAGACTTAGAAAGGGTAAAACCCGTCCATACAGCAGGACCCAAAAGTCCCAATATCAGTCGTACATTCTGGCAAGTAATAACTGTTGGATTTGTTCATGAGGGTTTTAGTATTGTTATATTCCATATAGGTACTCCAATATAGGCTCTGGTAACATCCCAACCTTTCACCTATATTCATCCCTACATTACATACATAATGGGCTGCTAGGACTAACCCTTTACCTAGTTACAGTACTGCACACAGAACGTGGGGTTTTCCCTGAACAAATAGCCTCATTCATTATGCATGAGGATCCTTGGATTCTTGGAAACTCAGCAGGACTACCATCCCCTGCATAATAACTATGTACAAGGTTCATTCCCGGCGTCATCCTAAGTCCGACAGTGGCACAGCAAGGTAGAACCCCTGGGGATACCTTTGGGTATATAAACATCACATCTTGCTGAGATAGTCAGAGGAGATCACGACTTCCATGACGACACACTGACGCGAGACGCTGAAGTCCCTGCATGCAGATACTCCAGCTCGCAGTGGTCTGACTTCCCTTGCGGGGTGTCCAACCTGAGACCAGGACGGGGATCCACAGTTTCTCACTTGAGGTAATGGGGGTTGACTTCATCCTAGAGGGATTCTTGGCTTAACACCTTCATACATGCTAGGTACACTCAGGTACATCTAGTTAGGGTAGCATCGTAGGAGTACGCATTTTATTGTCATGTATTTTATATACTCGCCTGTATTCATGATTATAGCAAAATGGTAGAAATCTACCATCCTTTTACTTTCCTAGTGCTTCTAATAATTTATATCTGTTACTGTCTAATGGTTGTTTCAGCACACCTATTCTACACTAGAATAACGACTGTTCAATAAATACTTATTGAAAAACGTCCATACCGTTTATTCTGTGTATCTCCCTGAGACTAGGTGAGCACGAGTGACTGAGCGAAAAGTAGTACGCTGTTTCCACGGTCCTGAGGGATCAGGGCTGTCATATTCGATAGTTGCCAAGAACTATTCTCTCCTTGGTAAGAGGAGTTTCTAGTGGCACTGTGAGCTAGCTGGTATAAAGGTCAACATACCCGGTGGGGGTGTCTGGAATCAGTGTGGACACCAAGCCCGCAGTGTATGTTGTCCAAAACGCGCAGATCCTGTATAGTTTGTATAGGAACTACATGACAGTATGCAATTATCGACAATTATTTGCTAGTATTACATACTGTTTTATTTTCTTTTTTGTGTATTCTTTTCTGTAACTAAGCCTCGTCATTCTTGTGATGTGTTTTATCAATGCACCTTTGTTGAGGGGCTCCATGTTCTGGAAGTCTCACCCACGATTTGCCTCATGAGGCTAATGTTCGATGAAACCAGTTTCACTGCACGCTGATTCTTTACCGAAGAATCAACTCAATATCTACAATACCATTTGCCTTCTAAGAGGTCTTAATTTGGTTTGATCTAAATTTCACAGTGAAGGGCAAATCTATTTTCCTTCTTATTTCTGTGATCTGAAACCCATGCTTCCCTCTTGCAGAGCTAATGGATAATTTGCTTTTACTAAAAGAAAGCTCATGAAAGGGAGGATGGCCTGTATACCTTTCATGGGAATTAAATGAAAGGGAGGAGACTTGAACTCCCATGACCTAAGAAATCAGCTAAATTGCTCAAACATGGACCGAGAATAGCATTTCAAGACATGCATTCCATTAAAAGTGTATCATGGTGGGAACATTTTAATTTCAGAAAGATATCTCATAAAAGTTCTGTGAAGTTATATTAGGCCAAGATAAACTTGTTTCAAGGGATCTGATAAAATTAACATATGTGAAATTTTGGATTTGAGGTACAACATTTGATTAAACTATTTTGCATGGGAAGAACTTGACCAGTGTTCTATTCTGAAGTAATTTACTGTGATGGCTGTTTTATTAAATCTTTGTTTAATCTTTATTTCTCCTTGTTACTTCCTTTTTCCATGTGTGCTGCACTGCAGCACACATGGATTAAGAAAAATGCCTCTCAGGATTGTTTTTGTGCAGGAAGGTGTTTTTGTGCTGGAAGGTGTCCCTTCCTGCACAAAACCAATCATGCTTACACTGCAGGCACCGTTGCACCATGGTGCATGGGTGCCTGCGTTGGCGCTAGGCAGTACATTGTGTGCCAGCGCTGGGAAATGACAGGAATGCACTGTATATTGTTACGTATGGCGCATTCCTTCCCTTTCCTTATCAGGCAGCTCAGTGCAGCAATGTGACATGCTGCGCTGCACTGTGTGATAATTTAATAAATATGCCCCCTAGTAACGAGGAGAAATAAAAATATTTCTCCTCGTTACACCTCACCTCAGGAGGCATAGCAGTTTGACGCATTCCCAGGTTTACCAGTGTTAGTAAATCCGGGAATGTGCCAAAATCCAAGGGTTGATGCGTGGGAACACCCATGGAATGCCTTTCCAGGGCAGAGTAACGCAACGCAGCGATTTACGCTGCATTACTCTGGATGTATCAAGCCATGGAGGGCCCTGCAAGGTGGCCAGCGTGGCTTGACAAATCCAACTTGGGTTTTGTGCCGCCCTTGCTCCTCCTTGCATGGGGCAGAGGGCGATGCAAAACCTACATAAATATACCCCTAAGTTGCATGTTTGAGAGTACAAAATGCGGTTTGGTGACCTTTTGCCAATAATGCTGAGGGCTAGGTGCTACCAAATAAGTGCTTAGAGGGCAATAAGTTCGTTTGTGCAAGTGGTGCTCGCTCTGCTATACGGGCCGAAATGTGGGACAAAATCTGTTGTTTCTAGGCAATTAGCAGGTGGGCTTTCACTATTACATGGTCTTTTACTTAAGAAAAAATTAACAGGGGATAAATAACCGAACTGGAGCTCTTTGGAACACCTCTCCAATGTAGCATATTTTTTTTCTTTCTGAGAGGTAACAGGTGATTGATCGGTGAGTTATTTTCTTTGGTCAGTTATCATAAGCCTCCCTTGTCTCCACTTCTACCATTCTATAATTTCATTGATAGTAGAAGACATGGCACTAGTTCGAATGCTGAAGGAGCAAAGATGCTTAGTGCTAATGTCAGCTCTTGCATCTGTATGATAACGGTAACCAGGGGGTTACTAGGAAAAGCTAAAAGCTTCAGGGACAATTATCGATAAGTATACAAAATATGAAGCACAAGGATTATGAACCATTCCTTCTCCATCAGGCATATATGTGTCTCTTCCGCAACTTGGTACCATGAGTGGCAAATAGGGGATTTTCTGAACTCTAAAAATAAGGTACTTAACAGATTATATCCTTGCCAGTAGCCATATTTAAGCGATAACCTAAGAATTATAAAGCACTTTAGGACAGACAGAGAAAATGGACATCACACATCACATCTACTTATCTGAACGGAGGCGCATGCATACACTGAACCATCAGAGAATTCAGAGTGCGCTGAGATCATCTGCAGGCATACAGGTGAAAACAGCCATTGCGAGTATGAACCAATAAGATAAAACCAGAACCGCAACAGGATCAGGAGCACTAGAAGCAGATATACCAAGAGTGCATACGTGGCCCACGTGCACAAATCTGATCCAATGTAGGCAATTAAAACATATCTCTTTAAGCATCAAGGATTGGGAGGGTTTGTACTATCAACCCCTTTTTATTATTTCAATAACGATCAGTGAAAGAAGGGCTTCCCAGACAATAAAAGTATCTTATACAGAATACTGCAAACCATGTTTACCAAGATTTCATGCAACACAGCTGAGCAAGGGAAGTTGCTCTGCTGTGTGGAAGGGAGAGAGCTCAACTATATTTACAAATATATGGCACAGTTCAGATCTCTCCTAGTGCTGGCTCACTTTGGCTGCCTGGTGCCAAAGCAGGCACTCTTGCACCATGGCACATGGGAAACTGTGTTACTGATAGGATTGCTTTTTGTGCAGGAAGAGATGCTTTCGCGCACAAAAACAATCCTTAGAGGTACATTCCTTTATGTGTGCTGAAAAATGCAGCACACATGGAAAGAGGGACTAACGATGAGAAATGAAGATATTTCTCTTCGTTACACCTCTCTCGGGTCGGCGCCCCATGGCTTAAACCAGGTTTAGTGACTTTAGTAAATCTAGGTTTACATCAAAATCCATAGGTGGATGCACAGGAACACCCATGCTCTACCTATGGAACGCCTCCCCGATGCAAAGTATTAAAAGTCATTGCTATGTGCTTCATTACTTTTCTTTTTTACTAAGCCACGCAAACCAGGGTTTGCGTGGCTTAGCAAATCCCGAAAAACATTTTGCATTGGGGCTACGTCTACGAAGTGATGCAACCTCTACACAAAATGTTAGTAAATCTGGGCCCTTGTTTTTAACCCATGGGGTGAAGCAGACAAGGCATTCCCATTCTCCACAGTACTTCCCCTACATGGAGGACATGAACGTCTCACCCTCCTGGGGATCACAATGGAATCCTGGATCTGAATCAGAATCATAATCTGGAAGCAATTTTTGTGGTGAAATTCCATCAGGTACTAACGCTTCTTCCAGTGATTCTGAGTAACATGGTCATGCAGCACAGCAAGGCAGTCTTGATGTAGCCTTCACAAGCGCAACCTGTGCCACTGAGAGACAGTGGCAGTCTAATCCAATCCAAAGTGCAAGTAGATAAAGCATAGAGCAGAGGAAGAGTGCTCTCTTGACAGCCCCTAATAAATACCAGCCTCTAATGCCTCCTTCCACTTAAGATGCTGGATATAAGGTCAATATTGCAATTTTCTTTCCCATTGTCTGCTTCTAGCTGTTTGTGGATGATGTGTTAAGTGGGGAAATTAGGCAGTAAATCATATTGCATGCCAAACAGTTTTTGGGGGAGCAAGTGGGCACTTTGGCACCTCATTTTAGGGCACACTTCATGAGGGAATATTGCGCAAACCATCGGTATAGCCTTACTGGTCTTCTCTTATGGTCTGGTCAACACCCAGCTTCCAATCTGTCATGAGCAGAGATGGATTTTTTATTTTGAATTTTATGCTGGATTTCAGTGATAACTTTGCAGTATTGCAATGGGACCCTGTGGGCCATAAGAGATTGTTTAGAATTTGGCTTGCTGTGCAACATTTCTCATCCAAATTGCCTGAGATTTATACTCCAGAGAAGGATATAGTGCTCAATGCATCTTTGATCCTTTACAAAGGGTAGCTGCTGCTCAGGCAATATATATCAAGTAAGACAGCACAGTATGGCATCAAGCTTGAGAGTGTATACTGCGAAGGTCTTCAGTATAAATCATATAGATTTCCCTTCTACATCAGGAATTAGTGAAAGGATTATGTAGGATTATGCTCAATTACTCTTTCTTATATTTTATAAACTTAATGTGGATAATTTCCACACAGGAGTGGAAGTGATCAGCAAGTTGTACAACGTTGGCACTGAAGCTTGTAGTATAATTCGAAGTTGCTGTCGAATATCCTGTCAGAGCCCTGTTTTTAAAGCTCTAAAATGGTAAATGCAAAGTGTTGCTAAGAACGTCTTGTTGTGGAATTCTAAGACGGGCATGAATTGCACGTTCTCACTACAATTCATGATGAGACCATATCCCTGGAAAATGATTTGGGGTGAATTGGAACCGGGTACAAGAAGTAGGCTATCCACCTGCTCCATTTGGCAATGTGAAATGCATATACTGCCTATCGTCACACTACCATGGGATATATATGTCCTTTCTTGCCTTTGATTTGGTCGTTACTGTTAGTTTCACTCCGTTAGAAGCAATAGCCTGTACTTTATCTGTTGCAGAGGACATTGTAAGACTGCAGGATTGACCCTTTGCAGACCTCCTTCCTGAAACAGAGAAGAGTAAACTATATTGCAGATGCTGAGTTTATACTCTGTAAGCAAAGAGGCAGAAGAGTCTAACATCTACTGTCCACAGTGCCCATTTCAGCCAAGCCAGTGCATTCCAATTTACATCGCTCATCAAATTCTGGGAAACTGACTGAAGTGGAGCAGTTAGTTTAAAGCTTGTTATATGGCTTGAAATAGCCATGCATGGATTCATACCTTCCATTCCATATCACTAGACTTGCCTATGCAGCCTTTTAAATTGTTCCCTCTAAGTTGGAAAATCTTTCTAATAGTTATCACCCAAAGAATTACCATGATTTATACCTGATAGATACATGCCGGTCAAATATGTAGCCTGCTTGTCACCTTCATCCTCCATCAAAACATGGTGGATGTTCCATCTACCGTGTTACACATGCATTGTAGTTAACGTACTGCTCTGTCCCTCAAACCCCAAGGTCCTTAGTCATTCTGTAAATGCGTTTTAGGGAACTTGGGAGAGTCTGCACCCGGATTTATACCACAGTTTTTATATGTAGTCATGCCCAAACTCTCTGAGGTATGGGTCAACAGACATCCTCAGACATCCTCAAAGTTACCACCCAGCTGTGGAAGAATTGGATGTAGCTTAGTGAGTGCACTAAGGGTGCAAGAAAGGCAAGTCCTCCTGAACCTAAGGAGGCTGCCATGCGGAGGTGTCGGTAAAGGTTCACCTGGCTACCGCACAATATTGCTCATGACTCAGACTGAGAGACATGAAGATATAGTCAAACCTTAGCCTAAACTTGTTTTCATAGGGATCTTGTGAAGATAGTAGGCAGATGATTAAGATAGGAGTGACACAGGGATCACTGCACTCAGCTGGTCACATATTTATTTTCATAGTACAAACACACACCTCTCTAACCATGCATGCAAGTCCATCTCTCTAAACTTTCTGTGTTCATGGCACCTGTGCACTGTTCAAATTGCAGATAACACAAAAGGAAGTTAGTTTCCCAGTGCTGAACAAGAGGATCTGACGATAAAGCATGCCTTAGTATGTGGGTGTGAGTCAACATTTCTATACAATTTTTAGCCATAGACAAGTGATTAAAGCAAAACACAACAACTATGGGCCCGATTCTGATGTCGACGGACCGGAGTCCGTCCGACATTGGTCAGGAACTGTAACCGACCGACCTCCTGTCATCTGTTACAGACCTGCAAGTAGGATGTGACCGAACCCTGTTCGGTCGCAATCCTATACTTAACAATGGGAGCATACATTCCGAACGGAATGCATGCTCGCATTGTTAAGTGCAGAGGTGCAGTTCATCCCTGCACCCAATGGCAGGCACCCCAAGGTGCCTGCCACCGGGGGCAGGGTTCAACAAGGGGGCACCATAGGTGCCCCCTAGGAAGCCATTCGGCGGTCACGCACCCATGGGGGCCGTGCAGCGGGCCCCCAAAGACAGTTTCCACTGCCTTTTTGTGCCGGAAAGACCGGCACAAAAAGGCAGTGGGAAACTGCCATCGTACTTCCTCGGCCGGAAAGAGCCAGCCGGGGGAGTACTGAAGGCTTTCCGGATGGCGGACGGGCACTCGAGCCCGTCGTAAGCCATCCGTAAAACCGAGTCGGATTCCTTTCCGACCGAGCCCATCAGAATGGCTCGGTCGGAAAGGAATCCGAACGGCACATTCCGATGCGGGCAGGAGGGCTCCGACCGACGGTCGGAGCCCCTCCTGCCCGCATCGGAATCAGGCCTTATGGGGGGAAATGCCAAGAGTACACTACTAGTCTAATTTTGGTATCAGTGATGTAAGACTCACATTGCCTGTTAACTAGGAATATTACATCATTCATCCTTCTCACATTTCTCCTGACTACAACTGTACTGACAGGCATGTATGTGCTTTCTCTATAGGAAAGGAAATGTTTAACACTCTACCTGAATGAGGTCAATGGTAACTTCATGTTGGGTGTGTCCGAAGCATTTGGGCCCCATTTCTGTAAGGAAGGTTCTGGAATCTTTGGGATCCACAGAATTCCTACCATCCATCATGCCCACTCTTCTACCGCTGCTTGAAACCTCAAAAGTGAGAAGAATCAACTACCACTTACAAAATAGCAAAAGAGTTGGTATAAGCATTTTTTTTCTTCCTGTTCCTGAAAAGCAGCTGAGCAGAGGGTGATAGTGCCACAGCAAACCATTTGTTGATGTCATTCTTATGACACATATTTTCATGCACAGCAAATTTTCCCATTTTATTCAGAAAGAAAACAAACCTTCGCTACATTTTGAATATTTTCTTGGTTCTCTCCAGTGGAATCCACAAGCAATAAGCATTCCCCGTGTGGGAAAAAAGGGTGCAAAAATGTCTCATTTGTGCAAAACAAAGATATGAAGCCATACACACAAACAGCTCCAAACATAAAAATAAGTACCTTGAAGATGTGAATCAGCAAGGTACATAAACCTATATATACTTCAATGTTTTGATTGTTAATATTTTTTGTGATATTCTTGTAGCAGTTTATTAAAGACTCAATAGGAGAATTTACAGGCCATTTTTAATTATTCAGCCTGTCTGCATAAATAAAGGCACCCTATCTAAACAAAATAAATATATCTTCAAATTGGTATTCACTTGTGAATTCAATCACTTATTCAGAGAATTCTCTTATGGATAATATTGCTGTTTAGGGTTCGACGTTAACATGTGTGATGCAAAGAAGATGGAACTAGCTTATATTCTTTATTTGTTAACATACTTTAAAATACTTTAAACTTGTAAATAATACATCATTAAAAAGCAAATGTGCATCAATCAGAACTGTGTTCTTGTAATCAATAAAATAATTGAAGTAATCTGTTAACTCAAGTCAAACTATATTCAATGCATTATCAATCTAAGTAAATCCTGCTCATTGTGCGGCAGAAAGCAGTAAAGTATCTATGTATATTTTCTCTTCTTTGTACATATTTAAAAAATATTTAATGATTACTAAGGCAGGAGTAAGAACATTTACTCTCCATGAAAGCTTTGAGACTCTGCCCGAGTATTTAGCTCTCATTTTATTAATCCTGCCTATAAGCCTGTGAACGGATTTCTATGTTTCTCACACACCTTTCACAGTAAATGTAATCCCCTGTTGATTGTATGTCAGAATATCATATTCAACAAGCATAGGCAAAACCAATAAGTTTCGCCCATGGGCGCGATATTGGCTTTGGTAAGTGGGTGGGATTTGCTAATGGGGTGGTGGAGGAATGGATAACGGGATGATTTTAAAAAGCTCTTCATATCACTTTTTAGGTCCAGATTGCAGACCCGTGGGGCTGGTGGGAAGCATGAGAAGAACCAGGGACGGGATGAGACAAAACAGGGAGAGGGTGGGCATAAGTTAAAAAAATATGGTGTGGATTAGAGGAGGGGGATAAGAAACAGGGACAGGAGGGAGTGGAGAAATAACAGGAAGGGAGTAGGGATACGTTTAAAAGTCTTTTTAAAAAAGAGCTATGACACAGCCAGCATTGACCTCGTCATAGCTCAGAAATACTAATTGTAATTATATAGCACTGACTACCCCTGATGAGGCATTGAAGCACTTTATGGTGAGTAGTACATTACTCCAGAACCCAAGGTTAGTGGTTAATCTAGTGATTGCTATGATTAGTAGTGTGCTCTTAAGAAATATTTGCATGCAGTTACTCCAGTTACTCTATGATAGATTATATAATACCAGTTAGGTGTGATCATTAGTCGGGGCTATGTGTACATGAAGAATCCAGCCCTTGCTGACTCCACAAGATCAGGCAGAGAGGATAAATGGATGGATGGTTATAGTTGTCTCCCTCAGCAACCCTCCAGTATCCCCATCACAGACAGAGAGTGTGCACAACATTTCAATACACAAAACATTTTGAACCTCTACAGCCACTCCAGCCTTGTGTTGAAACCCTGAACGAGACACTACATAACATTACATGTGGAAATAAAATAAATAATATAAGCAAATTGAAAAAGTGAAAATTGTGAATATAAAAGCTGTGATGGTCAGATGTAGGGACCATTTCACTATAAAGACGCCAGCTCACCCTCACTTCATCCCTGCACTCCTGCCTTCGTAACAGTCTTGCCACTAACCTGATGTCATTGTGCTACATGCTCTGTCTTCACAACTGCCCTAAATGTACCCGCAAGCAAACCCCTTTGTCTTACCTCATTGTGCACTTCTTAAATACTTAAAACTGTAAATATAAGAACAAAGCAATTTAAAAAGTGTTCCAGATCTGCCTGGATGATCCCTGACTGGTAATTAAAGTAAAGAGAGAGGCCATGATAAAAAGTAAATACAGAAAGCTTTCTATAAAGTTCTGTTTACATTTCCTGTCTGAGCCTTTGCAGAATCAAAAACACTAACAAATGGCAGGTATTTCTCTCTGGGAAAGATGACAACTGTTAGAAACTGGGTTTCTGGTTGGCAGAGGTATGCACCTTGTCCAAGCAGAAGCCACAATCCTAGTCAGGGTAAGCTAGATACACACTAAAAGATAACCTGTGCTCACCCTCTGGTAGCTTGGCACAGAGCAGTCAGGCTTATCTAAAGAGGCAATGTGTAAAGTATTTCTGCAACACACACACACATTAACACAATGAATACACCACAAAAAGACTCCTCACAGGTTTATAAAAATAGGTTATTATATTATAAACAAAACAAGACCAAAATGACAAAAATCCAATATACCGAAGTTGAGATATTGAATTTTTAAGTAATAAATTCAGTAAATCACTTAGAAGCAAGTAGTGCTAAAAGGTTACTTTAGGTTGTGCTGGACTGGGGCAGAGACAAAGGGGCTCTTTACGATGGCGGAGGGACTGCCACCGCAGGGCCCGCGGCAGCGGTCCCTCCGCTATCTGGCTCCCATTTCCCCCCGCCACATTAGGATGGCGGGGGGAATCGTTCCGCAAACGTGGCGGGCGCAAAGAGCGCTCGCTGCGCTTCCGCCACAGGCAATCGTTGCGATTGCCTGGCGGAGTGGTTCTGACCGGGGATATGGTGGCGGTGCCTAGCAGGCACCGCCTGCCTGATCACAATGCTGGTGTCAGCCAGCCTTTCCATGGCGGTGGAACCGCCATGGAAAGGCTGGCGGAGGCTGGCTTCGGGGGGCCCGTTACGGGCCCCCTCTGTTGTGGGGGGGCCAGTTGTGCACTGGGGGGTGGCAGGCACCCTGCGGTGCCTGCCACGTTGTGCATGGAAATGCACAACATGGCCATTTAACATTGCGGCGGGTGCTGCAGCCAGCAGCACCCGCCGCAATGTTAAATTGCTGGATGCGACCGCCGCGGTGGCGGTCGCATCATAATTAGGGGTGCAGGACTGCCGCAGTACGGGCCGGCGGTCCTGATCCCGCTACGATGGCGGGCGGCATCGTAATAGGCCCCAAATTTTGGGTTGACCTCGTGGAAGTGCAGTCTGGCTACAGGACCCATGCAGGCCCCAGTGAACAAAGTACCTTTGCTGGTCGCAAGCAAAGAGATGGGTCGATCTTCTCCATGCAGTGAAGGTGATGTGTCGGTTCCGAAGACAAGTGCCGGAGTCGAGAGGAGTTGAGCAATGCACTGGATTCTGCCATGCAGTCGAGGGGAGGCGTTGATCACACCAAGCTGCAGCGGCGGTGATACACTGTCCTATGCATTGATCCCTGGAGGTAAATCGCTTGTTCCAATGCGATGCGCCGATTTTACTACAGCAACCAAGTCAATGCGCCGGTTCTGTTACATACAGACAGGAGATATGTCAAAATCCATGTTGCAAGTATCTGGGCCCCTTCCAGTGAGCCAGGCACAGGAGCAGAGGTAAAGACTTGATTTCCCTGAGTCTCAAGCAACAGGAGGCAAGCCAACAAGCCCTTGGAAATCACTTAGAGAGAAGGCAGAGTCCAACTCTCCTTCAGCTGAGTCAGAGAGCAGCCGGCAGAAGGGCAACACAGGAGAAAAGCAGGCCTTCCAAGTATGCAGTCCAAAGATGAGCCCTTTATGCAGCACAGCAGTCCTTCTGACAGAGGTTCAGTTCAAGGGTCAGAAGTGTCGGGTTTTAGAGGGTCAGAGACCCAGTACTTATACCCTAAAGTGCCTTTGATGTAGGGGGTGACGTCAAAGCAGCCCTCTGAAGTGCACAGATTCCCCTTTCAGCTCAGTCTTGTCTGCCAGGCTATCTATGGGGGGGATAAATAAGCCCTTTTTGTTGGGACAGGACACAACCTATTCAAGTGATGTGTTAGCCCCTTCCTTCCATCCTGCCCAGGCAAGGTCAGCAGAATGCAGATGTATGTAGATGGGTACTCATACACACCTATCCTTCCTGTGTTGTGGCTGCCTAGAAGGAATGCACAATTTGTAGCTGTCACCCACCCCAGACGTGCATTGGAGGCAGGCTGTCAGGCACACTGATCAGTACGTGAGGAAATGTCCACTTTCTAAAAGTGGCATTTCTAAAATAGTAATGTTAAATCCAAGTTCACCAGGAAGAAGAATTTATCATTACCATTCCAAACATATGAAACATGAAAAAGCTACTCCTCTCTGATCAGGAATTACAGCTTTAAAGCGTATTAAGGAATACCCATTGTTACCTATGAGAGGAGTAGGCCTCACAGTAGTGAAAAACAAAATAAGCTGTTTGTCATTACCAGGACATGCAAAACATACAAGTACATGTCCTACCTTTTACTTGCATAGCACCCTGCCCTTAGGGCTACCTAGGACCTCCCTTAGGGGTGACTTATATGTAATAAAAGGTGAGCTTAAGGTTCAGCAAGTAGTTTTAAATTCCAAATCGAAGTGGCAGTAAACTGCACACCCAGGCACTGCAGTGGCACGCCTGAGACAGGTTTGAAAGGGTACTTTCGTGGGTGGTACAATCAGTGCTGCAGCCTACTAGTAGCATTTAACTTACAAGCCCTGGGTATATGGTATACTACCTTACAAGGGACTTGCAAGTAAATTAAATAAGTCAACCAGGTATACACCAATTATTCACATGTTTAGGGAAGAAGCACATGCACTTTAGCACTGATTACCAGTGGTAAAGTGATTAGAGTCCTAATCCCAACAAAAAGATTCAGCAAACATGGGGGCAAAAAGCAAAATGATTGGGGGAAGACCACTCTAAGGCTGACAGGTCTAACAGCAACCCTATAATGAACTGCCTTTTAAAGATCATGGTTAACCATTGTGAAGAAGTGAAGCATTAGAAAGGCCTCTACTACATAAAAAATATATGAAAAGCACACAATTAAAGATGCTCTAAATATAGAAAGATAGCCTGGTGGGTTAAAGAAACTGCTAGAGAGACAAATCAATGTCACACATCTGGTAGTCAGTTGAAAGAGAAGCGTTTATTTGGGCAAAAGGATCGAGAGTTACAACTCTGTGAGGCACAACTCTCTCAGCATGCGCTATGATTAGTGGTCCTATGCAGCCTCTGAGACAGGGAAACTCTGATAACATAGCTCAGTGTGCAGAACTTTAGCTCTGGTGGCGCCCGGTGCAACAGTCTTTTTTGGTGCCCCCCATGACCTCCTTCTAAATTAATTCCCTCACTACCACTCTCCAACAGTGCTCCTCATCTCTCCATAGTCTCTCATTTTTTATAGTGCTACTCATAGTTCACTCACACTCAGTTATTTTTTGGGGGGGGGGAGTTTTATATAGCACGAACTAGACCCGAAGGTATCAGAGCTCTTTACATGAGCACCAGTTGCGTTACAGACTGACACATTCATTTTTTTTGTTAGGCACGGGGAGATTAATTGATTTGCCCAGAATCATAGGCTGTTGTGCGTCACTGCCTGAGACTCGAACCTGGTTCCTCTGCTTCGAGGTCAACCGCTCTTGCCGTTAGACCACATCCTCTACCCTTCTGTGATCTGCAAGGTACACGTTCTTTGAAGCAGGCACATTAACCCTCTGTGCTACTTTCCAATGCCTAAAATTGCCACTAGACAAAATTTTGATCTCTCACCAGAGGAACATTAATACCCAGAGTTATCTTGACATTTTTATTGTTGCCTAAAAACCGCTGGATGCACACGGACATCATGTGCTTTTAAACCAAAAGCTATTTTTAAACACAGCGCCCTCCACCACCAAAGTCAGCGCCTGGTGCGGCTGCATCCGATGCACCGCCCTAAAGCTGGCCCTGTTAGTTTGACAGTGCACCTGCTGCGAATACCTGCATGTAGCCCAAAGTCACTGTTCACGTTTCACCTGCTTGAATTAGCTTTCCATATTTCCCGAATCAATTAATGCCATGACTGCAGGTCTATTAGGATATTGCAAAACGATGGGGGAAAGATGTGCATTAATGCACATTCTTAGTGTTTTGATACTATGTGATCTGAAAAGCAGGATGACTTCTTATGAGGTGAGGTAGATTGGTCTCTGTTGCACGACTCGCCCCCTTCTGAGAAGCAATGTCCCATGAACTTCTGAAAGCTGACTATTCCATTCATGGACAGATGACATAGGACATGGGAAAGAAGAACTAAAGCGCAGAGATTATGGGTCAGATGCACAACCCTTTTTTGCGGCCGCAAACGGAAGATCGGCCCGTTTGCGACTGCAAAAAAGGTTCCAGGCATGTACAAATGCTATTTTGCGAGTCACTGACCCGCAAAATAGCATTTGCGACTCTTGCTATTAGGAAGGGTGTCCCTTCCTAATAGCGAGTCACCATGCCATGTACTGTTGTTTTGCAACCGCATTTGCGGTCGCAAAACACTCGCAGTTTACCACCTACTTCAAGTAGGTGGTAAACCACTCGCAAACGGGTAGGGGTCCCCAGGGGACCCCTTGCCCCTTGTGAGTGTGAACGTAAATATTTTTTAAGAGCAGGCAATGGTCCCAGGGACCACTGACCACTGCCTGCCCTTAAAAAATGAAACTGAAAAATGTCATTTTTGTTTTTTAAATGCATCCCGTTTTCCTTTACGGAAAACGGACTGCATTTAAAAAAAAAGACCTGCTTTATTTGAAAAGCAGTCCCAGACATGGTGGTCTGCTGACCCCAGCAGGCCACCATCCCTAAGAGTGCTAGCCATTCCCAATGGGGTTGCGCTTGCCTCATGAATATTGATGAGGCATGCAATTTACAACCCCCGCAAACAGTGTCTGAGACACTGCTGTACATTGCATTTTGCGAGTCACAAAATGCAATCGTCGTACATCTGGCCCTATATCACTTCATCTCTAAGGGCTACATGCTCAGAATACACAGTGGCATGTGCGTCTTCTATCCAAACTGCTTATTTTACCAAAGAACTGTCTGTCCATGTACTTTCTGTTTTTTGTAATGTTCTCGACTTTTCTCTGTGTCATTTGAAATAGTGGTGCTGGAGCGCCAAGTATTACTTGAATTCCAGTGCAGGCAGCAGGTGGCCAGTGCAAGGGCACTTTATCAAAGCTAATTAATCTGTACTTGGTCCATGCGCCACTGCAAGAAAAGAAAGTGACATGGTAAGTGCTGCTCAATGAGAAGGCAGCAAAAAAGAGTGATAATTATGCCAACTAATGGTAAGCTATGGGCGGGTTCGAAGCCCAGTACTGAACACAAGAATCTTGCAAGTGAGAGCGCATGCTCTCACAAGCTCGACTTAAAAACAGTGTCAGTCATAAATGAGATCTCCTATATATCATTTACAGAAATGTTGTCCTATTGGGTGGAGATTTTCTATTAAATCTAATGAGGTAATATTTTAGGTATTTAAGATATAATATTTATGTTAAACGACATTAAAACAGCGATTTTCTGGAACCATAATATCATTTTACTCCAGAACTTGCCATTTTCCTTCTCCTCCACATGTGCTATACATTAACAACAAGCACCGACTTATTGCACTTCCAGCTGTCTAGGCAGGGATAGTGTCCAAGGCAGAAGGGACCATTTATCTCATTGAGGAGTTCCTGCGTGGTAAGGGTGGGGAGGCAGCTAGAGCCTTCGGAGGCCAGCCTGGGGTTATTTCATCTGGCACAGCAGGGAAGTAAGGAGAGAGAGAGAAAGAGAGAGAGAGAGAGAGAGAGAGAGAGATGAGGAGTGGTTTGGACATTTTTACTAGGGCTGATTTTGGATGGCCTGATAGTGTCAAATAGATCACAAGAACATTCTCTAGATGCTTGGCATTACTGCAGTACCACTAGAATTATAATTCACCATACCTATACATCTAAACATATACAAACATGTGCTCACTCGCACACACACACACAGACGCACCCACGCTTACTTCACATTTCAGTTGCTTTCCATCATATATTTCTTTAATATTCACCAAGAGGATGCTTCACAAAAAGAATGTTAATGCCACAAGTGTACTGACAACCTGTTTCTTCACAAAGAGGTCCGAGTCCAAAGGCTTTTCGTTTGAGTATGTGTGCTTTAGTCTAGGTATTCAGACATAAGCCGCGCCTTTGTCAGGAAGATGCAGTTACTTGAAGATAAACCTCGGTGAATAAAATACAACAAACCTTAGGAATGCCCATGGAATTCTAACATGCAATGACAACTGTTTTCTGAAATTATCTGTGTCTTAGAACACGCTTTGGTGTGATTTACTCATGAATGTCCAGGAGAAAGACTGTTAACTCACAAAAATGTTTTGTGATGCACAACGTTATTTTCCATGAGTAATTATGCCTTTCTCCTGGAAAATGAAGAGTAAGATTGGCCCAAAATAGTTTAATTCCTGCTCGACTGCAAGCACAGTATTATAAGACTCGTTTCTTCCTCTATTATACCCCTTATAAGATCGTTAAAGGGGTGATTGGTGGAGGAACATATTGCCTTTGATGTGCATTTCACGGAGCAGATGTCGTTCGTATCTTCGTATCTTTGCTTCCTGTAGGGTACTTACAATCTTGAAACAAGAAATTACTAAAGTCCTCAAGGAGGCTTTGGATTTGGAGTGTACTCGTTCTCCTGCCACAATCTTGGTAGAAGTGGCGGGGGAAGAGGTAGATATTGCTGGGCGAGGTTTAATTTTTATCGCCATGGCTGTCCTGAGGCTGTGTATCTCCTCAGCATGGCTGGATCCCAACCCTCTGGGGTTTCAGCAGTGGTTGGCCCGGCTTCACGTGGTTTATAACTTAGAGAAAGCCGTCTGTGCAAAAAAAGGGGTTCGCGCCCGGCAGAAAGGCTTAAGAATCTGGGCACCTCTGACAGAAGGATCACAATATTGGTATGGGCACATTGGTCCACTAATAGATTGCTGCTACTGCACAGGGCACTTTAGGGTAATATGGATGGGCTTTTTCTCTTTCTTTTTTCCAGAGGGCAAATGTTTGCTGCTTTTTCCTGTTTTCCAGTTGAGAAGGTTGTATTGACTATATATAATGTATTGCACTGTATAAGAGTCTAATCGGGCTTTTTTCTCGCCAGGGGCCAGATGTACGACCCTATTTTGCATGCGCAAACGGGTTTGCGACCCATTTGCGCATGTAAAATACAATAGGGCCATGTACAATTCCTATTTAGCGAGTCACAATTTATTTGCGACTCGCTAAATAGGAATTGCGACTTGCTATTAGAAAGGGGCATTTCAAGGGCGTCCCTTCTTAATAGCGACTCTCTGACCCATGTATGAATTTTTGCAACCGCATTTGCGGTCTCAAAACACTCGCAATTTACCGCCCTCTTCAAGAGGGTGGTAATGCACTCGCAAATGGGAAGGGGTCCCCATGGGACCCCTTCCCCTTTGCAAATGCAGGGGAAACTATTTTTTAGGGGCAGGCAGTGGTCCCAGGGACCACTACCTGCCCTTAAAAAATGAAACGAAAACGTTTCATTTTCTTTTTTTAAATGCATCCCATTTTCCTTTAAGGAAAACGGGCTGCATTAAAAAAAAAAAAACTGCTTTATTTAAAAGCAGTCCCAAACATGAAGGTCTGCTGAGCCCAGCAGGCCACCATCCCTTGGAGGGGCAGCCATTCCCAATGGGGTCGCAAATTGCGACTGCCTCCTGAACATTCATGAGGCATGCAATTTGCGACCCCATTGGGAATCTCAAACAGTGTCTCAGACACTGTAGTACATGGCATTTTGCGACTTGCAAATTGCGACTCGCAATTGAGTGCAATTTGCGAGTCGCAAATTATCATGGTCGTACATCTGGCCCTTTGTCTTTTAAGAATGAAATATATATTTGTAACTGTAATATCTTACCAGCTCTGGGGGGAGGTGGGAGGTGGGAGGCTGGGGGTCGGGCTGTTTGGGTTTTTTATAATGACAAAATGCATAATAAAGAAGATTTAAAAAAAAAAAAAAAGGAAAATGAAGAATAAAGTCACACCTCAGCCTGGAATAAGACACAACTATCTACATACAGGAAACACTTTGTGAGTCACACGGACATTGTCGATTTCGATATGCTCTCCTCTCGCAGATATATTTCTGAGAATTGTCTGCAATTGGGTCAATGTGCATGTTTAATTATAAGGAAGATGTGCGTCAGCACTGGTAATATTTGTTTTGATTTTTGGGTACATTGTATATATTGTCCAGGTGCTCTATAAATCCTTTCCTCGCCACTGTATTGAAATATTGGTTTGTTGGAGTGTTCTCATGCACAATTTGCACACAGCATTTTTTATATTAAGGCATCACTTAAAGGAGGGCAGCAAAGGAGGATCTGCCAAGCTCTGTCCACCACTCCCATGACGGGACTGCTGTTTTAGGAATTACCTCCTTCCTGAAGGTCTCCCCGGCATTGGGACACCCATGGAGCAGGACTCCTGCTAATAGGACTGCGACTTGGAGACCACATCTACAGAGTCAGGTCTGCTACAACATTTGGTAGAATTCTCCCAATGGATTATTGCACTAGAAAGTGTAGTGGCCTTCCAAGGAAAGGTGAATGTTGTGTTCCTTACGTGCTGGGGTATACCCCAGCATTTTAGAGAGTCGAAATATGTGGAATAATACATCATACCCCCATTTGGGGGTACCCATGTAGTGTCACTTTTTGAGGTGGGAATTTCGCCATCAAGCATGGGCATTAGTGGAATTACTATTGATATTTCTCAGCAAGTTTGAGGGAGAGTCATCTGCCAAACAAAACTCCAAATCAAGCAGTAAATATAAGAGCACACATTAAGTCTAAACCATTGGGAAGATTAATGAATGGCCTTCTTGGGAATCAGTGCCTCCCCAACATTTAGCCAAAACGCCCTTTGGGAAAATGCACCACACCGGCACAGTGGCGTAACACAAAATCATGGAGCCCCTCTTCAGATTGTGAGGAGGGGCCGAGTCTCCAATATTGCACATATATTCATTGGTCTTGGACTGAATGGGGCTCTACTTGAAGGTTTGGGGGCCCCTGGAGGGTTCCCCCCCCTCTCCCCTCCCCGTGCAGCAGGGGCTCCCAGGGCCGGCGTTACACCCCTGCACCGGCAGGTTTCCTTCACTAGTAATAGAAATTTAGTAAAAAGTCCTCAAGCCTGCTTATATAGATCTATAATTGCAAATTCCAACTACAAATTGGAAGTTTCTTTAAACGACCCTTGAGAGCATAGATGTCTTTTCGTTTGGGACAAACGTGATGTTTAAAAGCTGGCAGAGACTATGAGAGGAACAGCACTGCTGCAGCTGTCAACTGCAGACTATGTTAAAAACGTTACTCACGAGACCCTGTCAATGAATCAGAGTGATGGCTTAATCAAGAAAGTATTATTGTCATATCGTTGAAGTCAGATGTGCATATATGTCAGTAAGTGTTCAGAGATTCCTGTGGAGTTGTCAGAGGTACAAATGGGTAAATCAATAGACCTTAGGCTAATCTTTCAAACAAACTGAACAGCATTCCTTCCTACTTGCAAAAGTTATTAAAGCTGTAGTTAAGAGATGGGTGTTTCAGTCATGCAAAAAACCTTCAATATCTTGGAGCCGCAGGCCAGATGTAACAAAACTGATGTCATAGTTGTGTTATATATATTTGACAAAATATTGTTTACAAAAATATTGTGCCAAAATATCATCAACAAACATATGAAGTTTACATATTTGTATGTAAATTGCTAAACTATTGTGTCATCATTACATATCATTTTTTAAAATATGAAACTGCCAAATAATATGATAACAAATTAATTGCAAATATTAATACACATTAAATATATGACAATATATATCTATATGTATACCTTGAAAAATATAAAACAATATTTAAGCAATATAAAAGATTACATTAAACACATTAATAATAACCTAAAATTAAAATTAGCAAGCATACATATTAAAGTATATCAAACATATATAAATATATATATGTATATACTTTAAAAATATAAAACAATATTTAAACAATAAAAACAATTATATTAAACACATTCATAATAACCTCAAAATTAAAACTAGCAAGCATACATATTAAAGTATATCAAACATAATTAAATAATGCAAATGAATATAAAATAGTTCTAATTATTAATGCAAACGTAATTTATAAATAAAAAAATAATAAAATAAATAATATTAATCCAAAGAAAACGACACTAGTAAAACTGTTTGTATGAAAACTGGCTTTTTGCAGGTTTCGCCCCACTTTTTGCCCCCATTTGGACTATTAGCTGCTGGTTTTTCGACTCTGAGAGTGCACTGAGGCCTGCTAAGAAGACCTCAGTGCCAGTGTTCCAATCCCTAACAAAATATATGTCGAATTGGCTATACCCAATTGGCAAGGACTGACTTATTTATAAGTCCCTATAATATAGTATCCAGGGCACTCAGGGCATGTAAGGCAGAGTGTCCACATAGGGCTGCAGCACTAATTGTGCTTCCCTATGTGTGACAAAGGTCAAAATAGCTCCCAGCCTGTCACTGCAGACCAGAAGGGCAGAGTGTATGCTGCTAGTTTGAATTTGGCATTAAAACCAATGGAAAAGCCACTTCATCTCTTCCTAAACAGAGGTAGGTCCGGCCCTGCTTCTATTTGCGGAGGGTGAAAGACTTGCGGAAAGACAAGGACCCATTACTTGACATGAAATCTATGTGTTGAATAAATTTAATTGAATGCCTTATAATGACCCAGATTATTACTTCTTTTCAGCCCTGATGAAATCAGAGGCTAATTTGCCATATGATGAAACATGTGTTGGCTGTGTAAAATGCATTACCGGTGTATTTATATTGATGTACAGAAACTAAAGTGTGAAGAAAAGAATTTGTGGATCGAATTAAAGACTATGGACACCTCACGACTCTGGGGCCGATTCCGATCTCGGCCGGTAGGGCTCCGAATCGGATTCGGCTAAACCGGATCCGATTCGGAGCCCTATTGCCCGACCGATTCGTAAGCGCGTCCGGGCGAGCGAGTACGATGTGAAATCGCCGACCGACTCGTCCGGGCGTCCCGACCGCTCTGACCGACTCGTTCTCGGGTCGAACCGCACCGACCGACTCGCTCGGACTCGACTCGCACCGCGCAATGGAGACGTTTCCCGGCCGGGTAAGTACGATGCGCGCCGCGAGCAGTCCGACCGAGCCGCGCACTCCGGCTCGAAAGAGCAGTCGGAGCCGAACTTTGGGGGTCCGTGTCGGACCCCCTGTACGCGTAGCCGCGCGAGTCGCACACAGGGGGACCCATGGGTCCCCCTACCTGTGCGCGTACGGCGCGAGTCGCTTCGCCGCGTACACGCTGTAGGGGGCGCCCTTGTCCGCCTCGCACCCATTAAGTTAATGGGAGCCCGCTAACGCGTTGTACGACCGGCTCCCATTGACTTCAATGGGAGTCCGACCGACTCGAGTCCGATGGCATACGTGCGCATCGTACTCGTTCGGTCGGGCTGCACGGGTCCGATTCGGTCGGAAATCTCTCCGGGTCCGGCTCGGTCGGAGAGATTTCCGGCCCGAATCGGAATCGGCCCCTTAGTGTTGGATGTCTAATTCTTCTTGAACTCTGAGCGCTCATGACAATTGTTTTGTATTATTTTAACCCACAGGTTGTTGGTTATATTTGGGGTTGCCTTTTAGCCAAACCTTGTTCTTGAGCACCATTAATTTGCAACTTTCCTTTCCCGGATTAGTTCGGTGAGCTATCTGCTTTTGGCCTGGCTACCGTGTTCCCTCAATTTGCACTTTTTGTGCCACCATAAGTGTGACAAAGAAAAAAATGGCTCCCAGTCTGCCCCTGCAGACTGGAAGGGCAGTGTGTACACTGCTAGTTCGAATTTGGCATTAAAACTAATTGAAAATCCACCACATCACTTAACAATATATGTAAGTCTCCTCTAAGGAAGGCCTTTATAGTCTTACAGGAAGGAGCTGTATTCTGTTAAGTTAGACATATATTTTCATATGTCTTAACAGCAAAACTTCTAAATTGCCGTTTTGCTGTGGATAAAGTTAGTCGCCCCATTGGCTAGTACAGGGTTTCCCGGCTGGCACTGCAACCCGGTTAACTCCTGAATGGGACTACCTAACTGTATCATGTAAGGTATCAAATTAATGGTGACATTAAATGCGACTTATTGGTCAATTCGACATTTATGTCACTTTTAAACCTTTGGTAACTTTAGATAGTTGCCATTTCTGTGTCCAACTAGTCCAGTAGCCTCACAAACGCTTTAGCACACAGACAGAGTTCTGCCTGCCTGAGGATTCATGTAAAAGACTCCCAGGCTCAGGAACAAAGGCTGTTGACACGGAGAGAGGTGTCACCTCCTCCCACAGGATGGCCACTCAGAGGCATTAGCCAAAATGCAAGCTTCAAAGGTGAAGCCACCTTTGGAAGGGAAGCTGCACTGACACCCCTGAGCAGGATGCCTTTAGTTCCTGTAGACAAAGTGGTGACAGGGTTGAAGAGTGAAAACTCGCCCCAAAACCGGCTCTCCCATGGGCGTGTAGCCCTCTGGTGCCCACACCCCTATGGTGGACTACCAAACTCCTCACGACCAAGGAAGGGTCGTGCCATCTTGAAAAGGGCAAGAATGTGGCAATCTGGGATAGCCAGATCCCACACATCACAGGAACTTCATCACTAGGTAGAAGGGTAATTAGTAGCCCATTACCTAGTGATCACGTGGTTCCCTCTAGGCATTTCCTAGGATAAATAAGGCACCGTGGCACCCTGAACAGTAGTACTCATTGGACTTGGAAGAAGTACGAGAAGACCACTTTGAACCCGTTGGAAGCGCACAAAGAGAGGCTGCGATGCCAGAGTGACTGCACCTGCTGCACGTTGGCCTAGTGGAATTTGGATCCTGTTCTGCATGCCTGGCTTAGGGAAAAGCGAATTCCCTGTCCCAGTTCGCAGTAATGACTCCAAGGGTCAGCTCACTGACATCCCAAACCTGTACCGGGGACATTAAAGCTGAAAGAGCCCAAGTCGCATCTCTGGTAGCCACCGCAGAGGTTTTGCCACTGCTGGATGCTGGGCACCCCAGAGGACAATTCGGAAATAGCCAAAAGGGTCACCCGTATCTGCTGGACATGTGAGTGTTGGTTGTGACCAGATTCGTCACCCAAAGTGGACATCAGCCTCCAACAAAGATTTGCACCATGACCGCTGTGTTGCAAAAGTGCCCAGTCTGCATCAGCAGCCCTTGGAGCCCTGCACAGAGGACTTCGTGGGATCCTGAGATCCATGGACAGAGTCGCCCCCACTCACCTGTGGACCCAGGACTCAACCAGACTTCCCCCCTGTCGACCACACAGCATCAGGAGCATCCTTGAGCATCTTTAAGCCTGCATCCCTCAGCATCAGGACCACCGGTTGTCTTGTAACATTTAGAGCTTACATTAAATACACGCTGGTGGTCAGGTAACTCTTCAAAGTATCCTCTCAGGTCCCCTAGACCTCTATTCTGTCCGAATTGGTCACCCAACCTGGGACAAAGTCCTCAAACTAACTTTTTCAAACTGTTCAAAAGTTTACAAACTTTTTGTTGACCAATGTTTGTTTGCGTTTACAATTAAAAGAATTAAAATGTTCTAAAATCTGTTTCTCCAGAACCCTCTGGTGGATTTTGCTCATTAAGGTCTCTAAAAATTCATAAAAGTACACTCCATTTTTATCAATTGTTGTGTCTCTTTCTTGTTGCGTGACTTTCTTATTCCATTGTTTGGTGCTGCTAAATGCTTTACACATTGTTACTTTTCTAAGGCTTGCTACTCAGAGCTATAGCTACCCAGGGTAGAGCTTAAGGTTTTCAAACAAGCCTGACTGGACCCAAGACAGTTTTTGCAAGTGTATTACACAATAAGGCCTCACAGCCATATCATAATACACCCAAATCCTCACAGTGTTGTACTTTGGAAGGGTGAAGTTTAATATCCCCATTCCAACATAAAACAAGGGAATTGTTGGACTTCGGAGGGGGTTAGATGTACTATTCCCACTCCAATCCAAGCAAGGAAAGTGTTGGGCATTGTAGGGGTTACATTTACTATTCCCATTCCAACGTAAGCAAAATCAGGGAATGTGTTGGACTTTGGAGTGGTTAGGTTTATTAGTCCCAATCCAATCTAAGCAACAAAGGGGCCGATTCCGATCTCGGTCGGAGGCGCACCCAATACCATTCGGTCGGGAAAAAAGCCATGCGAAAGCCTGTTTCCCGACCGAACCGTACGCGGGTCCGGCCGAGCGAGTACGATGCGAATTCGCCGACCGACTCGTCCGGGCGTCCCGACAACTCCGACCGACTCGCTCGGACTCGAACCGCTCCGACCGACTCGGTCGGACCCGGTCCGCACCGCGCAATGGAGACGTTTCCCGGCCGGGTAAGTACGATGCGCGCCGCGAGCAGTCCGACCGAGCCGCGCACTCCGGCTCGTAAGAGCTGTCGGAGCCGTACTTTGGGGTCCGTGTCGGACCCCCTGTACGCGTAGCCGCGCGAGGCGCACACAGGGGGACCCAAGGGTCCCCCTACCTGTGCGTGTACGCCGCGAAGCGCTCGCGGCGTACCCGCTGTAGGGCGCCCTTGTCCGCCTCGCACCCATTGAGGCAATGGGAGCCCGCGTACGCGTTGTACGACCGGCTCCCATTGAGTTCAATGGGAGTCCGACCGACTCGTGTCCGATAACATACGGCCGCATCGTACTCGTTCGGTCGGACTGCACGGGTCCGATTCGGTCGGAAATCTCTCCGGGTCCGGCTCGGTCGGAGAAATTTCCGGCCCGAATCGGAATCGACCCCAAAGTGTTGGACTTTGGAGGGGTTAAATTTACTCTTACCACTTCAATCTAAGCAACAATACGTAAAGTGTTGTACTTAGGAGGAATTAGATATATGCTATTCCAATTTCTAAACTTTTTGCAAAAAAATTAAATGCAGAACAAAATAGAATAAAATAGTTAAACATATGTAAATAAAAAATATATGCATTATAGATAAATTATATTTAATTTCTATGAAAAAAATCATAATAAAAAATAATTAAAAAATACAGAAAAAATAAAAAATATTTAAAATAAACTTACTTACTCAAAAGTTTATTATTAAATGAAATAACAATTAATTTAAAAACAACAAATAATTAACTTAGCAATTAATTAAATAAATACATTTTATAATTATTTTATCCACTAATATTTTAATTAAACTAAAAAAATAATCAAAAAGTAAAACCAATAATTTAAATTTAAAATAAATTTCAACCGTAACCCACCGGACAACGTGCTTCTAAAATGTAATTACTAATTAACTTCTAAAAAGTGTAAATTACAAACTGTACTTCAATAATAAAAATACATTTAATTAAATAATTTATGTCATTAATTTTCAAATAATTATTTAATTAAATATTAAACAAAAAAACAATAATTTATATTGAAAAATTACAACTTTTACTAATAAACAATTATTTAATAGTACCAAAGCCTAAAATAATATAATACCTATATATGAAATTAATTAAAAATGATATTTTGTACAACTATATTAAGGTAAACAATACTTTATTAAATAATATTATGCACCTAAAAACAATATTCTTACCTTCTATAGTCTGTCCCATGAGATTTTTGACTTGACAATATTTTTGACACAATATTCTTGCAGCACAATATTCTGGTCATTCTCCAATGTGACACTTTGGGCCTCATTTTTGATGTCGGTCAGAAAGCATTCGGACCGACTAGGTCTCGGAATGGTTTCCAACCGAATCGGATTCGGGGAGTCCACCTGACCAATTACAATATGTCCGAACACCGTTCTGTCGGACTCCCATTGACTTCAATGGGAGCCTGTGTTCAGACTGACAACACAGGCTCCCATTGACACAAGCATTGGCATAGCCAATAGGTCTCGCCTTTGGGACCTTATAAGTGTTTAGTTATCCAGCACAATATCCTTGGTGCAACAACATCAACTGTTGCATGGCTAAACACTTATAAGGTCCCAAAGGTGAGACCTATTGGCTATGCCAATGCTTGTGTGTTGTCTACGGGCCTACTATCACCTGCCTGTGATTTAGTGGCCCTTTAAGCTATAGTCTCAGAATTTTTTTAAATTTAAAAACCTTTAAAAAAATAGGATTGCGTCTGTACACTGTGTCTGCGGTGACTGAACTTGTGATTCCGCAGCCTCTGAATTTACAGTCCTCAACACTGCGGTTTCCTAGATTTTGCCCACTTGGATGGTAATCAAGCCAGTAATCCTGAGGCCTTTGAGCCTGTGCAGTTGGAGTCCTCTGTCCTCGAACTTGTAAGGCTTCTGCTCCCGAGCATACCATTTAGAAGTATGTGAATTTTAAATCTGTCAGTATGTGTTACCCTATGTCTATGCCCAGACTGGACTCCCTTTGGCATCATCTGAGTATTCGGTCTGTCGGTGTGCAGTCTGAGCCTGTGAGCCCGTGGCAAGTTTCTTAAATACATTTAGGTGCCAGAAATGAATAACAAATGGAGCGCTTTTTTAACCGCTAATAACACGGTTTATAACTAGGGCCGTATTTTAGTGTCTGAGATTTTTTGGGGTTGGGAGATCCCCTGGTGAGGCAGTGTGCTGGGCAGTGGTGTAACGGGAGTGAGGTGGGGGTGGGCTGTTCAGCCCCAACCGGCACAAGTTTTGGGGGCGGCGGTCTGGGACTAGGTTGGGTAGTGGGCGATAGAAGTTGAGTCGAGATTTCCCGACAAGCATGCAGTGTATCCCTCTAAGGACGGGATGTGTGTGTGGGGGGGGATGTAGAGTGAGTGGGGGCTCGAAGTTTTAGAGGAGCCTGAAGATGGGCAGATGGTATTCTGCAAAATAATGACTATTATAGACGTCTTTCAAGTCTGTTAGAACATTGAAGTGTATAAAAGAGCTTGAGAACAACTGTCAGAAATATAGGCGAGGAGCATTTGCCGAAGAAGCCGTCACCTTCAAGCAGCGCCTCTGGTACAAGCCTGCACCAGAGCTGGAACAACATTGCAGCAGAGCCTGGATAATATTATAGCAATCTGCCTAGGCGAGACCTAAAAAGTTATGGGTCTGAGCAAATCTTGTTTGTTGCAGATGGACGAAATACAGAGCGCCGAGCCGTGCTGAGAGGAGGAGGAGGAGAGAGGTGTGAGCGAGCCGTGCTGAGGAGAGGAGGAGGGGAGAGGTGTGAGGCGAGACGCAGCTCACTTAAACAAAGGCCATATCTTACCATGTTTATTCGTTTGTGTAGAGCACACTGAAAGCCATACGTGCTTCTAGGCAAACCCAAGGGGGTTTGAGTGGAGCGGGGCCGGCAACGCCACGGTGGGGAACGGGGGCGCGGCTTCGAGGCTCAGTCCATGTACAGCGTTTACCTTGCGGGAGCGAGCAGCGGCGGGCGAGATAATTGCAAACAGATGGCGCCGCTGCTCGCTTCTGCAAGGTAAATGCCGTACATGCACGAGTGCTCATTGGAAACAGTGCAGTACATGCACAAGTTTCCCAAAAAGTACGGAGTGATTCCAAGAGGTCACTCCAAGGCAGCGCTTGCGCGTTGCGTAGGCGAGACCTAAAAAGGGGTGGTTGCAGAAAACCGTGCACCCTGTGGCGGGCACCCCTCGGTGCCTGCCACATCATGCATGGTTGGAAAGAGGGGACCCATGGGTACCCCACGGGCCCCAACCAGAGGCCTCCGGGTGAAAGGGGGGCCTGCTACGGGCCCCCAAATTTATATTCCGACAGCCGATCCTTGTCAGACAGATCGATTCGGAAAGGCTGTCCGAGTCCGACATCGTAATCACTCAGTTGGAAACGCAGTCCGTAGAGATGCACGAGTCAGCTTCGACCGACTCGGTGTCTCCGAATGCCGATGACCGAGCCGGACAGTCCGAACGGTTTCCAACCATCGTAATCGGTCAGTCGGAAATGTTTCTGAGTCAGTCGGAAGCAAAGCTTCCAACACGGATTCGGCTGAACCGAATGCCGTTCGGAGCCTTTCCGACCGACATCGTAATCAGCGCCTTTGTCCCTATAATAAAATTGCAATTAAAAAAATACATAATGAGAGACATGTAATATGGTCATATATGGCCATATCAGAATCTTGGTGATATTTGCCAATGATGAGGCCTGGTTTATTATGAACCCGTCAGTGGCAATATTATACCCTATTACTCATATACACTGACCTGCCTACCTGTAAATAAATTTCACCATCGAGGAAGGGGTGGAGCATTGTAAGGGGCTGGGCCTCGTGCTCAGAGCTCCCTAAGAGGCAGACTGACCTCCACCAATCCCACCACCCTCTTCCCACACAAAAGAAGGGTTGCTGAGGCTGTCTCCGATATCCTGGGGTGTTTTCACAGCTCTTAATGGACATCGGTTGCTTACAGCCACAGATGATGAGCTGGAAATCTACCATATGCTGTGGATTCCAGCTCCCCTTGTCTGCCACCATGTGATTTCAGCTCTTCACTGGGTGACCATGTTATGGAAGCCAAAATCGTGTGACACACGGTGGCATCAAGTGAGTTGGTAGGTCTGTATACATATTATATTATACATGGTACCTGTTATGTATCTTACTTAGAACATGTTTATTTTGGGACAGTTCGCTTGAAAAATTACAGCTAACAGTGCTCACTGATTGGAATTAAAATGCTTAGATAAAATTTGTTTACAGTTCTTGAATAACCATTAATAAAATAATCGGCAATGACGAGGGTAAGTGAATGTGGGCGATTCTGTGGCTCCAGTGAGGGGGAGAAGGTGCAGTACTCTTAAGAGGCAAAGGTAGCTGTATAATTTGCGAAATAAGGCTGGATGATTGTTGGTTGGTTGAGTAAAAGAGGTGAGGGCCATGTTGGATTGAAAGGATCGTGGATCACACAGGGTCGACAGTTGTTGATGACAAAGGGAGATCATGGGTATTTGTTTACTATTACGGTAAACACTATTGTTTCAGCTCCAAGGGAGATGTTCATGTGCTAAAAGACTCATCCAAGACCTACGGGCACAACAGTTAACCAATGAGGGGGCAGCTAGGCTGGGTAGTGATGCTGAAGGAGATTTGTGATGGACTGAATCAAAAGCAAAGCACCAAAATGCTGGGTCTTTAGGCATCCCAGCTGGGCTAAGAGACTGGAGGGTCAGTTAGGCAAGGATTTGCTAAAGATGTGTAATGAAACAATGAGCGTTGAGTGCTGTCGTGGCTCTCTGAATTGACACTATTCACATGGACACAAAGAGGGAAAGCCAATTACTGGATGCTTATCATACCTTCCTCTCGCTCTCTCTCCTAGAAAGTTAAGAGTAAAATTCTGATGAATGTGGTGGACAACAGGGTCCTTCGAGCTGTTATCTCTCTTTTACTTCTGGATCAGTCTGGGTTCCTGACATATCATTCCACATGGTGATATCTTTGTAGGCTTTTTGTGTTTTTGAATGGGTGAGTTGTGTTGGGGGACCACTTGATATGCTATACCTTGATGACAAAAATGCATTTGATTCAATTGAATGGGACTTCCTGTTTAAAATTGCAGTTATTAGAAATGGAATATAGGTTGCAGATCCTCTATGCATAACCTACCACCAAGGTGCATGTGAATGGGGTGCTGTTCTCAATTTGGCTCCTGACCCAGTTGCTCTTTGCATTATCTACTGATCTGTCACTTGGTGCAGGCTTTTCCTATATGTTTGATAATGTCACTTGTGTCATTGGCATTGGTGTATGTTAAAATAACCTTGTATGGGCATTGAAAGGATTTCAGAGTGGGTTTGAATTAGCCCTAATGCACATCTCTACTAATTGGAGCTTCTTAACTTCTAAATTGTCATGTACCATTAGTTCTGCTGATCTACTTCTGCTCCCTTTATGAAAACCAGAGAAGGGTTTTTCACTTTCTGCTGCATGGTGACTAGGATATGCTTGCAGGTTGACTTTGCACAAGTTACATCTCACAGGAGCTAAAATGTAAAATACTACATGCTTCCTAACAACTAACAGAAGCATTGTTTTTTATCCTGTGTAACAAGTGCAGCTTCTTAGCATGAGGAGCCATCCCTTGCTCTGTATGACTTAATGCATGAAAAGGTATAAAGGCCACAGTAATTGTCGTGGTGGAAGGAGACTAACCCAGTGCTCAGGAGACGCACTGACAATTGGGAATCTGATTTGAGGACAACTGACATACAGGCATGTGGGGGCATTACATGACTGCATTTATTATAGTAAATTAATTAATCAAACCCTGAGGCAGCATAGTATAATATAGTTAGGGAATTATTCTAATAGGTTATGGATGTGTGATGAACAATGCCTAGGATGTATCTAGCTTTCACCCTTATTTCATTGTAGATTGCTGAGATTTTTTTTTTGTTATGGTGAAAAATCTTGTTTACATGAGTTATATAAAAATAGCATATAATAAATTAAATACCTTTATTTGTGTGTGTACTCATTCTGCTGCTCTGGTAAGGGCTCTGATATATCACCTGTAGATGTAATAGATTATCTGATGTTGTATCTGAAATTCATGCAGTCTTAGTTTTGGAACCTCAAAGTTAGCAGAACAATACTTGAAGTTTTTATACAAACAAACAATCAGATGGAAAGCCATGTGTTATACACATTTTCACTGGAACACGAATGGTTAATTTATATTTAAAGGATAGTAAATAAAGCAGAAGTAGTAGCTAAAGTAATCCTAAGATTTGGAAACAGGCACAGCTTACCTAGAACCGATTTTGTAAGCAAAGTTGGATGGCACTTTGCTCTGTAACACAGAGCTGTAGGGCTTGGTAGCCAATAAAGAATTCCTGAAATTACTACAACGCCACCTTTCAGAAAAGGGTCTTTATGCTTTTCATAATGGCAACACTTTCAGGGTATTACTGTGGCATTACACCAAATGGAAATCCATGTGAAGGTGCCAGCCTTCTCTATGCACTAACAGGTCATCCTCATATTGTGACAATTGGACAGATGCTTGATAGATTCTGATGCTCCACTTAGATGCCCGCAGCACTTTATGAAATAGTTTTATAAAAGAAGCTACAAACATAGCGTTCACAATAGAACGTCTGATTTTGATCAAGGTTACATATAGAAAAATCATTAAAAATAAAATGCAGATCAAGCTAATACATCTCTGATCATGTTCCTCATCACACATGTGTCTTGGAAGGAAAACCCCTGAAAGAAGGACCAGGTTAGTAATATAAGCCCTACCAAACTGGCAATATTCAAAAGAGATAGCTCCTAGTAGCACGTCATAACATCATCAAGAACCCTGAAATGAAAAAGGAGTTATCTTCTCTGGTTTAGGCCAAGTAAGCAAAGTATTGCCATTAATGTTTATTCTTCAGAGAGATTTAATACTACAGGACAACCCTTCTCTTGCATCACCCAAAGACCGCAGACAACCACATCCATGATGATGATAGTAGTCCTTCTACAGGGAGGTCATGGAATGCAGAAATGGCAATGCAGAAATAATCATTACCCCCACAATACAAAAGTACTCAATCTGTACTTCAAGATATATCCTTAAGCAAAGTAAAGAAAGAATAAAGACTGAAGCAAATGGAAATAGGGAAGGGATTAACTTTTCCATTGCCAGGATGAGAAGAAACAATGATTATCTCATTGTCCTAATTAGACATTCAAATTTCAGTCATTCATGTCTCATAAAGGGTTTTACCAAGTCTTCCTCTGTACACAATTCATCCTGTGAGTTCTCTCCTCATAGACTAAAGGCCATTAGAGATCCTCCCACACATCCTCACAGAAAACTGCCACGATATAACACTGCTATAATCATGTAGACAGACAGGAGATATGTTGACCGACTTTCCAACTCTGAGGGCAACACTGAGACTAAAATGTGTGCCCAATCCCTCAACCCCATGGAAAGGTCAGACGTTGGCCATGCAGTACTTAAACAGAACAAGACTTGAGAGAATGCCTTATTATGTATATCTAGAGATCTGGTTTGAGAAGAGATGCTGCCACTACCATCATTTGGCATCTGTAAAGTAGCAAGCTCTCTGTCTCCATTTTGTATTAGGTACCATACAAAGAGAATATGTAACCCTTCATTGTAGCCAACCTTGATAGTAGCTAAAGCTAAATTGATACCCTCAATAGCTTATGCTGCTCTGGCTTTCATTAGCAACTTGTCAGATTTTCTTGATTTAGAACCTTATGTCCTTCCAAGATCTGCTTCACAAGCTCCAATACAGGGCGGAACCGGGTGTGATTAGACAACGCTGTGACATGGAAGCCTCATTAGTGAAAAAGTGTTCTAAACTGAAGACGGTCCAAGAAGGCATACCTAAGTATGAGTTGTAGAAAGAATTGCCATAACTCAACTGCCAGAATAAGAGCACATAGGAAAACTATCTGGCTGTGCTGCAGTGTGCAGTAGGTTCAATGGACACCTGGGATTCCATTCATCTCTCATAAAGGTAAAGTGAACAACTGCCTCAAAGTTATTTCCTATAGGAAAGATCAGTTGGAATTCAGTAAGAGAAGCCATAAATGGCTGGTAATAGACACCTATCCTCATCTAACCTTCAACTTTATGATTCCTTTTCTGCGATATCGAAATATGACCAAATCCTTATGCACTTTAGACAGATTACAACATTAGATTCCATGCCTATGTGGAAGCATCTCTCTGGAGAAGCACGTAGGCTCTGCAACCATAGATCAGATCCTATGCTCACATTTGTTTCACATGGCTTGCTTTGACCATAGACAGATAAAAGTGGTTCCTCATGATGTTTATTTAGTTTAAAATTCGCACCTGCTGTCAGTTCAATATTTTTTGACCTAAGCAGGAGAGGCCGTAGGCTGTGTAGAGGCTTTTGAAATTCATGGATGTAGCATTGCCACACCTGTTTCAGTCACAGATGGGGGAACCTAATGAACACCTCTATTGCCTCCTGTGATAAATTATAATCTAATTTTCTTTAAACAAGGACAGGATGGCTTGGGGTGGACCACATTTCTATTTGTAATTATATTGCACAGTTTATGTTTTTATATTTTGTGCATGATTTAAAATGTTAATTGTCCATGCTATCCATGCACCGCTCCCCATGCCCTTGGACTACATACTGCTCGGAGACCTGAACTTCCACCTAGACAACCCCAGCGATCCCAACACCACCGCCCTCCTAGAGAACCTCACCAACATTGGACTGAAGCAACTTGTCCCCACCCCCTTCTCACATTGGTAGGACACACTCTCGACCCCATCTTCGCCGGAGGAAACAACATTCACTTCAGTCACACTATGGAACCGCTCTGGACGGACCACCACTGTTTCCTTTTCTCCTTCTCAAATCCCACCGCACACAAGCGCATGCCTCGCCTCCCTCGCAGAAAATAGAACAAAATCACTGAAGAACACCTCACCTCCGCCCTCAGCTGCACTCCTCCCCCTACCATGACAGACGCCAACACAGCAGCAAATAACCTCCACCAATGGATCGCCAACTGCACCAACACTCTCGCCCCCCTCCAGAACTCCTCCAGACGACACAACGCGAGAGCTGCCTGATTCACCACTGACCTCCTAGAATCCAAGTGCTCTGGCTGATGAATCGAGAAAACATGGAGAAACAGCAAAACCCCGGAAGCACGCTCCGTCTACAAGGCTGCAACCACGGCACACCACCAACTCATCAAGACAGAATCCTCTCCAACTCCCACAACTCCAAGGAACACTTTGCCATCATACAAGAATTCACCAGACTCAACAGCGCAGCTACCGACGTCCCTCCCTCCCAAGACCTCTGCAACAAACTCAGCTCCTTCTTCCACCACAAGATCAAAATGCTCTACGACAACTTCGATGATGAAGACCATGGTACCGACCCAACACCCCCCACCAGCGACACCATCCAGCCAACCCTCCTCACCTGGCCCCCTCTCACCACAGAAGACACCGCAAAGACTATGAAAGACACCCACTCCGCAGCTCCCACTGACCCCTGCCCGCTGCACATCTTCCACAGGGCCACCACCGCCATCGCACCCAAACTACGACGAACAATCAAATGCTCCCTCAAGACCGCCACATTCCCCGACGACTGGAAACGTGCCAAAGTCAAACCCCTCCTCAAGAAGCCGTCAGCAGACCCGACAGACCTCAAAAACTTCAGGCCAATCTCTATTCTCCACTTTGCTGCCAAAGTCATCAAGAAAGTCATAAACACCAAGCTAGCACACTTCATAGAAACCAACAACATCCTTGACACCTCTCAATCCGGATTCCGCAGCAACCACAGCACCGAGACCGCCCTCATAGCCTCCACCGATGACAAAGGTCACACAGCAGCTCTCATCCTCCTAGACTTCTCAGCAGCCTTCGACACCATCTCCCACAGCACACTAGCCGCCAGATTCCATGACGCCGGCATCCAGGGAACTGCCTTAGACTGGATTCGATCTTTCCTCTCAGGCAGAACACAAAGAATAAGTCTCCCGCCCTTCCTCTCAGAACCTACAGAGATCAGATGCGGAGTACCCCAAGGATCATCCCTCAGCCCCACGCTCTTCAATGTCTACATGGCCTCCCTCGCAACCATCGTCAGGAAACACAAACTCAACATAGTCTCATATGCCGACGACACCCAGCTCATCCTCTCCCTCACCAAGGAGCCCAACATCACCAGGCACAGTTTCCAAGAAGGTATGAAGGACGTCGCAACCTGGATGAGCAGCAGCTGCCTGAAGCTCAACTCGGAGAAAACAGAAGTCCTCATCCTAGGCTACACCCCCTCCGCATGGGACAACACCTGGTGGCCCCATGGCCTCGGAAACCCACCCACCCCTACGGACCATGCTTGCAACCTTGGCATCATACTCAACTCTTTGCTCACCATGAACCACCAGATCAACGATGAGCCTTCCACATGCTTAAACACCCTCCGAATACTCCGCAAGACCTTCAAATGGATCCCCCCTGACTCCAGGAAGACCATCACTCACGCACTCATCACCAGAAGACTGGACTATGGAAACTCGCTCTATGCCGGAATCAACAAAACACTCATCCGCAAACTCCAGATCATCCAGAGCGCCGCAGCCAGACTCGTGCTCGACATCCCACGACATGACCACATCACCCAACACCTCCGCGACCTCCACTGGCTCCCCGTCGAAAAAAGAATAACCTTTAAACTGCTCACACACGCCTACAAAGCCCTCCACAACACCGGACCCCAATACCTCAACGAAAGAATCTCCTTCCACGCCCCCAAGAGAAACCTCCACTTTGCCGCCTAGCCCTGGCCACGGCCCCCCGAATCCACTTGGCCAGAGCGGGTGGCAGATCCTTCTCCTACATTGTGGCCAAGACCTAGAAAGAACTCCCCCTCCGCATCACAAGAAGCCCGACACTGCACCTATTCAGGAAGGATCGGCCACTGAGCTGCGCGAACCAGCCCCCCAGCGCCTTGAGACCCTCACGGGTGAGTAGCACACTTCAAAAACCCTGATTGATTGCTGGAGTTGTGCTATTTGCAATGGTTTTTATAAAGTGTGCAAATAAAGTTGTTGTTATTAATTTTTGCCTAACCCTTAGGCTCTTTTAGAATTTGTGGGAAGAAAACAACACACTTCTGTCAAGAGCTGAAACAGGAAATCTAAAACCAACCTTCCTCTTTATTTTATAAAAACTAGATGCATGAGTGGCTAACCATGAGGATTATATGGAAGCTCAAAGAATTCAGTGGGCACTAGAAAATTGGTTAAATATAACAGGTTGGCTTCTTGCAACCTTTTCTTTTTGCCAAAGAAGATCTGGTTTCTTCCAGCCATACAGTGAACATGTTTCACAAACAGATCACACTTTTTTGCGATTAAAATCTTCTCCATCTTAGGTTATGTTTTCTTTGCGGAGGATAATTGATCATACTTTGAGGACGCTGACATCAAATGGTGGGTCGAAAGTGATAGGAGGATAGGAGATATTGACAGCCAGGAAATTCATCCATGCTGTACAAATTCTCTGGATATTTGGAATAGAAGGTATGTGAAAAAGGACAGATCCAAAACTGAGAACTTAAATGAGTGGAAAAACTTTAAGGAAAGGACGTCTGCCAATAATAGAGTGATCTTTATGCTGCCTTGTCCTAAACTGTAAGAAGACAATGGACGTAGATAACGATCAAAAAGATGTAGCTCTGTGGATCCCCACCACACAATGAGTCTAAAACCAGAACATCAATTGTCTTCTATATGACATTGACTTTGCATGATGATGACTGCAAGAAACACTTTAAAGATAATATAGTGTATGACCGAGAATCACTCCAAATCAAAGAAATTTAAAGACATAGCTAACAGTTGGTAATAATCAAGAGAAGAGCGAGGAGATAGGGGCCAGTTCACTTCCCCTGGGTATAGTATAAGTATCAAAGGGAACTAGCTACTAAATAGGAGCTCCTAGTATGTGTATGTATGGCGACACATATGTGTTTTTGGAAGACCCTCACTCACCAACCTAGTTGGTGACATGCTTCATCATCGGGTCCCACCCAAGGTACCGAATGTACCTTGGGTGTGCTGCGACAGCCTGGATACAGCGGAGCTGGTTCTGTGCAGTGAGTGTGCAGTGAGAGTGAGATGAGTGTGGTTTAAAAAGCTGTCCGTGGGGTCCCGTTCAGGTAACAGAAGGACTATTTTAATATATGGGCCCTCGGCAGTGGTTAAAAAAGAGAGGTGGATATCTCTGGAGTTAATTAGGTTCCGATATCCTGGTCAACATGTTTCAGCCAGTCTCTCTATACTGGGCTGGCTTTCTTCAGGACCTTATGTGTGTGAGGTTAAAAAGGTGGTCTGGAACAAAGTGTGTAAGAGACCATCTATGTGGTGCACTCGCTAAGGTGCATTATGTGATGGAGGATGATTTCCTCTGGCGACGCATACCTGTTATAGGGGGTAAAAAAAGACGATAGACAAACATACACATATGATCCATTTAGATGTTGTTGTTTAAGCACATCTATAATTGTGAATCAGGAGCGTGGTGTCCGTGCTCTAATCGAATAAATTGCGTGGTGAGGACGGACCGTGGCGTTTTGGTGCATTGTAATTAGATCAAAACAATGTATACGCCTCTTATATATGCGTTAACAGGTGAAAATCAATATGCGATATTACATGGTGATAAATAAAGGGATAAAAAGGTAAAACCATGTTTGCTCACTCAGGAATTGTCTGAGAAATGCCCCATGAGTTCCGTGGGGGCCCGACCTATTGTCACACTCTGTATGTTTTCGGACAAGAAAGTGGAAAAAAATGGAAAAAAATGAAAAGGAGTAAGCGGTAAAAGCACATGCATCGTAAGTTGCTGGCGTGCCATATTACTGCAGGACTATTAGTCCCTCTCTGGCTGGAACCCCACTGAACAGAGCCCCACTTACTTCTTCAAGATCAAGGGCCCGTCTCCGTACCTAGTCTGGCCGCATCGGAACTCCGACGGTGAATGACTGGTACGCGATGGGAAGTTTAAATACCTTAGCAGATTCTGCCGGTAAAAGCAGGTTTTCTCTAACGACCTCCAGGTGCGGGTGATCAGTTTCCATTCCTTGCACCTGCGAGGATAAACAGAGAAGAAAGCGTGCGCACGTGTTTGTGTGTTTACGCTGCGTATGGATAAAGTTAAATTAGGAATACTAGTAAATAAGTTAAATGTCTGGAAATTCCCTTTATGGTATTACTTAACTTTATAATTGAAAAGGATATTTTTATCGGCTGTATTGTACTAAGGAACGCGCGCTAGAATGTTGGTTGTTTGGGTATATCTCCTCGGGGATAGACAGGACTCCGTGCTGGGACTGCCTCCTAGGGGACGTTTAACCATATGCACACGTGTTGGTGCCCCGCATGTTGGTATCGTACATATGTTCAGAATATTTTAGCAATATTTTGTGGGTCGCCGATTTTAAGTGGGACGCCTGTTAGTTGAAGACTCGTTATATGCCTGGATCGGGTGTGCATATATTACTCTCTGCATGGTGCAGTGTATAAATAAGTAGTACATAAGGAAGTGGTCATGATGAGGACACATAGGTATTTGAGGGCTCTTAATCAAAACATAGGGTTTTTTTGTGTAGTGAGAAAAGTACATATAGTCAAACGTGAATACTATTCCACGGTATATTGTCATTCAATCCTGTGTTATTAGTGGAAAGACGATATATCCAACGTTGTTCTTTCTGCAGAAGGATTTTCTCATGAGTGTTACTATGGCATGTGATCTGTTCTATGACCGTCCACCTGATGTCATTAGGTGTATGTCCTGTAGTGAGGAAATGGTCTGTAAGTTTGCTTAAATTCTTTTTGCAGCGTATGGTGCTGCGGTGTTCCACAATGCGCGTCCTTACTTTACGGCTTGTCATGCCTACATAACGTAGTTTACATGGGCATTCGATTAGGTAGACTACATTTTTAGAATTGCAGTTTGTGTGTTTGGTTTGGTGCCAGGTTTTGTCTGTTTCTAGATTTAAGGTTTTAGTTGCTTTAGTCAAGTGACAGACGCTGCAATCACCACAGGGATAGTGACCTACTATCGCTGGGAGGCTCCATGCATTCAGTATGGTGTTTGTCATGGGGGTAGGTCTTTCCTTTGGTCTTGTGGAGACCAAGCGGTCCCTGAGGCTACCTGCTTTTTTATAGGCAAAAAGTGGGGGTCCCAAGAGAGGTTACCAGTATTGAGTAAGCGCCAGTTTCTCTTAATTATTTTAGCCACCTGATTGGAGGCTGCATTGTACGTGGTGACACAGGTAAGTGGGGTTGGAGTATTATCCCGTGTATTGTCTTCCAAAGGGATTCTCTTGGTTGGTTACGTGCCCGTTTGTTGGTGATCCGAATGATTTTATCTGGGTAGCCACGTTCCCCTAACTTCTTTGCCAGCGCTGATGATTGTGTTTTGTAATCCTCTATTTGGCTACAATTGCGACGTATGCGCAAAAATTGGCCATATGGAAGGTTTTCCCGGAGAGGCCTGGGGTGGAAACTACCAAATTGAAGCAAGGAGTTTCTTGAAGTTGGTTTGTAGTAGGTGGTTGTCCGGAGTTTGCCCGCTATGGCCATGATGTTGAGATCCAAAAAGCGATTTTGGAATTACTGGCACTGCTGGTGAAACGTAGGAAAGGGTCCCGTCCATTCAGCCATGTGAGAAAGGAGGTCAATGAATCATTTGATCCTGTCCATATCAGGAGGATGTCGTCTATGTAACGGCGCCAGAATCGAATGTTTTGGCTGTATGGGTTATTAGTTGGTAGAATGTGTGTTTTCTCAAAGTGGTAGACGTAAAGTCCAGCCACACTGGGAGCAAAAACACTGCCCATAGACGTGCCGTTCGTCTGTAAGTAGAAATCGCCCTCAAATTCAAAATAATTATGTTTGAGGGCTAAAGTTGCGCATTGCAAAATGAATTCTCTTGGCGTGGTGTGTTCCCAAGTGGATTCTTGTAACATGGTTCTGAGAACCCTAATAGTGTCGTCCTGTGGGAGGCTGGTATATAGGCTTTCAATGTCCAGTCCCACTAGGAGTTGGGACTCGGGATCAAAGTCGATGTCCTGAATCAGGTTCAGTAGGTGTTTTGTGTCCTTGATGTACGTGGACGACTTTTGCACCATAGGGTTTAGGAAAAAATCACAGAAACGTGATAGCGGTTCCAATAAGGAATTGATTCCTGACACTATTGGGCGACCAGGTGGTGGTCTTGTTTCCTTATGAATTTTTGGAACTGTGTAGAAATATGGTATTCTCGGCTTTTTGATGCAGAGGAAGTCTGCCTCCTGTTTAGAGATCTTATTAAGTGCCTCTGCTGTCTCTACCAGTGAGATAATGGTGTTCTGCAGTGTGGTAGTAGGGTCTTCCTGGAGGCGTCTATAGTTTCTGGCGTCACTCAGTAGTCTTCTACATTCATTGGTGTAGTCCATTTTGTTCTGGATGACTATACCGCCCCCTTTGTCCGCTGGTTTTATGACAATCTGGGGGTTGTCTTGGAGATTGTGTACAGCTTCCCTTTCTTTTTGGTGAAGTTGTTAAAAGGTTTGGGTTGTTTCAGTTCCTCAATTTGGTTAAAGACCGCCTGTTCAAAGGCGGCTACTTCAACTGGGATACATACTGGTGGTGGTAAGAAAGTGGACTTAGGTCTCAGTCCTGTTTCATTGCTTAGGCGTGTAGTCTCTGTCGGCGGCTGTTTCTCAAAGAATGCCTTTAGTTTTAATTTACGGAAAAATTCGGCCAATTCCACCTGAAGTTGGAATTTGTCTAGACGGGTTGTGGGCACAAATGAGAGTCCTTTATTGAGGACCCTTTCCTCCGTCATGGAGAGTGAAGTATCTGACAGATTAAACACCAGGGATGGTGTGTGTTGATTGGTTTTATTTATCTCATCCCACTGGGTCCTGGTTGTGGTTCCCTTGTTTTGCTTCTGGTTGCCCCTGCTGGTCCCTCTTCGTCCGACCAATGTACTTGGGGTTGATTTCGTCTCCTTCCTCTGGTACGATGGCCTCTCCCTAAAAGGGGGCGTTGGTTGGGTTGGTAGTAGACCTGTGGACCGGGTTGGTACATTGGTGGCCATCCAAAGAATGGATTCTGTGGTGGTGGGTTGTATAGTGGTGGGCCATAATGTTGGCCTTGGTGATGGTATGTACCCCATGGTTGTCGCCATTTTGGTGTTCTTCCTCTGTTTCGCGTGTTGTTTGCACTGCCAGTACTGGATCCACTGGAGAAAGAACTATCATCCTCTGAATTGTCTGATTTGGATTCCTGTCGTTGGGGTATAGAGTAATTTTCATCAGCATATGGATAAGCTTTATTGTATGAGAACCGTTTGAGGTCCTTCTGGAATTTGTTGATTTTGGACTGGGTAAGGTACTCCTTGTATTCTGTCACTTCCTTATTGGTTTCTTCCAATTTTTTCTTGAAACATGTGAGGGTTGTTTTAAAGTGGTTCTCGGTTGCTTGAATGTCAATAATCATGGCATCAGAGAGGCGTTTAGCGGTCTTTATAATGAGCACTAACCAGTCCCTGGTGCAATGCCACGCTATCTGTGCCCAGTCTTTCCTGAAGGAGGCATCCTCCAGGAAAATCCTGGGAGCATTGGTCACTAGTAAGCCCTTAGGTGCTGTATTGGTACGGAGATACTCTGTAAGGATTACGCCATGTAAAATGGTGCGAATTCTATTGCGCTTTTGTTCAGTGAGTTTGTCCCAGTCAGTTGTCTGGGCTATTACTTGGGATATGTTAACATCAGCCATTAGAGGTGGGTTAGAAAGAATTTCACTGATCTCTTCTTCAGCGAAAGTTAGGCCGGGGTTCTCCGCCATGGTAAATGGCGGTGATAATGGAAATGTACTCTTACAGCTGTGCGCTGCTGATAATGGTAATAATCAAGAGAAGAGCGAGGAGATAGGGGCCAGTTCACTTCCCCTGGGTATAGTATAAGTATCAAAGGGAACTAGCTACTAAATAGGAGCTCCTAGTATGTGTATGTATGGCGACACATATGTGTTTTTGGAAGACCCTCACTCACCAACCTAGTTGGTGACATGCTTCATCATCGGGTCCCACCCAAGGTACCGAATGTACCTTGGGTGTGCTGCGACGCCTGGATACAGCGGAGCTGGTTCTGTGCAGTGAGTGTGCAGTGAGAGTGAGATGAGTGTGGTTTAAAAAGCTGTCCGTGGGGTCCCGTTCAGGTAACAGAAGGACTATTTTAATATATGGGCCCTCGGCAGTGGTTAAAAAGAGAGGTGGATATCTCTGGAGTTAATTAGGTTCCGATATCCTGGTCAACATGTTTCAGCCAGTCTCTCTATACTGGGCTGGCTTTCTTCAGGACCTTATGTGTGTGAGGTTAAAAAGGTGGTCTGGAACAAAGTGTGTAAGAGACCATCTATGTGGTGCACTCGCTAAGGTGCATTATGTGATGGAGGATGATTTCCTCTGGCGACGCATACCTGTTATAGGGGGTAAAAAAGACGATAGACAAACATACACATATGATCCATTTAGATGTTGTTGTTTAAGCACATCTATAATTGTGAATCAGGAGCGTGGTGTCCGTGCTCTAATCGAATAAATTGCGTGGTGAGGACGGACCGTGGCGTTTTGGTGCATTGTAATTAGATCAAAACAATGTATACGCCTCTTATATATGCGTTAACAGGTGAAAATCAATATGCGATATTACATGGTGATAAATAAAGGGATAAAAAGGTAAAACCATGTTTGCTCACTCAGGAATTGTCTGAGAAATGCCCCATGAGTTCCGTGGGGGCCCGACCTATTGTCACACTCTGTATGTTTTCGGACAAGAAAGTGGAAAAAAATGGAAAAAAATGAAAAGGAGTAAGCGGTAAAAGCACATGCATCGTAAGTTGCTGGCGTGCCATATTACTGCAGGACTATTAGTCCCTCTCTGGCTGGAACCCCACTGAACAGAGCCCCACTTACTTCTTCAAGATCAAGGGCCCGTCTCCGTACCTAGTCTGGCCGCATCGGAACTCCGACGGTGAATGACTGGTACGCGATGGGAGTTTAAATACCTTAGCAGATTCTGCCGGTAAAAGCAGGTTTTCTCTAACGACCTCCAGGTGCGGGTGATCAGTTTCCATTCCTTGCACCTGCGAGGATAAACAGAGAAGAAAGCGTGCGCACGTGTTTGTGTGTTTACGCTGCGTATGGATAAAGTTAAATTAGGAATACTAGTAAATAAGTTAAATGTCTGGAAATTCCCTTTATGGTATTACTTAACTTTATAATTGAAAAGGATATTTTTATCGGCTGTATTGTACTAAGGAACGCGCGCTAGAATGTTGGTTGTTTGGGTATATCTCCTCGGGGATAGACAGGACTCCGTGCTGGGACTGCCTCCTAGGGGACGTTTAACCATATGCACACGTGTTGGTGCCCCGCATGTTGGTATCGTACATATGTTCAGAATATTTTAGCAATATTTTGTGGGTCGCCGATTTTAAGTGGGACGCCTGTTAGTTGAAGACTCGTTATATGCCTGGATCGGGTGTGCATATATTACTCTCTGCATGGTGCAGTGTATAAATAAGTAGTACATAAGGAAGTGGTCATGATGAGGACACATAGGTATTTGAGGGCTCTTAATCAAAACATAGGGTTTTTTTGTGTAGTGAGAAAAGTACATATAGTCAAACGTGAATACTATTCCACGGTATATTGTCATTCAATCCTGTGTTATTAGTGGAAAGACGATATATCCAACGTTGTTCTTTCTGCAGAAGGATTTTCTCATGAGTGTTACTATGGCATGTGATCTGTTCTATGACCGTCCACCTGATGTCATTAGGTGTATGTCCTGTAGTGAGGAAATGGTCTGTAAGTTTGCTTAAATTCTTTTTGCAGCGTATGGTGCTGCGGTGTTCCACAATGCGCGTCCTTACTTTACGGCTTGTCATGCCTACATAACGTAGTTTACATGGGCATTCGATTAGGTAGACTACATTTTTAGAATTGCAGTTTGTGTGTTTGGTTTGGTGCCAGGTTTTGTCTGTTTCTAGATTTAAGGTTTTAGTTGCTTTAGTCAAGTGACAGACGCTGCAATCACCACAGGGATAGTGACCTACTATCGCTGGGAGGCTCCATGCATTCAGTATGGTGTTTGTCATGGGGGTAGGTCTTTCCTTTGGTCTTGTGGAGACCAAGCGGTCCCTGAGGCTACCTGCTTTTTTATAGGCAAAAAGTGGGGGTCCCAAGAGAGGTTACCAGTATTGAGTAAGCGCCAGTTTCTCTTAATTATTTTAGCCACCTGATTGGAGGCTGCATTGTACGTGGTGACACAGGTAAGTGGGGTTGGAGTATTATCCCGTGTATTGTCTTCCAAAGGGATTCTCTTGGTTGGTTACGTGCCCGTTTGTTGGTGATCCGAATGATTTTATCTGGGTAGCCACGTTCCCCTAACTTCTTTGCCAGCGCTGATGATTGTGTTTTGTAATCCTCTATTTGGCTACAATTGCGACGTATGCGCAAAAATTGGCCATATGGAAGGTTTTCCCGGAGAGGCCTGGGGTGGAAACTACCAAATTGAAGCAAGGAGTTTCTTGAAGTTGGTTTGTAGTAGGTGGTTGTCCGGAGTTTGCCCGCTATGGCCATGATGTTGAGATCCAAAAAGCGATTTTGGAATTACTGGCACTGCTGGTGAAACGTAGGAAAGGGTCCCGTCCATTCAGCCATGTGAGAAAGGAGGTCAATGAATCATTTGATCCTGTCCATATCAGGAGGATGTCGTCTATGTAACGGCGCCAGAATCGAATGTTTTGGCTGTATGGGTTATTAGTTGGTAGAATGTGTGTTTTCTCAAAGTGGTAGACGTAAAGTCCAGCCACACTGGGAGCAAAAACACTGCCCATAGACGTGCCGTTCGTCTGTAAGTAGAAATCGCCCTCAAATTCAAAATAATTATGTTTGAGGGCTAAAGTTGCGCATTGCAAAATGAATTCTCTTGGCGTGGTGTGTTCCCAAGTGGATTCTTGTAACATGGTTCTGAGAACCCTAATAGTGTCGTCCTGTGGGAGGCTGGTATATAGGCTTTCAATGTCCAGTCCCACTAGGAGTTGGGACTCGGGATCAAAGTCGATGTCCTGAATCAGGTTCAGTAGGTGTTTTGTGTCCTTGATGTACGTGGACGACTTTTGCACCATAGGGTTTAGGAAAAAATCACAGAAACGTGATAGCGGTTCCAATAAGGAATTGATTCCTGACACTATTGGGCGACCAGGTGGTGGTCTTGTTTCCTTATGAATTTTTGGAACTGTGTAGAAATATGGTATTCTCGGCTTTTTGATGCAGAGGAAGTCTGCCTCCTGTTTAGAGATCTTATTAAGTGCCTCTGCTGTCTCTACCAGTGAGATAATGGTGTTCTGCAGTGTGGTAGTAGGGTCTTCCTGGAGGCGTCTATAGTTTCTGGCGTCACTCAGTAGTCTTCTACATTCATTGGTGTAGTCCATTTTGTTCTGGATGACTATACCGCCCCCTTTGTCCGCTGGTTTTATGACAATCTGGGGGTTGTCTTGGAGATTGTGTACAGCTTCCCTTTCTTTTTTGGTGAAGTTGTTAAAAGGTTTGGGTTGTTTCAGTTCCTCAATTTGGTTAAAGACCGCCTGTTCAAAGGCGGCTACTTCAACTGGGATACATACTGGTGGTGGTAAGAAAGTGGACTTAGGTCTCAGTCCTGTTTCATTGCTTAGGCGTGTAGTCTCTGTCGGCGGCTGTTTCTCAAAGAATGCCTTTAGTTTTAATTTACGGAAAAATTCGGCCAATTCCACCTGAAGTTGGAATTTGTCTAGACGGGTTGTGGGCACAAATGAGAGTCCTTTATTGAGGACCCTTTCCTCCGTCATGGAGAGTGAAGTATCTGACAGATTAAACACCAGGGATGGTGTGTGTTGATTGGTTTTATTTATCTCATCCCACTGGGTCCTGGTTGTGGTTCCCTTGTTTTGCTTCTGGTTGCCCCTGCTGGTCCCTCTTCGTCCGACCAATGTACTTGGGGTTGATTTCGTCTCCTTCCTCTGGTACGATGGCCTCTCCCTAAAAGGGGGCGTTGGTTGGGTTGGTAGTAGACCTGTGGACCGGGTTGGTACATTGGTGGCCATCCAAAGAATGGATTCTGTGGTGGTGGGTTGTATAGTGGTGGGCCATAATGTTGGCCTTGGTGATGGTATGTACCCCATGGTTGTCGCCATTTTGGTGTTCTTCCTCTGTTTCGCGTGTTGTTTGCACTGCCAGTACTGGATCCACTGGAGAAAGAACTATCATCCTCTGAATTGTCTGATTTGGATTCCTGTCGTTGGGGTATAGAGTAATTTTCATCAGCATATGGATAAGCTTTATTGTATGAGAACCGTTTGAGGTCCTTCTGGAATTTGTTGATTTTGGACTGGGTAAGGTACTCCTTGTATTCTGTCACTTCCTTATTGGTTTCTTCCAATTTTTCTTGAAACATGTGAGGGTTGTTTTAAAGTGGTTCTCGGTTGCTTGAATGTCAATAATCATGGCATCAGAGAGGCGTTTAGCGGTCTTTATAATGAGCACTAACCAGTCCCTGGTGCAATGCCACGCTATCTGTGCCCAGTCTTTCCTGAAGGAGGCATCCTCCAGGAAAATCCTGGGAGCATTGGTCACTAGTAAGCCCTTAGGTGCTGTATTGGTACGGAGATACTCTGTAAGGATTACGCCATGTAAAATGGTGCGAATTCTATTGCGCTTTTGTTCAGTGAGTTTGTCCCAGTCAGTTGTCTGGGCTATTACTTGGGATATGTTAACATCAGCCATTAGAGGTGGGTTAGAAAGAATTTCACTGATCTCTTCTTCAGCGAAAGTTAGGCCGGGGTTCTCCGCCATGGTAAATGGCGGTGATAATGGAAATGTACTCTTACAGCTGTGCGCTGCTGATAATGGTAATAATCAAGAGAAGAGCGAGGAGATAGGGGCCAGTTCACTTCCCCTGGGTATAGTATAAGTATCAAAGGGAACTAGCTACTAAATAGGAGCTCCTAGTATGTGTATGTATGGCGACACATATGTGTTTTTGGAAGACCCTCACTCACCAACCTAGTTGGTGACATGCTTCATCATCGGGTCCCACCCAAGGTACCGAATGTACCTTGGGTGTGCTGCGGCACGCCTGGATACAGCGGAGCTGGTTCTGTGCAGTGAGTGTGCAGTGAGAGTGAGATGAGTGTGGTTTAAAAAGCTGTCCGTGGGGTCCCGTTCAGGTAACAGAAGGACTATTTTAATATATGGGCCCTCGGCAGTGGTTAAAAAAGAGAGGTGGATATCTCTGGAGTTAATTAGGTTCCGATATCCTGGTCAACATGTTTCAGCCAGTCTCTCTATACTGGGCTGGCTTTCTTCAGGACCTTATGTGTGTGAGGTTAAAAGGTGGTCTGGAACAAAGTGTGTAAGAGACCATCTATGTGGTGCACTCGCTAAGGTGCATTATGTGATGGAGGATGATTTCCTCTGGCGACGCATACCTGTTATAGGGGGTAAAAAAGACGATAGACAAACATACACATATGATCCATTTAGATGTTGTTGTTTAAGCACATCTATAATTGTGAATCAGGAGCGTGGTGTCCGTGCTCTAATCGAATAAATTGCGTGGTGAGGACGGACCGTGGCGTTTTGGTGCATTGTAATTAGATCAAAACAATGTATACGCCTCTTATATATGCGTTAACAGGTGAAAATCAATATGCGATATTACATGGTGATAAATAAAGGGATAAAAGGTAAAACCATGTTTGCTCACTCAGGAATTGTCTGAGAAATGCCCCATGAGTTCCGTGGGGGGCCCGACCTATTGTCACACTCTGTATGTTTTCGGACAAGAAAGTGGAAAAAAATGGAAAAAAATGAAAAGGAGTAAGCGGTAAAAGCACATGCATCGTAAGTTGCTGGCATGCCATATTACTGCAGGACTATTAGTCCCTCTCTGGCTGGAACCCCACTGAACAGAGCCCCACTTACTTCTTCAAGATCAAGGGCCCGTCTCCGTACCTAGTCTGGCCGCATCGGAACTCCGACGGTGAATGACTGGTACGCGATGGGAAGTTTAAATACCTTAGCAGATTCTGCCGGTAAAAGCAGGTTTTCTCTAACGACCTCCAGGTGCGGGTGATCAGTTTCCATTCCTTGCACCTGCGAGGATAAACAGAGAAGAAAGCGTGCGCACGTGTTTGTGTGTTTACGCTGCGTATGGATAAAGTTAAATTAGGAATACTAGTAAATAAGTTAAATGTCTGGAAATTCCCTTTATGGTATTACTTAACTTTATAATTGAAAAGGATATTTTTATCGGCTGTATTGTACTAAGGAGCACGCTAGAATGTTGGTTGTTTGGGTATATCTCCTCGGGGATGGACAGGACTCCGTGCTGGGACTGCCTCCTAGGGGACGTTTAACCATATGCACACGTGTTGGTGCCCCGCATGTTGGTATCGTACATATGTTCAGAATATTTTAGCAATATTTTGTGGGTCGCCGATTTTAAGTGGGACGCCTGTTAGTTGAAGACTCGTTATATGCCTGGATCGGGTGTGCATATATTACTCTCTGCATGGTGCAGTGTATAAATAAGTAGTACATAAGGAAGTGGTCATGATGAGGACACATAGGTATTTGAGGGCTCTTAATCAAAACATAGGGTTTTTTTGTGTAGTGAGAAAAGTACATATAGTCAAACGTGAATACTATTCCACGGTATATTGTCATTCAATCCTGTGTTATTAGTGGAAAGACGATATATCCAACGATCTTTCCACTAATAACACAGGATTGAATGACAATATACCGTGGAATAGTATTCACGTTTGACTATATGTACTTTTCTCACTACACAAAAACCCTATGTTTTGATTAAGAGCCCTCAAATACCTATGTGTCCTCATCATGACCACTTCCTTATGTACTACTTATTTATACACTGCACCATGCAGAGAGTAATATATGCACACCCGATCCAGGCATATAACGAGTCTTCAACTAACAGGCGTCCCACTTAAAATCGGCGACCCACAAAATATTGCTAAAATATTCTGAACATATGTACGATACCAACATGCGGGGCACCAACACGTGTGCATATGGTTAAACGTCCCCTAGGAGGCAGTCCCAGCACGGAGTCCTGTCTATCCCCGAGGAGATATACCCAAACAACCAACATTCTAGCGCGCGTCTCTAGTACAATACAGCCGATAAAAATATCCTTTTCAATTATAAAGTTAAGTAATACCATAAAGGGAATTTCCAGACATTTAACTTATTTACTAGTATTCCTAATTTAACTTTATCCATACGCAGCGTAAACACACAAACACGTGCGCACGCTTTCTTTCTGTTTATCCTCGCAGGTGCAAGGAATGGAAACTGATCACCCGCACCTGGAGGTCGTTAGAGAAAACCTGCTTTTACCGGCAGAATCTGCTAAGGTATTTAAACTCCCATCGCGTACCAGTCATTCACCGTCGGAGTTCCGATGCGGCCAGACTAGGTACGGAGACGGGCCCTTGATCTTGAAGAAGTAAGTGGGGCTCTGTTCAGTGGGGTTCCAGCCAGAGAGGGACTAATAGTCCTGCAGTAATATGGCACGCCAGCAACTTACGATGCATGTGCTTTTACCGCTTACTCCTTTTCATTTTTTTCCATTTTTTCCACTTTCTTGTCCGAAAACATACAGAGTGTGACAATAGGTCGGGCCCCCACGGAACTCATGGGGCATTTCTCAGACAATTCCTGAGTGAGCAAACATGGTTTTACCTTTTATCCCTTTATTTATCACCATGTAATATCGCATATTGATTTTCACCTGTTAACGCATATATAAGAGGCGTATACATTGTTTTGATCTAATTACAATGCACCAAAACGCCACGGTCCGTCCTCACCACGCAATTTATTCGATTAGAGCACGGACACCACGCTCCTGATTCACAATTATAGATGTGCTTAAACAACAACATCTAAATGGATCATATGTGTATGTTTGTCTATCGTCTTTTTTACCCCCTATAACAGGTATGCGTCGCCAGAGGAAATCATCCTCCATCACATAATGCACCTTAGCGAGTGCACCACATAGATGGTCTCTTACACACTTTGTTCCAGACCACCTTTTAACCTCACACACATAAGGTCCTGAAGAAAGCCAGCCCAGTATAGAGAGACTGGCTGAAACATGTTGACCAGGATATCGGAACCTAATTAACTCCAGAGATATCCACCTCTCTTTTAACCACTGCCGAGGGCCCATATATTAAAATAGTCCTTCTGTTACCTGAACGGGACCCCACGGACAGCTTTTTAAACCACACTCATCTCACTCTCACTGCACACTCACTGCACAGAACCAGCTCCGCTGTATCCAGGCGTCGCAGCACACCCAAGGTACATTCGGTACCTTGGGTGGGACCCGATGATGAAGCATGTCACCAACTAGGTTGGTGAGTGAGGGTCTTCCAAAAACACATATGTGTCGCCATACATACACATACTAGGAGCTCCTATTTAGTAGCTAGTTCCCTTTGATACTTATACTATACCCAGGGGAAGTGAACTGGCCCCTATCTCCTCGCTCTTCTCTTGATTATTACCATTATCAGCAGCGCACAGCTGTAAGAGTACATTTCCATTATCACCGCCATTTACCATGGCGGAGAACCCCGGCCTAACTTTCGCTGAAGAAGAGATCAGTGAAATTCTTTCTAACCCACCTCTAATGGCTGATGTTAACATATCCCAAGTAATAGCCCAGACAACTGACTGGGACAAACTCACTGAACAAAAGCGCAATAGAATTCGCACCATTTTACATGGCGTAATCCTTACAGAGTATCTCCGTACCAATACAGCACCTAAGGGCTTACTAGTGACCAATGCTCCCAGGATTTTCCTGGAGGATGCCTCCTTCAGGAAAGACTGGGCACAGATAGCGTGGCATTGCACCAGGGACTGGTTAGTGCTCATTATAAAGACCGCTAAACGCCTCTCTGATGCCATGATTATTGACATTCAAGCAACCGAGAACCACTTTAAAACAACCCTCACATGTTTCAAGAAAAATTGGAAGAAACCAATAAGGAAGTGACAGAATACAAGGAGTACCTTACCCAGTCCAAAATCAACAAATTCCAGAAGGACCTCAAACGGTTCTCATACAATAAAGCTTATCCATATGCTGATGAAAATTACTCTATACCCCAACGACAGGAATCCAAATCAGACAATTCAGAGGATGATAGTTCTTTCTCCAGTGGATCCAGTACTGGCAGTGCAAACAACACGCGAAACAGAGGAAGAACACCAAAATGGCGACAACCATGGGGTACATACCATCACCAAGGCCAACATTATGGCCCACCACTATACAACCCACCACCACAGAATCCATTCTTTGGATGGCCACCAATGTACCAACCCGGTCCACAGGTCTACTACCAACCCAACCAACGCCCCTTTTAGGGAGAGGCCATCGTACCAGAGGAAGGAGACGAAATCAACCCCAAGTACATTGGTCGGACGAAGAGGGACCAGCAGGGGCAACCAGAAGCAAAACAAGGGAACCACAACCAGGACCCAGTGGGATGAGATAAATAAAACCAATCAACACACACCATCCCTGGTGTTTAATCTGTCAGATACTTCACTCTCCATGACGGAGGAAAGGGTCCTCAATAAAGGACTCTCATTTGTGCCCACAACCCGTCTAGACAAATTCCAACTTCAGGTGGAATTGGCCGAATTTTTCCGTAAATTAAAACTAAAGGCATTCTTTGAGAAACAGCCGCCGACAGAGACTACACGCCTAAGCAATGAAACAGGACTGAGACCTAAGTCCACTTTCTTACCACCACCAGTATGTATCCCAGTTGAAGTAGCCGCCTTTGAACAGGCGGTCTTTAACCAAATTGAGGAACTGAAACAACCCAAACCTTTTAACAACTTCACCAAAAAAGAAAGGGAAGCTGTACACAATCTCCAAGACAACCCCCAGATTGTCATAAAACCAGCGGACAAAGGGGGCGGTATAGTCATCCAGAACAAAATGGACTACACCAATGAATGTAGAAGACTACTGAGTGACGCCAGAAACTATAGACGCCTCCAGGAAGACCCTACTACCACACTGCAGAACACCATTATCTCACTGGTAGAGACAGCAGAGGCACTTAATAAGATCTCTAAACAGGAGGCAGACTTCCTCTGCATCAAAAAGCCGAGAATACCATATTTCTACACAGTTCCAAAAATTCATAAGGAAACAAGACCACCACCTGGTCGCCCAATAGTGTCAGGAATCAATTCCTTATTGGAACCGCTATCACGTTTCTGTGATTTTTCCTAAACCCTATGGTGCAAAAGTCGTCCACGTACATCAAGGACACAAAACACCTACTGAACCTGATTCAGGACATCGACTTTGATCCCGAGTCCCAACTCCTAGTGGGACTGGACATTGAAAGCCTATATACCAGCCTCCCACAGGACGACACTATTAGGGTTCTCAGAACCATGTTACAAGAATCCACTTGGGAACACACCACGCCAAGAGAATTCATTTTGCAATGCGCAACTTTAGCCCTCAAACATAATTATTTTGAATTTGAGGGCGATTTCTACTTACAGACGAACGGCACGTCTATGGGCAGTGTTTTTGCTCCCAGTGTGGCTGGACTTTACGTCTACCACTTTGAGAAAACACACATTCTACCAACTAATAACCCATACAGCCAAAACATTCGATTCTGGCGCCGTTACATAGACGACATCCTCCTGATATGGACAGGATCAAATGATTCATTGACCTCCTTTCTCACATGGCTGAATGGACGGGACCCTTTCCTACGTTTCACCAGCAGTGCCAGTAATTCCAAAATCGCTTTTTGGATCTCAACATCATGGCCATAGCGGGCAAACTCCGGACAACCACCTACTACAAACCAACTTCAAGAAACTCCTTGCTTCAATTTGGTAGTTTCCACCCCAGGCCTCTCCGGGAAAACCTTCCATATGGCCAATTTTTGCGCATACGTCGCAATTGTAGCCAAATAGAGGATTACAAAACACAATCATCAGCGCTGGCAAAGAAGTTAGGGGAACGTGGCTACCCAGATAAAATCATTCGGATCACCAACAAACGGGCACGTAACCAACCAAGAGAATCCCTTTGGAAGACAATACACGGGATAATACTCCAACCCCACTTACCTGTGTCACCACGTACAATGCAGCCTCCAATCAGGTGGCTAAAATAATTAAGAGAAACTGGCGCTTACTCAATACTGGTAACCTCTCTTGGGACCCCCACTTTTTGCCTATAAAAAAGCAGGTAGCCTCAGGGACCGCTTGGTCTCCACAAGACCAAAGGAAAGACCTACCCCCATGACAAACACCATACTGAATGCATGGAGCCTCCCAGCGATAGTAGGTCACTATCCCTGTGGTGATTGCAGCGTCTGTCACTTGACTAAAGCAACTAAAACCTTAAATCTAGAAACAGACAAAACCTGGCACCAAACCAAACACACAAACTGCAATTCTAAAAATGTAGTCTACCTAATCGAATGCCCATGTAAACTACGTTATGTAGGCATGACAAGCCGTAAAGTAAGGACGCGCATTGTGGAACACCGCAGCACCATACGCTGCAAAAAGAATTTAAGCAAACTTACAGACCATTTCCTCACTACAGGACATACACCTAATGACATCAGGTGGACGGTCATAGAACAGATCACATGCCATAGTAACACTCATGAGAAAATCCTTCTGCAGAAAGAACAACGTTGGATATATCGTCTTTCCACTAATAACACAGGATTGAATGACAATATACCGTGGAATAGTATTCACGTTTGACTATATGTACTTTTCTCACTACACAAAAAAACCCTATGTTTTGATTAAGAGCCCTCAAATACCTATGTGTCCTCATCATGACCACTTCCTTATGTACTACTTATTTATACACTGCACCATGCAGAGAGTAATATATGCACACCCGATCCAGGCATATAACGAGTCTTCAACTAACAGGCGTCCCACTTAAAATCGGCGACCCACAAAATATTGCTAAAATATTCTGAACATATGTACGATACCAACATGCGGGGCACCAACACGTGTGCATATGGTTAAACGTCCCCTAGGAGGCAGTCCCAGCACGGAGTCCTGTCTATCCCCGAGGAGATATACCCAAACAACCAACATTCTAGCGCGCGTTCCTTAGTACAATACAGCCGATAAAAATATCCTTTTCAATTATAAAGTTAAGTAATACCATAAAGGGAATTTCCAGACATTTAACTTATTTACTAGTATTCCTAATTTAACTTTATCCATACGCAGCGTAAACACACAAACACGTGCGCACGCTTTCTTCTCTGTTTATCCTCGCAGGTGCAAGGAATGGAAACTGATCACCCGCACCTGGAGGTCGTTAGAGAAAACCTGCTTTTACCGGCAGAATCTGCTAAGGTATTTAAACTCCCATCGCGTACCAGTCATTCACCGTCGGAGTTCCGATGCGGCCAGACTAGGTACGGAGACGGGCCCTTGATCTTGAAGAAGTAAGTGGGGCTCTGTTCAGTGGGGTTCCAGCCAGAGAGGGACTAATAGTCCTGCAGTAATATGGCACGCCAGCAACTTACGATGCATGTGCTTTTACCGCTTACTCCTTTTCATTTTTTTCCATTTTTTTCCACTTTCTTGTCCGAAAACATACAGAGTGTGACAATAGGTCGGGCCCCCACGGAACTCATGGGGCATTTCTCAGACAATTCCTGAGTGAGCAAACATGGTTTTACCTTTTTATCCCTTTATTTATCACCATGTAATATCGCATATTGATTTTCACCTGTTAACGCATATATAAGAGGCGTATACATTGTTTTGATCTAATTACAATGCACCAAAACGCCACGGTCCGTCCTCACCACGCAATTTATTCGATTAGAGCACGGACACCACGCTCCTGATTCACAATTATAGATGTGCTTAAACAACAACATCTAAATGGATCATATGTGTATGTTTGTCTATCGTCTTTTTTACCCCCTATAACAGGTATGCGTCGCCAGAGGAAATCATCCTCCATCACATAATGCACCTTAGCGAGTGCACCACATAGATGGTCTCTTACACACTTTGTTCCAGACCACCTTTTAACCTCACACACATAAGGTCCTGAAGAAAGCCAGCCCAGTATAGAGAGACTGGCTGAAACATGTTGACCAGGATATCGGAACCTAATTAACTCCAGAGATATCCACCTCTCTTTTTAACCACTGCCGAGGGCCCATATATTAAAATAGTCCTTCTGTTACCTGAACGGGACCCCACGGACAGCTTTTTAAACCACACTCATCTCACTCTCACTGCACACTCACTGCACAGAACCAGCTCCGCTGTATCCAGGCGTCGCAGCACACCCAAGGTACATTCGGTACCTTGGGTGGGACCCGATGATGAAGCATGTCACCAACTAGGTTGGTGAGTGAGGGTCTTCCAAAAACACATATGTGTCGCCATACATACACATACTAGGAGCTCCTATTTAGTAGCTAGTTCCCTTTGATACTTATACTATACCCAGGGGAAGTGAACTGGCCCCTATCTCCTCGCTCTTCTCTTGATTATTACCATTATCAGCAGCGCACAGCTGTAAGAGTACATTTCCATTATCACCGCCATTTACCATGGCGGAGAACCCCGGCCTAACTTTCGCTGAAGAAGAGATCAGTGAAATTCTTTCTAACCCACCTCTAATGGCTGATGTTAACATATCCCAAGTAATAGCCCAGACAACTGACTGGGACAAACTCACTGAACAAAAGCGCAATAGAATTCGCACCATTTTACATGGCGTAATCCTTACAGAGTATCTCCGTACCAATACAGCACCTAAGGGCTTACTAGTGACCAATGCTCCCAGGATTTTCCTGGAGGATGCCTCCTTCAGGAAAGACTGGGCACAGATAGCGTGGCATTGCACCAGGGACTGGTTAGTGCTCATTATAAAGACCGCTAAACGCCTCTCTGATGCCATGATTATTGACATTCAAGCAACCGAGAACCACTTTAAAACAACCCTCACATGTTTCAAGAAAAAATTGGAAGAAACCAATAAGGAAGTGACAGAATACAAGGAGTACCTTACCCAGTCCAAAATCAACAAATTCCAGAAGGACCTCAAACGGTTCTCATACAATAAAGCTTATCCATATGCTGATGAAAATTACTCTATACCCCAACGACAGGAATCCAAATCAGACAATTCAGAGGATGATAGTTCTTTCTCCAGTGGATCCAGTACTGGCAGTGCAAACAACACGCGAAACAGAGGAAGAACACCAAAATGGCGACAACCATGGGGTACATACCATCACCAAGGCCAACATTATGGCCCACCACTATACAACCCACCACCACAGAATCCATTCTTTGGATGGCCACCAATGTACCAACCCGGTCCACAGGTCTACTACCAACCCAACCAACGCCCCTTTTTAGGGAGAGGCCATCGTACCAGAGGAAGGAGACGAAATCAACCCCAAGTACATTGGTCGGACGAAGAGGGACCAGCAGGGGCAACCAGAAGCAAAACAAGGGAACCACAACCAGGACCCAGTGGGATGAGATAAATAAAACCAATCAACACACACCATCCCTGGTGTTTAATCTGTCAGATACTTCACTCTCCATGACGGAGGAAAGGGTCCTCAATAAAGGACTCTCATTTGTGCCCACAACCCGTCTAGACAAATTCCAACTTCAGGTGGAATTGGCCGAATTTTTCCGTAAATTAAAACTAAAGGCATTCTTTGAGAAACAGCCGCCGACAGAGACTACACGCCTAAGCAATGAAACAGGACTGAGACCTAAGTCCACTTTCTTACCACCACCAGTATGTATCCCAGTTGAAGTAGCCGCCTTTGAACAGGCGGTCTTTAACCAAATTGAGGAACTGAAACAACCCAAACCTTTTAACAACTTCACCAAAAAGAAAGGGAAGCTGTACACAATCTCCAAGACAACCCCCAGATTGTCATAAAACCAGCGGACAAAGGGGGCGGTATAGTCATCCAGAACAAAATGGACTACACCAATGAATGTAGAAGACTACTGAGTGACGCCAGAAACTATAGACGCCTCCAGGAAGACCCTACTACCACACTGCAGAACACCATTATCTCACTGGTAGAGACAGCAGAGGCACTTAATAAGATCTCTAAACAGGAGGCAGACTTCCTCTGCATCAAAAAGCCGAGAATACCATATTTCTACACAGTTCCAAAAATTCATAAGGAAACAAGACCACCACCTGGTCGCCCAATAGTGTCAGGAATCAATTCCTTATTGGAACCGCTATCACGTTTCTGTGATTTTTTCCTAAACCCTATGGTGCAAAAGTCGTCCACGTACATCAAGGACACAAAACACCTACTGAACCTGATTCAGGACATCGACTTTGATCCCGAGTCCCAACTCCTAGTGGGACTGGACATTGAAAGCCTATATACCAGCCTCCCACAGGACGACACTATTAGGGTTCTCAGAACCATGTTACAAGAATCCACTTGGGAACACACCACGCCAAGAGAATTCATTTTGCAATGCGCAACTTTAGCCCTCAAACATAATTATTTTGAATTTGAGGGCGATTTCTACTTACAGACGAACGGCACGTCTATGGGCAGTGTTTTTGCTCCCAGTGTGGCTGGACTTTACGTCTACCACTTTGAGAAAACACACATTCTACCAACTAATAACCCATACAGCCAAAACATTCGATTCTGGCGCCGTTACATAGACGACATCCTCCTGATATGGACAGGATCAAATGATTCATTGACCTCCTTTCTCACATGGCTGAATGGACGGGACCCTTTCCTACGTTTCACCAGCAGTGCCAGTAATTCCAAAATCGCTTTTTGGATCTCAACATCATGGCCATAGCGGGCAAACTCCGGACAACCACCTACTACAAACCAACTTCAAGAAACTCCTTGCTTCAATTTGGTAGTTTCCACCCCAGGCCTCTCCGGGAAAACCTTCCATATGGCCAATTTTTGCGCATACGTCGCAATTGTAGCCAAATAGAGGATTACAAAACACAATCATCAGCGCTGGCAAAGAAGTTAGGGAACGTGGCTACCCAGATAAAATCATTCGGATCACCAACAAACGGGCACGTAACCAACCAAGAGAATCCCTTTTGGAAGACAATACACGGGATAATACTCCAACCCCACTTACCTGTGTCACCACGTACAATGCAGCCTCCAATCAGGTGGCTAAAATAATTAAGAGAAACTGGCGCTTACTCAATACTGGTAACCTCTCTTGGGACCCCCACTTTTTGCCTATAAAAAAGCAGGTAGCCTCAGGGACCGCTTGGTCTCCACAAGACCAAAGGAAAGACCTACCCCCATGACAAACACCATACTGAATGCATGGAGCCTCCCAGCGATAGTAGGTCACTATCCCTGTGGTGATTGCAGCGTCTGTCACTTGACTAAAGCAACTAAAACCTTAAATCTAGAAACAGACAAAACCTGGCACCAAACCAAACACACAAACTGCAATTCTAAAAATGTAGTCTACCTAATCGAATGCCCATGTAAACTACGTTATGTAGGCATGACAAGCCGTAAAGTAAGGACGCGCATTGTGGAACACCGCAGCACCATACGCTGCAAAAAGAATTTAAGCAAACTTACAGACCATTTCCTCACTACAGGACATACACCTAATGACATCAGGTGGACGGTCATAGAACAGATCACATGCCATAGTAACACTCATGAGAAAATCCTTCTGCAGAAAGAACAACGTTGGATATATCGTCTTTCCACTAATAACACAGGATTGAATGACAATATACCGTGGAATAGTATTCACGTTTGACTATATGTACTTTTCTCACTACACAAAAAACCCTATGTTTTGATTAAGAGCCCTCAAATACCTATGTGTCCTCATCATGACCACTTCCTTATGTACTACTTATTTATACACTGCACCATGCAGAGAGTAATATATGCACACCCGATCCAGGCATATAACGAGTCTTCAACTAACAGGCGTCCCACTTAAAATCGGCGACCCACAAAATATTGCTAAAATATTCTGAACATATGTACGATACCAACATGCGGGGCACCAACACGTGTGCATATGGTTAAACGTCCCCTAGGAGGCAGTCCCAGCACGGAGTCCTGTCTATCCCCGAGGAGATATACCCAAACAACCAACATTCTAGCGCGCGTTCCTTAGTACAATACAGCCGATAAAAATATCCTTTTCAATTATAAAGTTAAGTAATACCATAAAGGGAATTTCCAGACATTTAACTTATTTACTAGTATTCCTAATTTAACTTTATCCATACGCAGCGTAAACACACAAACACGTGCGCACGCTTTCTTCTCTGTTTATCCTCGCAGGTGCAAGGAATGGAAACTGATCACCCGCACCTGGAGGTCGTTAGAGAAAACCTGCTTTTACCGGCAGAATCTGCTAAGGTATTTAAACTTCCCATCGCGTACCAGTCATTCACCGTCGGAGTTCCGATGCGGCCAGACTAGGTACGGAGACGGGCCCTTGATCTTGAAGAAGTAAGTGGGGCTCTGTTCAGTGGGGTTCCAGCCAGAGAGGGACTAATAGTCCTGCAGTAATATGGCACGCCAGCAACTTACGATGCATGTGCTTTTACCGCTTACTCCTTTTCATTTTTTTCCATTTTTTTCCACTTTCTTGTCCGAAAACATACAGAGTGTGACAATAGGTCGGGCCCCCACGGAACTCATGGGGCATTTCTCAGACAATTCCTGAGTGAGCAAACATGGTTTTACCTTTTTATCCCTTTATTTATCACCATGTAATATCGCATATTGATTTTCACCTGTTAACGCATATATAAGAGGCGTATACATTGTTTTGATCTAATTACAATGCACCAAAACGCCACGGTCCGTCCTCACCACGCAATTTATTCGATTAGAGCACGGACACCACGCTCCTGATTCACAATTATAGATGTGCTTAAACAACAACATCTAAATGGATCATATGTGTATGTTTGTCTATCGTCTTTTTTTACCCCCTATAACAGGTATGCGTCGCCAGAGGAAATCATCCTCCATCACATAATGCACCTTAGCGAGTGCACCACATAGATGGTCTCTTACACACTTTGTTCCAGACCACCTTTTTAACCTCACACACATAAGGTCCTGAAGAAAGCCAGCCCAGTATAGAGAGACTGGCTGAAACATGTTGACCAGGATATCGGAACCTAATTAACTCCAGAGATATCCACCTCTCTTTTTAACCACTGCCGAGGGCCCATATATTAAAATAGTCCTTCTGTTACCTGAACGGGACCCCACGGACAGCTTTTTAAACCACACTCATCTCACTCTCACTGCACACTCACTGCACAGAACCAGCTCCGCTGTATCCAGGCTGCCGCAGCACACCCAAGGTACATTCGGTACCTTGGGTGGGACCCGATGATGAAGCATGTCACCAACTAGGTTGGTGAGTGAGGGTCTTCCAAAAACACATATGTGTCGCCATACATACACATACTAGGAGCTCCTATTTAGTAGCTAGTTCCCTTTGATACTTATACTATAGCTAACAGTTGGTCAGGCCAAGCAAAATAAAGACATTGCGAGTAAATGGAAGAATTTCAACCGGAGAGGAAATAGCTAAACATTTTATATAATGTTGAAATAGGGGAATCAGGTATTTAAGATTATATCAGGGTTGTCTATCATGTGTCATTCTTCAATAAGGGATGGCCAGTAATACCTCATTTTTCTCAAGTTTCAAGGCTTGAAGAAGATTTATCATGCCCTCTAGGTTATGATCAATGACATTTGACACAAAAAACATTTAATCAGTTTACAAAATGGTGGGCCCCATAGCTGAATGTTCTCTGATTTTACAACTTTATGTAAATATCACAATTCAAGTTAAATATGGTGCCCAAGGCCCAAGGCCAGCTCTGAAGTAATAATATGTATTCACAACCAGCAAGGAACATGGAAAACAATAGAGGACAGTAAAGAAAAGAAGAGAAATAGAAGGGAAGGAGGAGGCAGGCGTGGGGTCAAAAGAACTGGTATATAAGATGCCAAAGGGTGATGGAGGTCCTTGTAGACAGCCGAGTGGAGATTCAGCAGCAAATCATTGACCTTCCATCTGCTGACCCTGAATAGACAGGATGCCTCACAGAAAGAGGGTTTTGTTGAAGAGTGGGGAATGGGCAATCGCCATCGTGAACAGTGCAGTGGAAATTACAATACAATAGATTTGAAAATGAAACCTTTCCTGAATATGGAAAAGATTAATGACTATATTCAGACTGAAACACCTGATGTGAATTTAAGCAAACTGGATTTGTTCTATAAAGCACACATTTGTTTTAAAGGGGATATTGAGTGAACTATCTCAATTATGTTTGTGGGCTCAACTAACAGATTCAAATGATATAATACTAGCAGAGGAGAACAGGCACCACTTGGAGAGGAAGTTATAAAGGGAGCTTTTTATTTGCTAGCACCAAAGCCACTTAAGGAGCAGAATGCCAACAAATGGGTGCCACAGATGTCATAGATGGCTCCATCATTACATTAGAACCGACCTTGTTGTCATAAAAGTCAACTCCACATGCAATTCCCTTGTGTGATGAACCACAAGTTCAAATGGGATATTCCATGAAACCGGAGCCTGAAAGGGACTCAAAATTAATTAAAATGCCATGGTATAATTCCTCCATGTTGAAACGGAATGAACATCCCTTTATTTCTGGTGTTAAAACCAAATGAATCTTGGACATTGGTTTTAGACTATTGGAAACTGAAGCAACAATGTACAACCTAAGCGGTTGATACTGCTCCAAGCACAGGATTAATGACTCAACTCAGATGCAACTATATAAAGGTTTAATAAATGTGGCTAATTGAATCTTCATTCTAAATATTGCTCCTGAATCCTATTATTTACCCGTGTTCACATTTTAAGGGACGAAATATGGATTCACTTGATTTCCCTAGATTAATAAAAATAAGCCCAGAGGTCTTCTCAGCAATTATCGTGGAAACGTCACATGACAACACGAGTGTATTATATTGAGGCCATTTATACTACAGGTGATGAAATAGAAAAGCCCTTTCAGCATGTAGACAGAACAGTCAAAATACTTGCAGATGCCAGTTACAACAAAACTTCAGAAAATCTAAAATTTGTTTCCTGAATGTGATCTTCCTAGGACAAGTTATCCAGAGACACAAAGGTAATTACACCTGAGAGCCTAGAAAAGTTTTTCTCCAATATCAACAGGTAATCCCAAAATATCTATCAGTGAGGTGATTAAATAATTACTATACTGTGTTTTATGCAGACGGGTCAGCACAACCTGCAGTGGGCACAAAACAGCTGTTTGTCCAGTGTTGAAAGAAATATTTGAGGACACAGCATTTAAAATAAAAATGCATTTGTGAAACGCTTAGGAGACTCAACGGCACAAATTGGAGAGCTGACTGCAAATAACAACTCCTTAAATTACCATATTAAATGTAACTGACTCTTCATTTTGTGTCTAGGGTTATAATGTATATTCAACACATTGGTAATCCAGTGTTTGGAGGGATTCATCGGGGAAGATGAAAAAAGCAAAACAGCTCTTGGTACAGATAGTTGCTTTTAAAAGACAGCTTCTGTTAGTGGATATACAATACATGCTATCCAACCAAAGAGACAACAAATACTGAACAGGGAATTCTATGGCAGATCAAGCTGTGAAATCTGTAGCACAGACACACAAAGTAGATGCTGTGACCAGGTCACAAGCCAAAATCAACCCGGAAATATACTAAGAGATCCATCATCTCACCATAGACTAGATCCTCCTAAAGTAAAATTACTTCCTAGGACAGGATGGGCTCCCTTAAGGTAAGATACTTGGATATTGAGATATACCAAATGAGTCAGCTGGATAAGAATTGATCAGAGTAGCCAATAGGGGGATAGGTTTAGTTCATGTAGGGGTTTCTCAACTTTATGCCAACTACACGAGTGTTATTGGCGGCAATTGCTACAGAAGGTGAGTAGACTGTATGCACTACAGTGCAAGATCTACCAGGTAATAACAAGCCCACTACAAAAGCCCCTAAATAAAGTAGTTTAATAATTTGAGATAATTTAAATTGATCACCTTGGTACACTAACACCAATAAACAGATATCAATACTTACTTGTAGCAGAAGTGTACTGTAGTCTCTTGATATAGGTGTGGCCTCAATGATAAGCCCCGGCTTATGTAGTCATAAAATACCTGTTGTGCCTATTAACAATGGATGGGTGGAGTGCCTACCTTTCACTTGGCTTAGGGCCAGCTTTTACTTCTAAAGTATTTAGCAGAGGCATTTACCAAACTGGGAGTCCATTTTAAATTCTCCTACTTCCTCAGATAACATTTAAAAGGATTGGAACCAGGAAGCAACATCAAGTTTGAAATGCCTTGATACTGTAGGTCTTAAGAAATGGTGCATGATAGCTAAATTAACAGTATAGCACATGGGCAGCATTGAATAATAGGCTGAGGCATGTATTGCTGAACTGTTCACCTTATGAGATCTTATTTTGCTTGAGAATGTAGAATCTTCTTCAATTGAAGGTAAAATTATCATGAACAATAATGTCTTGATCTGATACAGGTTTTGTAGCAAACCTGTCAATTTGTGATTGTTCCACAAGCTGCAGCTCCCTACATGCCTGCTGCTATTGGCACGTTATCTAGGCCAAGCGAGGCAGTGGATGAAAAGCTGGGAGAAACAGAAGAGTTTGGACCAGCCTATTAAGAGACCGTACAAGACATAACAATTGAAGGAACAAGAACTGTGATATTACCAAAACTACCTAGAACAAATAAGAGAGAGGTGTTAATCAACTCCAAATGAAGGGCAGCTTGTAGTGGTCTTATTAATAGCAGTAAAAACTTGCACATCATGATGGGCCAGGGTTAAGGCCTCAACTTGATGAGGCCTTAACCCCTGGCCCATCATGATGTGCAAGTTTTACTGCTATTAATAAGACCACTACAAGCTGCCCTTCATTTGGAGATCTATACTCAAGAAATGCAACCAGGCACATGTACAAATTAACAAGCAGGAAACACTGTGGTGGTTGAGAAAGAGAAAGAACATAATGCAAACTTTGTAGCAGTACCAGCTGTATACTCAGAGACAATTGTATCAAGAAATATTGAAGATTTGATTTGTCAATGCAGATGAAACTACCTAGACTCTGGCACAGAACTGTCGAAGTGAGACACATTTGTATAGATAAACCAAGTGCAGAGGAAAGAAAGCAAAGGTGATGCACTTCCGAAACGATTTCAAACATACCTGTGTGAAATAGCTGTAAATCTAAGGAAGTCTGAATTGTTAGAATAATTAGGTCAAAATCAGGGATCTAAGGGAAACATACACAAGAGCCACCTGGACCTAATTTGGATATTGTTGACCGTGATTGTGTTTGCATTCTGGATACCTAAAGTGGCATTTCTCATCCATATGATAACTATTTGCCAGAGATTGATGAAACAAGTCCAGTCACAGTACAGTTTTTGTACCCCAGCAAAACGCCAGATCCTGCTTGTATTTTTTCTTAGACTAAGAAAAAAATTCAAACAGCATCTGCTTCTTCTGGGGCTTAGACAAAGACCTATGTCATCTCACATTCCTCTGTCTCCATGAGATTCATTGTAAGAAGAGGGAGGTTTCTCTCTATGCCCCAATGAGGAGCCAGGTACAGTGCAGATAGTTTCTCAGGAGAAGAAATATCCAAGAAGCACCTTGGTCCTTTCTGGGGTACAGAGGCACAATTCTGTGCGCCAGCAAGGAACCAAATTTTGCTTGAATTTTTCGTTTGGCTAAGAAATAAATCCAAGGAGCATCACAAACCAGCACAAAGTGTGGATATAGTATCTATTTTCCAGTGAAAAGTAGCCTGGAAATAACACAAGTAGCTCTTGGTGTAACTTTCTGAAACTTTAAATCAAAGGGGAGTGCATGGGCATTCTAAAGCTATCACCCATGGTTTTTCTGACACAGAGCTCTATCTGCTAACAATGGTACACAAAGCTTGGCACCATAAAATAACCCCTCCTCTATGTATAATTTGTGGTAGGTTTTAAAGGTAGTCTATGCATTGGAATTTTATTAGAAAGGTATCCTTCCAGCACAGACCCTATGTTAGATATCATGCATATACATTTGCACTATGGTGCAACGATATTTATATGGCACTAGGCACATGCAATGACAACAGGGGCACCATCTATTTGTAGGTATGGCCCTACTCTGTGTTTTCTCCCTTGCACAATGCAATGCTATAACTTTGTTTGCTGTGATGAGTTACATGACTTTCTAATAAATCTGCCCCTCAGTTCTTTGCCCCCTCAGGGAGCCAGATGCCATTTGGATTTGTTCTTTGACCAAGAAAAAATCGAGAAGCATGTGCCCCAGCAAGGAGCCAGATGCAGTTTGAATTGTTGTAGCCTAAGAAAAATGAAAATAATGTCTAACTCCTTTTGGGGCACATGAACACAATTCGGTGCCTCCTCAAGGGACCCGCTTTGGCTTGCCTTTTGTAAATAATTTAGATATGGATGTTCATTTGTCAACTAGAGCCTTAGATGAACAGATAGAGGGGGATATTTACAAGGAAATGGTGCAGCACAGCGCTGCAAGCAATTTAGCAGTGCCGCGTCATTTAAAAAATGCAGGGATGCGCCGTATTTACAAGACCCTGTGTTTTCCCTTGCACTGGTGCTAAAAAAGCTGCCTCTCGCCAACACAGACACCCTTGCGCCATTGTGCAAGGGTGCCTGCATTGCAGGGATGACTCCCTGCAATGCAAGAACATTTAGATAAACTCTATCAAATTCAGAAGACAGGACAAGAAAAAGGCCAAATGAGTTATACGCTCTAGGTAAATTAGAAAAGAATTCCAGCATCGATAGTTGGTGAAAAAGTATGGTTCCTTCTTAAGAATGTGTATTTAAATTCTGATCCTGAATCTCAAAGGTAACTTAACTTTTGACTAATTTGTACTTTTGAGTAAGTTTACTACTTTTTGCTTATTCACAAATTCCAAGTGTAAGTTACTACTAAAAAAACAGTAGTAAGGCCAGCACCACACCTGGCCAACCACTGGCATTACAACATCTTTCCATAGAAATTATTGGAGGGAAAAAAAAATAACACCCCACAGGAAATAATGTTATATTAAATTACATTATTTTAAATAGGTAAACATATAACTCAATTTTAAAATAGTACATGATTTCTGCTTAAATATAACGTATTTTTATACCCTATTTTAAATTTAAAAATTAATGTAACAACAAACTTACTCAAAAGTGTAAATTAGTCAAAAGTGCACCTTTTGGAATCAGGCCTGTTTACAAAGATAACTTACACTTTTGAGTAATTTACACTTTTGAGTTAGTTTAGTAATTTTTGCTTATTCACAAAATCTGAGAGTAGGTTACTACAAAGAAAATAAACTGTAGTAAGTCCAGCACCACACATGACCAACCACTGGTACAGCAACATTCTCCCAAAGAGGTAGGAAATTAAAACCCCTTAGGGTATATTATTAAATTAAGTTATTTAGAACAGTTACAAATGTATAATTTAATGTTTAAAATACATATAAATTTTACATATTTATTATTTAATTATAAAACATTTGAAAACCCTATTTTGAACCCAAAAATATATGCAACAATGTTTTTCTTAAAATATAACTGTAGTAGGTTTAAACAAATATATACATCTCTTTTTTAATAATTATTAATGCATATTAAAAAATTTAATAATTTAGGTGGTGTTTGGACGGAAAGTCCCTCACATGGTGATAGATGAGTACCGCTGCCCTGAGTGCCCCAACTGTGGTGCTATCTGGATCTATGGAGGGAATTTTGGTCATGAGCAAACATGAATTATGCATTTGCGCTATGACCTAGGCCTGTCTCATGGACTGTGGTCTGCTTAAACCGGGAAGGGCACCCAAAGCACTACCCTCAAGTGGTGGAAGGCAACTGCCTTCAATGGGAGTTAAGTAGCACAAATGGCGTGCTGGCAGAATACCGTGTTTTTAGTGACAAGTTAAGTGAATAAACCTTTTTACCTGTGTCACTGGAGAGATGCCTCTTTGCCCACTCCAGTAAAGTTCCATTGATGTGTGCTTAACACACCCTTCGTCTGCATTGGACTGGGTGCAACACTGGGATGTATGTGTGCCTGTGGGAGGGTACAGTATATCGGAAACAGTGCTCATGGTTGTGTGTGCATGCTGGGACACATGTGCCTACGAGAAGGCACTGTGCATCTGAAAACTGTGGTACGGTTGCATGAGCACGCTGGGACACATGTGTGCCTGCCAGAAGATACAGTGCATCAGAAAATAACATGCATGGTTGTATGTGCGCACTGGTAAACATGTGTGCCTCCGAGAAAGTACAGTGCATCAGGAGAAAATGCGTGTGGTTATCTAGTCTCGCTAGACATGACTAAATCCAAAAGATCTCTCTCTCTCTATATATATATATATATATATATATATATATATACATATATATATATATATATATAAATTCACTGAAAAACCCATAGGTTTCAGGGGCGTTATAGTTAGTTGGACATTTCACTCGTACAAAACCATAGAAATTCCCCCGTTATAGTTAGTTCAGCTAACTATAACTCGCGCGCCCGCAATGCACTGCTGATGACGTCACATATTACATCACTCATGACATGGTCAGTGACATCACTCATGACATCACTGATGACATCTCAAATGACATCACTGATGACATCATCCTTGTGATAGAGTGGCAGACCTCCTTTCACCCTAATATAACCTTTGATACACACACTCAAAAATACAAACTAACATTTTCAAAACAATGGACATACCAATACCAGTTACAACACACCTATTCAGTAATTCCAAGATCTACACACACATCCACTCATTCACCAACAGTCCCTATACAGTCACTCATACATGTACTCACTCATCATATGTACTCATACACCTATACATCCTGTTACACACTGCCACTCATCCATAGAGTTACTCACACACATAGTCACACATGCAAACAAAGTATCAAACATCCATTTTCTTGCATATACAGTTATACACACACTACCACACTTACTTCTACAGAAACTTACACATACTTACTCTCTTAAACAATCACTTATAGAAACACCTACTTATTTGTACAGGAACTCTTCCAATCTCTCACTCTCACATATACTCACTTATATACACCAATACTCACATATACTAGTTTAAAACAAATGTAGTTACTCATAAAGACACTATTGAGACAGTCATTCACTCACTAACACACCCATACACATACTCATCCACCTATACAGTCCTGCACACATGCTGTCTTCAACACATACAAACAGTGAGTCACTCATTCATGCATCTATGCACTAAGTAATACCCCCCACCGAACCATACAGACACTCAGACACTCATACTGATACTCAAAAAACCAACTAATAACCCATATAGACCCTCATGTAGCTACTCACCAACACATGCAGCCACTTGTACACAAAGTGAGAGACTGATACAGATATTTTCATATTTAAACATTACTCACTAACCCATGTATTCACTAAGATACACTTAGTCAGTTATACAATCAATTTTACAAAAAAAATCATCCATTTAGACACTTATATACCCATTTATTCTTCCATCGACTTTGAGATATACATATATAAAACATATTTAATTTTCAGAAAAACACACATTCACTGGATGATGTCATCTGTGATGTCATCAGTGATGTCATTTGAGATGTCATCAGTGATGTCATGAGTGATGTCACTGACCATGTCATGAGTGATGTAATATGTGACGTCATCAGCAGTGCATTGTGGACGCGCGAGTTATAGTTAGCTGAACTAACTATAACGGGGGAATTTCTATGGTTTTGTACGAGTGAAATGTCCAACTAACTATAACGCCCCTGAAACCTATGGTTTTTTCAGTGAATTTCTAAGGTTTTTTAAATGCTAATTTCTAACTAACGTGCCTGAAACCTATGGTTTTTTCAGTGAATATATATATATTTATTATACTATGTATACATGTGAAAATGTCTTGGTCCCCTGTTTGCCTCGGTGGCACGGAAAAAATTGGTGGAACTGACGTCAGCACGCCGACGAGGTCCTCTTATGGCTCCGATGACGTCATACGGTGTCGCGAGCGGAGCCGTACTCGTTGAAGTGGGAGAGCTAGGAAAGAATTTCCGTGGAATGCTGGTGCAGGGGATATTCACCTAAGTGTTCAGGCTAGTCCTTTGGGAGCAACTGTTTATGTTGCCACTCCAGAAACCGAAACCAGTGATCCGAGGGCAGAGGCCCTGCAGATGGCACACGAGGTGGGGTGCCCAGTCGTGTGCACCGGCGGGGCAGCGAAGTGACAAGCACCACAACCCACAAAAAGGTAACGAGGGCACTGAATAACACAGGATCTTCTCTTTGTATCTGGCAGGAACAACAAAGTTAAAATGCCCTAGTACCAAAATGTAGAATTAGTGCTACAACGGTCTTCAAGAGGACCTGCGATGCCGCTTCTGCCTCCCGTACCCTGGAGGCGGCACATGGGTCACGCGGTACGGTCATACTGCGGTGGGACGCACACTCGTTGACCTCTCAGGGCACTGCTCCACACTTCAGGGAGGACGCTTTCCATTAGCTATGTTTTCTGATGACATGTCGCGCCGGCCCCGTACAACAACAGAACTCCTTTAGATCCAAACAGACTCTCTCACCGGAAGTGAAACCAGGCCACGCGGACACTTTCACAATACAACAGCCGGGAATGCACTTTTCGGTAAAAAAAACACATTCCTTCCTCCTAATTAATCAAATAAACGTCTCACTGAAGAACAGGGGCCAGCTTCGATCGGTAAACAGCCGTTACATGACTTTTTTACTTTGCGATACCATTACAACGCATGCATTACCACGCATGCGTTGTACATCACGAAGTCATTACTACGAATTTTTTTAGAATGCATGATCATTTACCACGCATGCCTTTACAACGAATTTTGTTGTAAAGGTATGTATGGTAAATGACCATGCGTTCTAAAAAACATGTAGACGATCCATGTCATTGTAAGGAAACAGAGGCTGTTCCGTTTCCTCACAACGACGTGCACCGCCCCTCAGAGATGACGTGAAGCAGGAACCACGAGGAGAGAGGAACCATGAGGAGTGAGAGGTAAGGGGGATTGGGCATGGGGTGGGGGTTTCTTTCTAGGGTTTAGGGTAGTGCAGTGGTGTTTGGGTGGTGTAGGGGGTCGTGCTGGGGGTAGTGTTTTAGGGTTTAGGGTAGTGCAGTGGTGTTTGGGTAGTATAGGGGGTCGTGCTGGGGGTAGTGTTTTAGGGTTTAGGGTAGTGCAGTAGTGTAGGGGGTCGTGCTGGGGGTAGTGTTTTAGGGTTTAGGGTAGTGCAGTGGTGTTTGGGTAGTGTAGGGGGTCGTGCTGGGGTAGTGTTTTAGGGTTTAGGGTAGTGCAGTGGTGTTTGAGCAGTGTAGGGGGTCATGCTGTGGTAGTGTTTTAGGGTTTAGGGTAGTGCAGTGGTGTTTGTGTAGTGTAGGGGGTCATGCTGGGGATAGTGTTTTATGGTTTAGGGTAGTGCAGTGGTGTTTGGGTAGTGTAGGGGGTCGTGCTGGGGTAGATTTAGGGTTTAGGGTAGTGCAGTGGTGTTTGGGTAGTGTAGGGAGTCGTGCAGGGGGTAGTGTTTTAGGGTTTAGGGTAGTGCAGTGGTGTTTGTGTAGTGTAGGGGGTTGTGCTGGGGGTAGTGTTTTAGGGTTTATGTTAGTGCAGTGGTGTTTGGGTAGTGTAGGGGGTAGTGCTGGGGTAGTGTTTTAGGGTTTAGGGCAGTGCAGTGGTGTTTGTGTAGTGAAGGGAGTCATGCTGTGGGTAGTGTTTTAGGGTTTAGGGTAGTGCAGTCGTGTTTGTGTAGTGTAGGGGGTCGTGTTTTAGGGTATAGGGTAGTGCAGTTGTGTTTGGGTAGTGTAGGGGGTCATGCTGGGGTTAGTGTTTTAGGGTTTAGGGTAGTGCAGTGGTGTTTGGGTAGTGTAGGGGGTCGTGCTGGGGGTAGTGTTTTAGGGTTTAGGGTAGTGCAGTGGTGTTTTTGTAGTGTGGGAGGTCATGCTGGGGGTATATTTAGGGTTTAGTGTAGTGCAGTGGTGTTTGGGTAGTGTAGGGAGTCATGCTGGGGGTAGTGTTTTAGGGTTTAGGGTAGTGCAGTGGTGTTTGGGTAGTGTAGGGAGTCATGCTGGGGGTAGTGTTTTAGGGTTTAGGGTAGTGCAGTCGTGTTTGTGTAGTGGAGGGGGTAGTGTTTTAGGGTTTAGGGTAGTGCGCCCAACCAGCCACAATATCCGTGGACAAAGGGGATCCTGACTCTTTGGAACGCTCCGTCAATTGAATAATTTGGGTCAAGGGCCCTACCACGTCCAAGACCTATCAATTCCTTTCTTGGGATCCCTCATATACTTGGAGAAAAAGGTACATAGTTTCTCATCAATTTCAGGCGTGTGTGCCACCTTCCCCTTCAGTGAGGGCCTGGGGCATTCTCCCCTCATCCTATTCCTGACCTCCCTTTCAAGGGGTTGATGGATTTTCCCCACCACATACTCTGCCACTTTGGCGTCAGGTGTCCACTCTGCCGACCTAGGATGGTAAATTTGGGTAGGCTCGAACATGTCCGAGTGGACCCCGTCCCCAACCGGGGACTGAGAGGAGTGGGACTCTGGACGCCAGGGACGCCCCGAGTCCTTATCCTCATCGGAGGAGAAATCGTCCTCTGATACACCCTCTCCCTCTAAGGGAAACCCGCCGTCGGGGTCTACAATAGTGGTGACAGTGTCGCAATTTTCTCCGGGTCCCTCCTCCTCCCGGCAGGGTGCATGTTTTAGCGTTCGCGCACTCTTGAGGAAGGTCTCCGTAAGTTTATCAAATCCTTCCAAGTGCCCCTCGTTATGCTTAACAGCCCTTTTATTCCCCATCTGGGAGCTACTTGGACCCGCCACCACCAGATCTGGCTCACTGAACACCCCAGGGATGCTTTCCGCCAGCTTATCAACCTGATCCCTAAGAGGAGCCAGCGCCCTAGAAATAGCCAGAGAGAGGGCTTGGTCCACTGCTGGAGGGAGAAGTTGGGGGCCATTCCTCCTCCACTTCCTGGTAGGAGGAGTAAAAATGGTCTTCTGGAGAAGACATGATAGCAGAGGGTGTGAGCACAGAACAAATGCCCTTAAAATCCTTAAGACAGCCCCCTCGCCGGTGCTCCAACAGCTGGGCTTTCCCCGAAGCTGTTATAAGAATAGACTGAGGCGCAATACCAATTACCACCACCAGGTGGCGCTGGTCACTAACGTGGCCGTGTGGGGAAATCACCGCGTAGCGGTGTCAAAATTAGGCGAGGGTTGGTCGGGAATCAAGCGGACACTAAAGGAGTGACCGGATTCCCAAACGCGCGTAAAGACCAGCGAGAGCGCTTGACGGAGCTGCCTCGCTCGGACCAGACGCGCCTGACAGGATCTCACCGCGCGCAGAGCACACAGCGGGAGAAACTGCGAGGGGGAGAACACGCTCGGGCAAGAGCCTGCTGCGCAGGGAATATGAAACAATACCAAGGCAATAATGCACAAGAAACCGCTATACAAACAGCAACAACGTCAGATTAAGCCAAGAATGTAAGGAATGCACTTAACTGACGAGCAGTGAAGAAAGAGGAAGCGGAAGGGACGTCACGATATTATATACGATGGACTGTGATATGATTGGACTATAGTTGCCTTGGAGACTACCCCCTAATGGTTCATGGGTTGTGTAGTCTTTTGTTTAATGATTGTTGTGTTACGTTTTCTTTGAACTGCTATGCAAATAAAGTGAGGAAAGATATGCATAATCCTCGCCTCCGTCCTGCCATAGAATTTATTAAACTTTATTTGATCTGATTTAGAAACATAGATCATAAAAGTGTACATAAAAACAGAAAATCCTCTTTCCTAATACAATACAGTGAGAATTAATTAAAACCAGTAGGTAAAAACGGGTGTTACAAAGCCCGGTTCAGAGCAACTTCAGGTTAACAGAATCGTAAAGTTCAATGTTTCGCAAGATCAATCTCATGTACTTCGTGCAAAATACGCAATAAGGGGTCCAAGTAAGATGTAACGCTCCAATACCTGACCAGTTTGCACTATATAAAACTGCAGAAAAAATAAAAATAAAAAGTGTTTTGCACACTTCTGTCATTGGGCTATATGTGGGCTACATCTGGGTGATATTTGTGCTACATTTGGGCTCTTTTTTCTCTGGTGGCCATCTTGGGAGACTTATTTGTTATGAAGTTTCCTAATTTCGTCATTTACTGCAGTCTCCTCAGTAGGAAATGCTTTCAATTTTTACTTTGATTCCATCAAGAAGGCATTCAGATGTGTCACACATTTGCCATAAATTCAGAATGTTAGCACTCTAGTTTTTCATTAGATCACTGTAGTAAAGCTACTGCTCACCAGGGAGTTAACTGGAAGTCTACTGCTGGTATTGAAAGTGATTGTTTCAGTCTGCATGTCAGAATTTTCTAATGAAATAGAAGAGGATTTGAGATCTCAATTAAAACATGCCCTAAATTTTCTTTCTGCAGCACTAACCATACTTTCTATGGCAAAATGAACCCCCTCATTTTGTTCCTTTTTAAATTAAATGTTTTAAGTGTTACCAGTTTATTCCAATCAAGATGGCTTCAGGTGTGCCATACTTTTGTCATAAGTAAGACTTTTAGCGTTCTAGTTGTTCTTTAGAACACTCTGGGAAGCTGCAGTAGAACACAAAGGCATCAACTGACAGGCTGCTCCTGTTGAAATATAACAGGAAGATATTTGAGATCTCACTTAAACATGTCCTAATTTTTCTTTCTACAGCACTAACCATAATTTCTATGACAAAATGAACCCCTCATTTTGTTCCTTTTTAAATTAAATGTTTTAAGAGTTTCCAGTTTATTCCAATCAAGATGGCTTCAGGTGTGCCATAATTTTGTCATAAGTAAGACTGTTAGCGCTCTAGTTGTTCTTTAGAACACTCTGGGAAGCTGCAGTAGAACACAAAGGCATCAACTGACAGGCTGCTCCTGTTGAAATATAACAGGAAGATATTTGAGATCACACTTGAAACATGTCCTAATTTTTCTTTCTACAGCACTAACCATAATTTCTATGACAAAATGAACCCCATTATTTTGTTCCTTTTTAAATTAAATGTTTTAAGTGTTACCAGTTTATTCCAATCAAGATGGCTTCAGGTGTGCCATACTTTTGTCATAAGTAAGACTGTTAGCTCTCTAGTTGTTCTTTAGAACACTCTGGGAAGCTGCAGTAGAACACAAAGGCATCAACTGACAGGCTGCTCCTGTTGAAATATAACAGGAAGATATTTGAGATCTCACTTAAAACATGTCCTAATTTTTATTTCTACAGCACTAACCATAATTTCTATGACAAAATGAGCCCCCTCATTTTGTTCCTTTTAAATTAAATGTTTTAAGAGTTACCAGTTTATTCCAATCAAGATGGCTTCAGGTGTGCCATAAGTTTGTCATAAGTAAGACTGTTAGCGCTCTAGTTGTTCTTTAGAACACTCTGGGAAGCTGCAGTAGAACACAAAGGCATCAACTGACAGGCTGCTCCTGTTGAAATATAACAGGAAGATATTTGAGATCACAATTGAAACATGTCCTAATTTTTCTTTCTACAGCACTAACCATAATTTCTATGACAAAATGAACCCCATCATTTTGTACCTTTTTAAATTAAATGTTTTAAGTGTTACCAGTTTATTCCAATCAAGATGGCTTCAGGTGTGCCATACTTTTGTCATAAGTAAGGCTGTTAGCACTCTAGTTGTTCTTTAGAACACTCTGGGAAGCTGCAGTAGAACACAAAGGAATCAACTGACAGTCTCTGCCCTTGTTGGATGTACATGTTTTACTGAGAATGTCAGACTTCATTCTCACATGACTGAGAAAGATAATGTGAATTTACAGAAAATATGCTCTCATTTTAGCTTCTGGAGCACCTTCCAAAACTGTATGGGACAAGCATGTGAAAATAGTTTTCTCTCAAACATGATTCATGATATCCCAGCAGAAGGTTTTTCACAGGGTAAAATCACCTTAGAACACACCACAATTCCTGAAATTAGTATGGTACCATCAACAAATGAATTCTAATGTAACTAAAGTCTGTTATCACCCTTTATAGTTCTCCTTTTGGTAACCCTCAAAATCTTCGATTCACTACAATGCCTTTCAATGGGGTACTATCATTTATATTGGTCCCAAGATGGCTGCCAGCAATTCCAGGATGAAGTGCTGACAGCCAATCAGATCTCACGATGACATGTGTGGTTAGGCTCCGCCCAGATATATATGTGTATTCTTTTTCAAATTTCTCAGGAACTACTGAACGGATTTACACCATTTAACCAAAAGGCACGACTCTGAACCAAGGGCTACCTTTTTGCCAAATTTGGTGTAATTCCGTTCAGCAGTTCGGGCTGTAGCTGCGACTAAAGGTTCCTATGGAAAATTGCATGGGAAAAACACGTTTTGGGACCCCCTTTTTTCTCGGCCCCCACTTGTCGAATCACCCCGAACCTTTCAGGATAGGAGCGGACTGGAGCGGGCCATAAGTTTTGAGAATTTCGCGAAGATTCGTCAACCGGCGCCAAAGGTATTGGAAATAGAATGTTGCGAATTTCCTATGGAAAATAGGTCCTAACTATAACTATCTACTGGCGACCGCCAGTAGATATATATATATATATATATATATATATATATATATATATATATATATATATATATATATATATATATATATATATTATCTACTGTCGGTCGCCAGTAGATAGTTATAGTTAGGACCTAGTTTCCATAGGAAAAGCATTTTTTCTTTTCCCAATAACTTTGGCGCCAGTTGACGAATCTTCGCAAAATTTTCAAAACTTGTGGCCCGCTCCGGTCAGCTCCTATCCTGAAAGTTTCTGGGTGATTCGCCAAGCGGGGGCCGAGAAAAAAGGGGGGCCCCAAAACGTGTTTTCTCCATGTTATTTTCCATAGGAAAGTTTAGACACGGCTGCAGCCCGAACTGCTGAACGGAATTACACCAAATTTGGCAAAAAGGTAGCCCTTGGTTCAGAAAGAGCCCTTTTTGTTAAATGGTGTAAATCCGTTCAGTAGTTCCTGAGAAAATAAAAAAATAAAAGTTTCGATATTTAGAGCCACGGAGGAAACGCGCACCCTCCCGACCACGAGCTTTATTCTAATTGGCTGTCAACACTCCAAACCAGGAAGTGTTGGCAGCCATCTTGTGACTCAGTAGAACCGAGTCACAAGAAAAGAGAAAAACAAACACAAAAAACAAGAAAAGGGGGCAGGGTAGAAACGCCCTGACCCCCTAGGCCTGCTCAGGGGGTCCCACAAGGACCCCCCAGGCCCAAAAAAGCATTTTTTTAAAAAAAAATCAGCCGAATTCGCGCTGGGTGCGCGAATCCGGCCGAGAAAATAAAAAAAAAACGAAGCGCGGGCTCCCACGCTTCGTTGTATTGAAGCCCCCGGGTGGGCCAGATCCTGGGAGCACTGAAAAAATGTGTGGGGGGGCCCAATCCCCCCCACACTGCCCCGGGGACTGCTACCTCCCCGGGGCTTGATTTATGAGTATGCGTACCCCCTTTCATTAATTATTTGCGGGGGCACACGGCCCCCCGCAGCCACGGGGACCGCCACCCCCTGGGGCTTGTTTTAAAAAAAAAAATAAACCTGTGTGGGGGGGCTCGAGCTCCCCCACACGCCCCGGGGACCGCCACCTCTCCGGGGCACTAAAATGCAAATTTGGGGGTCTATTACGGACCCCCGAGCCCCGGGGACCACCACCTCCCCGGGGCTTTGTAATTGAAGGGAGGGGGGCCGCTCGGCCCCCCTCCTGGAGCACGTGATGGCCCTGGGGACCGCTACCCCCCAGGGCCGGCTCCTGCAGTGTCCCGGGGTGCCCACCCCCGGGACACTGCTTTTTGCAATGACAGGGCAGGAGCCGTGCGGCTCCCGCCCTGTCATTGCAAACTTGCTTTGGATTTTGGAAGCGAGAGCAGGGAAACATGCTCTCGCTTCCAAAACGCAGAGCAGATTGCTTTTCCACATGGGGAGCTGCATGTCAGCAGCTCCCCATGTGGAAAAGCAATGCTGGCTCCTGCAGGATGCGGGGAGCCGGCGGGACCGTGGGGGCATTGGGGCTCCCCCCACGGTCCCCAACAGAGAGGCCAGGCCCCGGGGGATGGGGTCCCCGGGGCTAGAAGTGGCCCGGGAGGAGACCACGCGGCCCCCCTCCCACATAATAATGAAATTAAAAAAAAAAAACACGCAAAGGCCGGCCCTGGGGGCTGGGGTCCCTGGGGCCATAAATGGCCTGAGGAGGGGGGCCACGCAGCCCCCCTCCAAATATATATTTTTTTAAACTAAACACTGGCCATCCCGAGGCCGAATATGGCCTCGGGAGGGGGGCCACGCTGCCCCCTTCCATTTTTGAAAAAATAGGGGTCAGGCCCTGGGGGATGGGGTCCCCAGGGCCCATAAAATAGGAAAAAAAGGGGGGCCACCCAGCCCCACTTCTAAAAATAAATAATAATAAAAAAAATGCCAGCATCGCGCCGAGGCCCCGCCTCCTCCCAGCAACACTCTGCAAACGCACTTTGTGGCGCGTTTTAAGTTGGGAAATGAATTCCCCTTCAATACTGGGGGTCCCTGGGGGCCAACTAGCCCACCAGGTACCTCCAGTAATCGCCACAGGGCTGCGTTGCAGAGAGGTGGTCCAGGCCACGCCCCTTTTTACACCTCTCTGCAACGCAGCTCTGTGGCGCTTACTGGAGGTACCTGGTGGGCTAGTTGGACCCCAGGGACCCTCAGGATTCAAGGGGACTTTATCCCCCAACTTAAAACAAGCCATGGGGCGCGTTAGCACAGTGGTGAAGGGAGGGGGCGGGGCCTGAGGTGACATGTGTGCAAACACGTCCTGTGGTGCGTTTTAAGTTGGGGAATTAATTCCCCTTCAATCCTGAGGGCCCCTGGGGGACAACTAGCCCACCAGGTACCTCCAGTAAGCGCCACAGACCTGCGTTGCAGGGAGGTGGTCCAGGCCATGCCCCTTTTTACACCTCTCTGCAACGCAGCTCTGTGGCGCTTACTGGAGGTACCTGGTGGGCTAGTTGGACCCCAGGGACCCTCAGGATTCAAGGGGACTTAATCCCCCAACTTACAACGCGCCAGGGGGCGCGTTTGCAGAGTGGTGGAGAAAGGGGGAATGGCCTTTGTCTACCTCTCACCAATCCCACTGCGTGGGGCTTACTGGAGGTAAAAGGTAGGCTAGTTGGCCCCTAAAGGACCCCCAGCAGTGAAGGGGACTTCAATCCCCATCCAAGAGCGTGCCAGGGAGCGCGTTTGTAGAGTGGCGGGCAAAGTGGGCGTGTCCTGGTATGAGTACTTACCAATGCTGCTGTGTGGGACTGACTGGAGGTAATAGTTTTGGAAGTTGGCCCCCCAAGGATGTCCTCGGGGGCCAACTACCCCTCTTGTTACCTCCAGTAAGTCCCACACAGTGGGATTGCTAAGACGTCTTCGGAGGCCATGGCCCCCTTTCTCTACCACTCTGCAAACGTGCCTCGTGGCAGACTACGGGATGGGGGATGAAGTCCAATTTAGTCCTGAGGGAGCTTGGGGGCCAAGAATCCCTCCTGGTACCTCCTGTAAGTCCTACGCAGCGGAATTCCTGAGCGTTGGTTGGACGCCCAGCACTCTTTCTCCACCACTCTGCAAACGCGTCTACTAGTTAAAGTAGCATATTTCTACACCTCTGACTTAGAGGTAGTTTTAATCCCCCTGCCCTATTATGTACTAGGGCCTTACAGAGGAGGTCAGGCTAATCACAGGGGTACCCCAACCCATAGTGTTCCCTAGTGTATGTAGGTGTTTTCACTGTATTCTAAGTGTCTTTTAGCATAGCACTGGCTCTAGGCCTGGTTAGTCAGAGACAGGTACCACAAGTACCCGTCTGAAAAAGTTGTGGGCACAGGATGATTTTGCAACAAGGCCTCTTTCTGCTCCTTTGTTGGTTCTTTCTGCACATGTCTTGCTTCTTCCTGCACTTTTCTTCGTCTTTGTGGACTTCTGTTGCTTCTTTCTGCATTTCTTTTGCTTCTTTCTGTGCGTTTTTTCTTCACATGTCCTACCTCTGTAGGCATAGTTAGAAACTAGCATTTAAAAAACCTTAGAAATTCACTTAAAAACCATAGGTTTCAGGCACGTTATAGTTAGAAATTAGCATTTAAAAAACCTTTGAAATTCACTGAAAAAACCATACGTTTCAGGCATGTTATAGTTAGAAATTAGCATTTAAAAAACCTTTGAAATTCACTGAAAAAACCATAGGTTTCAGGCACGTTATAGTTAGAAATTAGCATTTAAAAAACCTTAGAAATTCACTGAAAAAACCATAGGTTTCATGGGGCGTTATAGTTACTTGGACATTTCACTCGTACAAGACCATAGAAATTCCCCCGTTATAGTTAGTTCAGCTAACTATAACTCGTGCCCCCGCAATGCACTGCTGATGACGTCACATATTACATCACTCATGACATGGTCAGTGACATCACTGATGACATCACTGATGACATCTCAAATGACATCACTGATGACATCACTGATGACATCATCCATGTGATAATTTCATGCATCTTCTCTCACCCTAATATAACTTTTGATACACCCACTCTAAATTACAGACTGCCATTCTCAAAACCATAGACACTCCAACACCAATAACTACATACCCACTCACTGATTCTTAGGTCTACACACACATCCACTCACTCACCCATACAGTCACTCATACTTACGGTCACTAAGTACAGGACTATCATATATGCTCTCATACACCTATAAAGACACTCACACACCGGTACTCATCCATAGAGGTACTCACACACCTAGTCAGTCATGCAAATATTTAATCACACTCCCATTTACTCACCTATACAGTTATACACACACCAGCTCACTTACTCATACAAATACTAGCACATTCTTACGCTCTTATACAATCACTGATACAAGCACACACTCATCCATACAGCCACTCTCACAATCACACACTCTCACTTATAGCCATTTATATACTCTAACACACATATATACTGCCTTTCACATATGTAGTTACTCACACATGTACCACTGAGATATACATTCACTCACTAACACACCCATACACACACTCACCCACCCATACAGTCCATCACAGATGCACTCTTGAAACCATGCACCCAGTGAATCACCCACTCACACATCTATGCACAGAGTCACACACACCCCACCCACACAAACACTCAGGCACCCATACAGATACTCAGACACCCAATCAATAACTCATATAGACACTCATCTAGCTATTCACAAACCCATGCAGCCGCTTACACACCAACAGACAGACGGATACAGACATTCACACAGTTTAGTCACTAACCCATGCATTCAGTAAGATACGTTTAATCACTCACTTATAGAGTCAGTCACGCACCTACTAAATCATCCATTCAGACACTTATACACCCACTCATTCTTCAATACGCCTTTCCCTATATATATTAAACATATTTAAACTTTACAGAAACACACAGTCACAGGATGATGTCATCAGTGATGTCATCAGTGATGTCATTTGAGATGTCATCAGTGATGTCACTGACCATGTCATGAGTGATGTAATATGTGACATCATCAGCAGTGCATTGTGGGGGCGCGAGTTATAGTTAGCTGAACTAACTATAACGGGGGAATATATATGGTTTTGTACGAGTGAAATGTCCAACTAACTATAACGCCCCTGAAACCTATGGTTTTTTCAGTGAATATATATATATATCACTCGAATATGTTCCTGGCCCGTCTCTTTCCCGGCGGGACCTCCCAGGTACGGACCTCTTCACGCTTAAAATACACAATTCACAACGGCTTCTTGAAAGTTGCAGTGTTTTTATTTCCAATTTCTCCCATGCTGTTCAGGCATAGGGCCTGCCATTGACGCGTTTCGATCGCGTAACCGCGATCTTGATCACATGACTCGCCACATGACAGTAAACAATTTAAATAGTGTGTGTGCACTAATTCCTCTAAAAATCCATAAATTGGTAAGTGAACATAGAAAACAGACTATTGGCCTACAGGTAAATAACATTAGTACACCTTATGCATGTTTATCAAGAATACAGTAAGTACATTGAAAAAACCTGATAATACTAAAACCGCATAATAAAACCAATTAATATAATATTCTCAATACAGCTGCCATTAATTGTGCAAAAATTGTGCAAAATTGCGCTAACTCTCCCATGATATATTAGTATCGTACATTCTTCTGAAAGTCTTATAATGAATTTAAAAGACATGTAAGAAACATTTAAAAAGACTTATGACCTTCCACTTATAATATAAGGTATCTAGACAAGTTCATAAGAAATAATATAATGCCAGTGCTAATATATTATTACATATCATCTTTCTGTTGGTTGCTATCTAAAAAATCATTGATCACTATTATTTGATCCTGACATAGCAGCAGTTCATGGGTCTGCTCCTTCCTGAGAAGGATTAATATTATGCATTTAGCAGATATTTCTCAATGCTACATATAGTCTGTAATCATATTAAAGTGCTGTTGTTTGTGCAAATAACAAACCTCTAAGTGCAAATCATTAGTGCAAATATATACAAAATTGTTGGGAAGCAGCTTAGAAACACCTAATACTCACTAAAGGTGATTCGAAATAAAAATGCAAGTGCTGCAAGTTATTATTTGAGTATACAGGGATACTGTATATATATATATTCACTGAAAAAACCATAGGTTTCAGGGACGTTATAGTTAGAAATTTGCATTTAAAAAACCTTAGAAATTCACTAAAAAAATATAGGTTTCAGGGACGTTATAGTTAGAAATTAGCATTTAAAAAACTTAGAAATTCACTAAAAAAACCATAGGTTTCAGGGATGTTATAGTTAGTTGGAAATTTCACTCATACAAAACCAGAGAAATTCCGCTGTTATAGTTAGTTGTGGTAACTATAACTCGCGCCCACGCAATGCACTGCTGATGACGTCACATATTACATCATTCATGACATGGTCAGTGACATCACTGATGACATCTCAAATGACATCACTGATGACATCATCCAGTGACTATGTGTTTCTGTAAAGTTTAAATATGTTTAATATATATATCTGCCAAGGTGTATTGAATAATGAGTGGGTGTATAACTGTCTGAATGGATGATTTAGTAGGTACGTCACTGTCTGTATAAGTGAGTGATTAAATGTGTTTTACTGAATGCATGGGTTAGTGACTAAACTGTGTAAATGTCTGTATCAGTCTGTCAGTTGGTGTGTAAGCGGCTGCCTGGGGTGGTGAGTAGCTACATGAGTGTCTATATGGGTTCTTGATTGGTTGTCTGAGTATCTGTATGGGTGCCTGAGTGTCTGTGTGGGTGGGTGGGGGGGTGTGACTCTGTGCATAGATGTGTGAGTGAGTAATTCACTGGGTGTATGGGTTCAAGAGTGCATCTGTGAAGGGCTGTATGGGTGGGTGAGTGTGTGTATGGGTGTGTTGGTGAGTGAATGGATGTCTCAGTGGTACATGTGTGAGTAACTACATATGTGAAAGGCAGTGTATGTGAGTGTTGGAGTATATAAATCACTATATGTGAGAGTGAGTGATTGTGAGAGTGGCTGTATGGATGACTGTGTGCTTGTATCAGTGATTGTATAAGAGAGTAAGTATGTGTTAGTATCTGTATGAATAAGTGAGGTGGTGTGTGTATAACTGTATAGGTGAGTAAATGGGAGTGTGAATGATTCTTTGCATGATTGACTAGGTGTGTGAGTAACTCTATGGATGAATGGTGATGTGTGAGTGTCTGTATAGGTGTATGAGTGCAAATGATAGTGCTGTATTGATAAGTGTCTGCATGTATGAGTGACTGTATGGGTGAATGAGTGGACGTGTGTGTAGCCCTAGGAATCAGTGAGTGGGTATGTAGTAACTGGTATTGGTGAGTCTATGGTTTCGAAAATGGTAGTCTGTATTTTAGAGTGGGTGTATCAAAGGTTATATTAAGGTGTGAGGAGGTGCATCAGATTATCACGTGGATGATGTCATCAGTGATGTCATTTGAGATGTCATCAGTGATGTCATCAGTGATGTCACTGACCATGTCATGAATGATGTAATATGTGATGTCATCAGCAGTGCATTGCGGGGCGCGGGTTATAGTTAGCTCAACTAACTATAACAGACAAATTTCTCTGGTTTTGTATGAGTGAAATTTCCAACTAACTATAACGTCCCTGAAACCTATGGTTTTTTCAGTGAATATATATATATTCTCTCCTGAATTCCCCGTTGTGTCCCTCCCGTTCTGGTTTTTTTCACGAACGTCTTTGGCATATGTTTTGCGCTAGCCCTGAGCGCGATGGAGGAGACCCGCCTTCACAAGAGGTCTGAGTCAGCTGGGCAGCTTCGGCAACTTTCTTTTCTACCAAGGTATTGGCATGACTCAGACCCACCACACCCACGCCTAGCGGATGTGCCGCTGCACATTGCAGTCTGTGACTTCACGGAGGAATCTTGGAGCATTGTTTCCTTGTTTTTCAGGCCGTTGTTATCGTGGTGCTATGTGGTTGGAGGCGTCCTGGGGACCCGGGAGAGAAATTGGACTTTTCACCAGCAAGGTTCGACCACAGATCATAACAGCATTCCTCTAACACTTCCAGTACCCCAATGGGACACAAGGAGCTGAACTAAGTGACTTACCTGGTGTGCGGTGAGATGTGCACGCTGGGACTTGCAGTCTGCCAATGCAACTGCAAGTCCGTTTGGAACTATGGTTCAGCCCATCTGGATGGCCACCAATGGCGGAGCGACTGGGACTATTTCAATGAACTGGTGGAAGTGTCTTGTTGAAGCCGGCATCTGAGGAAGACATTGTTCGAAACGTGTCATGCCACGGCTTTTTAGTGAAAATAAATTCTCTCCTGATTTCCCCGTTGTGTCCCTCCCGTTCTGGTTTTTTTCACGAACGTCTTTGGCATATATATATATATATATATTATGGCGGATATGCTGGGCATTTAATAAACACTTACTGAATTGCACCAAGAACTTTGGGTCCGCTCTTCGTCTTTCCACAGTGGAATTGGAGCAGCTGAGTAGCTGTTGCTGAGGCGAATCCTGTGATATATATATATATATGTGATATATATATATATATATATATATATATATATATATATATATCCCATTCAACTTTCATTTATATGTTTGGATTTTTCTGTTACCTCCTCTGTGGTAGGGACACAGATACATTCTGGAGATGAGGCAGATTATCATCAGAACTTGTTGCATCACTATTTGCAAACCCCTGACAGTTTGCCAGGGTCACGCTACACTGCCATGAGTTTTGGTTTCAGTCTGCTGCAGGTCATGGTACAAGCCATTACTGAGACCCAAGATGATTTTAAGATCTTGCAGTGAGCTGGTTTATTTGGTAAATCATCTAAATAATATTTTCCCCTCATTCTGGAGGAATGAGTAATACTTTTCTGGCTCACACTTCTGCAAATCTGGGTGTGATCCCACCAGCTCCTGCTTTAATGTGTAACACTGTTTTGGTGGTAATGTCTCCCCAATATTTTCAATTGTTCCTAGCACAGTAATGCTTGCATTTCTTGTCTCGACCCACACAGTTCGCATTAGACTTGACGAAGACTGCTTCCATTCTGTCATACTCGACAAAAGGATTCTTTCATCTGGGCCACCCCATTGATATTGAACCAGAATGATAATGAACAGTTTAAAGCTGTCTTCAGATGAATAAAAATTGCTCAGATGACGCACGCAGAATTGTTGTCCCTACAACAGGGATCCAAAGATGAAATTGCATACATTAGTTTACTCAGACAACTAAAGGTGGAAGCAGGGTGGATGGATAAAACCGCTGCATCCACATTTTATCATGAACATTGAGATGATTTAAAGGATTTGCTTGCACTAATCATCCAATTACTGCTAGCACGCTGATTGATTTGGTGCTTCAAACTGATCATCAACAAAAAGAACAAAGATTAGAAACGAAAACCCTGCCTCATCGATAGACACCCAGTGCTCCCTTGGAGCCTCCTTCTGCGATGAGCTCAAAAGAAGGGATGCAAATCAGAAATGCACACAAGTCTCTTTTTACCGAAGAGAAAGAGAAAGACCAGGACTTGCATGTATTCTAGGCAGCTCAGTTTTAGGGAAACGCATACGCTCTGTTTTAAGTTACAGACCCTGACAGGGAAAAAATGGAATTCAAGTGTCTGAAAAATCATGCCCATCTCCTATTGCGGGTTACTTTGGCAACTCCAATGGGGCCATTAGAATGCTTGGTCTGGATAGATCCTGGAGCAGTGGCCTGCTTCATAGACATTAAAATTGCTTACCCCTTTATAACTCTGCGCGAAAGAAGCAGAAACCAGAGCCTTATCAGGGGATTGATGGGATTCCCATTACCCCAGGAGAAATTTATAAAGAAACTGAAGATTTAATCATGGTTATGGAGTCAGACATTGTGAGTCCATTGACCTCATAGATACTCCTAGTTTACACATTGTGTTAGGCACATCTTTGTTGCGACAACACAATCCACTGGTGGACTGACAAACCTCTGAATATCATAAAGAGAACTGATTTACCAGATGCATTGCTATTCTAACTCATCCCTTGTTGGGTGTCACACTGTTGAATTCTTTGGAAAGTGATTTAAATACTCCTGAAGCACCTGGTGGTTTTGCTGACAGGTTTAGTGGAAAGGGTGCATAAACACTGCCACCCTATACAGAATGATTGCTCCACAGATCTAATGCCAGATGCAAAGATATCACCTGGTCAAATCTATACTTTGACCAAAAAAGAGGATGAACATCTTTATATGAGACCCTGGAAAAAGGTTTTATTAGACATTCTACATCACCTGTCAGAGCACCCATCTTTCTTTCCCTGGAGCGAATGGAGATCTGAGACCTTGTTTTGATTACAGAGAATCAAACACTATTGCAGTAAATAATAGGTACCAATTACCTTTAATCTCTATACTGCTAGACTACGCTCAGTGAAAATCTTCACTGAACTGGATCTCAGAGGAGCAGATAATCTTATTTGAATTAAAGCAGTGTCGTACGGTTTCCACTTTCTCAGTAGGAAATGTTTGTCTGTTGGACAACATAAACCTTGGGATGGCACCAGACTGTTTCCATGCAATCCCTCAGGATATGTTGGCCTATAGACCTGCTAGCTCAAAGTGCCATCATAAGTTCCCCTAAATCTGGCAAGCTAACAAATGGTTTGGGCAACCAAAGAACATGACAACCCTGACTCCCCAAGGAATTGTGGTAACAGATCTAGAACCTTTTCGATCAGTTACTTGGGTTCACTCAGAAAGGTACACAAGAAATACACAAAGGAGAGTTTTCAATATTTATTGAACCATTGTGATTCTTGTATAAAATGTATGGGTTGGAATGATTAATAGACAGAAGCAGACAAAAGTGATTAGCAATTGAAGAACAGTGAAAAGAATAAACAATTCCGCCATCGTGCTAAAACAGTGTGTTAATGCTAGCCTATATGCACTGGATATAGTGTACTCCCTCTATACGCTCTCTAACATAGTTGCCTAGGGCAGGTGTTCTGCCAAGAAGCCCCTACTGGATGATCTAACCATTACCTGAAGGCAAGGTATGTAGATCCCAGTCTTGGTCACAAGTTAGACATCACTCCTCATAGAGGGTAAACAGGAATCAGCTGGGCTGAGACTCCGACACAGCGATGACCTCAAAATGACAGCAGAATGCCTCTCTAATTTGAGCACAGAAATACGTGTGTATTTATAATAACAGCATCTGTGCTTCAGTGTCGAGGCTTCAGAAGGGCCGACATTGTTTATTATCTTTGTGATAGTCATGTCGCCTCATGGACGAATAACAAACAACAACATTTGCACTATGTGTGTTTAGGACTTGTACTAAATGTTCAAGGCGTCGTGATAGAGTACTTACAAAGTGGCATTGTAAGCAATGTGGTTTCAGAGAAACTAATCTTGCACTGTAATGCAAGCAAATACATGTCAAAAGTCATTGTGTAGAAAAGAAGGCAACTTAAGAAATGTGTACATGTAAAATGGCCGTGTGTCTTCCTGGGCCTAACCTAGCCATGTGACACCCACTCCTCGGACATGAGTCGACTAAAGCTATCTAATAATAGGAAGCTACTTAGAGCAATGGTACAGCATATGTTTATATAAAGGTGCTAAATTATTAAAAAGACAATCATACAGTTTGAAAACCAAAGCATACAGAAAGCATTATTAAAAATGTAAAAGTGAATAAAAAACTAATTTAAAAAGAATTTAGGATGCTAAAACAGGCCCAAATCAAAAGGTTCCCACTAAGTGGAATAGCCAATTGTTTATGTGTTCCGAGAGGTGGACGAAACATTTGTGTTTCCAGCCATCACAGACGATGATTGCAGAGAAACACATCAGAGCAGGTTTATAGAGTAAATGTGTTCCCATCCTACCCCTACAGCAGCAGCTGAAGGGGTGACCACAGTCAGTGGAAAATCCACCAAACCACAGCCAAGATCCAACTCACCAGGAGCAGAAGTGTCCCAGGAAGGCTTGTAGAATGCATTCAGAAGCAATGGTAAACGCAAAGGACAGCGATGTAAATGGGCCTGTAGGGGTCCACCATTACATCCATGTCCAGAGGCTGAACCGATTGCGTTCCTAGGCACAAGTTCAAGGCACACTCGAAAGTGCACAGCAGACAGTGGAATACCGGCTACACGCAGTGAAGCCACACATGCTGATGGTATAAGAACCAATGCTCATTTAATTCCTGAAGCAAGGATGTGCCAAAACATTGTACCATTGTAAACATGGCACAGGAGCACATGTGGTAGTGACAGTTCCCTTCGATCTCGAAATGAGACATCCATTGCGGAGCAGAAAAAATAAAATCACTGTCCCTACAATCAGTAACAGGGCCAGCGGAAGACCTCCAAAGATGATTCCAAGCATGGAGTGGATAAATGATGGAATGACTGCGAAGACTGTCTGGAAGGTACTAACCAAACCAGAGCCTAAGCTTTTTAAAAAGTGCGCTACCCCACAGTATGAGACATGTTAAAAATGCGGGCCACCAATTCTCCAAAATATTGTGGGAAATTACTATGGAGTTGTGACTGTATCTCTGAAGAGGACCCTGCAACTGGAAGATCAAACGTCTCCTTTGCAGATGTTAAGACCACATCTTTCTGAAACAGTAAGGCTTTCAGTCTGCTCAGGGCATCAAACTGCATGTTCGAAAGCTTTATTAAAGACCAAAGCGTCACCTCCCTAACTGTACAAGCAATTGGAAACAATACTTGCATGCAGCAAGTGACCACGGAAGAAATGGTGAAAAGATAGGCTATGCCCGGTCTCATACCATAGCAACCTTCATCGTTCAACATCAAATAACTCCCATTCGAGAGAAATCTGAAAGCCAGACGAATCATGGTTGCTGGGGCCTTTCAAGTAGCAACATAAGTTTGCTACTGACGCGTTACATGCTCCGTGGAACGAAACTTCCTTGCACACTCAGGAACCACTTAAAGCATTCTCGCAGCTGGAACCACTGAGAAAAACTTCAGTTTCCTTATTCCGACACCAGAATTTAAGAGGTAATTCCCAATACTCATGTACATACCCTTCCCCTAAAGCTCCATATCTGCCCACTTGATGGTGTTCTAAGCAGTATTGGAAATAAAATGTCGAAATCATCAGAGTAATAAACCCGTGGATTATTCGATCAACGGAAGGCATCTCAGCAACGGTGAAGGGTAGCTTCTCTAATTTCTATATGTGTAACACAGTTTAGGTCGCATCTTTACGTGCCACGAGTTTTTGCTGTTTTGCATGTTGGTATGGTGAAAAAAAGGCTTGTGGCATTAATATGTTGCTATGGTGCGCGACCAGAACAAAGTGTCTGAAGTGTCCAGCTCAATAGCAGGATGAATCTAAGTTGCAATTGCCCATGTTGTAATGCGGACATGTCATGTTGTATAATGTCTATTGCTGACAACACTATGATACCCAGGGAGTACATTCTAGAGGACAAGGTTGTCATGCCATTACAAATTACCGCTAGAGCCTTCTCTAACTTAGTCCTGTCAATCTAGTGCAGTCTTTCAGCTTCCTGCTGAGGAACTTTTCATATTTCATTGTATATTGCATACAAGAGACATTTTTGACATGGCTTTCGAGGACCTAGCAAGAAGTCCTGTCATCCGAAAGAAGGGACAAGTGTTTCACCTGGGACATGGTTGAGGATTTTAGCCAAACAAGGCAAACTTCCCAGCACTGTAAGTTGTCACCACCCCAATTGTTCTGTCTGCACATAACACAGGTCAGGCCAGCTGGTCTTCAAGCCCTCAGCTTTACCTAGGAACCGTGCTTGACATCCGCTAGTATCCAATGGCCAAACTAACCATCCCCATCCAATTGGTGTCTGATGAATTGTACGTGCCATAGCGTAGCATGATGTCTATTGTTAACTCCTTGTATTTTGTAAACTGCTGCCAGTTTTCAAAACGTGCGATTGTGGGCATGGTGGTGTGTTCAACTTTTTTATTTTAAATAAACCATGTGTTTTTTTCAGGAAAATCATCTGTTGTGGGTTAAGGCATGCTTTAAACAAAGCCTCGTTCCCCTGCAACTGCCAATCCCTTGTTCCCCCAAATTGATTTGACATCAATAGTGTCCCGCCAAAACTCAAACCCTTGTGTGGACAGTTGGGAAAGAAAGGAGGCAGAATAAATCACCTTGGTGTTTGTTAGCATATTTTTCTTTGTAGGTGATGGTGCAAGCTTATAATAATAAGACACTAGGTCTAATGTTTCATAACCAAAAAAATAGGCAAACGTCTGCGCAAATGTTTTTGAACTACCCCATGGTGGTGTATGGCAATGTTCCCAATGTGTGTGGTTAAATACAGCACATGGCGTACTTGCTTTATGCAAAAAATGATGACTGCAATGTTGAAAACAGAACATTTCATCATAATTAGATGTGCCTACGTACAGTTCATCAGAAGAAAAAACAGTATAATGCCCTAGATCTTCTAGCATTTCATGTACTGTGTCTACATCCCAATCATCAGAGATAGTACTAGGGGTGACTAATGTAATTCAAAGATAATTTAAACAAATATGGAATTAGTAAAAGTTTTGTGAGGCCATACACATCATAAAATACCCTATCTCAAACAATCCCATCAGGAACTGGAACAGCTGAAATGTTCACCAGGGAAAGGTCTCTTCAGTCTTTGTGTGATGACAAGTGTGGGTTGAGAACCAATTTCACCAGTTGTACCGCAGCGTTCTGGGAGATAGCGTCTATTTAGAAGCTGAAAAAAGACTGTCACAAAACCAGTCCAAAGGACCAGGAAAATTAATGCAATTGTAATCCAAAGGTGTAATAATGGAGGAATAAAGGTATGTCTTTTTCAGCCATTGATAGAAAACATGCAGTCTCATCCGAAACAGTAGAGGTGGTGGTGCTAGTGGAACAGATGAATCCAAGGAAAAGTCATCAAAGAGGTAGACAGAGGCAGTCCATTCTGCTTTTTGGCGCACTGCAGGTTTTGTAGAACTGGTAGATGCGACGATCTGTGGTACATTGATGTAAACAGGATTCGTGTCAGGGTTCTGAATTGAAATCTGTGTTCTTGTACTCGTTGATTGTACAGTAGTAGTTGTAGTAACTGGTAGAAGGGATACTTCATTGTTGGTTACTGCTATCTCCCGTTGGGAGAGAGGATGCTTCATCAGTAATTAAAGCTTCCATATGAACTTCCTGTATGGTAGTATGAGGAGGCAGGTAACTACCCAGGAGCCCACGTAGCCTGCTGTTGAGAATCAGCCACGCAGTGTTGTTTGATCAGATCAATGAAGACAAATCTCTTGTTTTTGCAGCTGGCAAGGGGTGGAAGAACTACAGTTATGGTACCTTCAATAGCCAGGACAGGTACAGGCGCTCTGTAGGATGGCCCAAATTCTTTCTTGTCCACAATTTTCTCCCTGAGATCCCCAATCTTCGGGATCCAACCAGTAACTACTGTTACTTCCTTCCCTTCACCAGTGGTGGTGCGTTTTACTTGGCATTGCTTTGTCCATCCCGGAAACTGTTCAATTCCTGTAAAACAGCAATATGTTCAAGTAGATCAAATGGTGTTTCAGTCACCACTGTGCTGGCACTGTTGAGGTCTGCGATACACATTTGTATCCCAAACAGCTTTTCATAAGGAGTCCAACCACCCAGGGTTTTTCTAGGCAGATTGTTAAGTGCCCTCTAGACCCCATATAGATGATGGACCCAACTGCGACCTGAGCCTAGTAGCCTAGCTTTTCTGTCCATGACCGAATTGCCCTCAGAATGGTACGGGGAGGAATAGCCCAGTGTCACACCCAAACTTCCAAAGGCATTTTTGTAAGCCCTGGAGGCGAACACCAGACCTCAGTCTAGGTCCACTCTCTCCCCACTGCTCTACTGTGCCATCTCTTGCCTCCAGACCCCGACCTCCTCCTTGGGAGGTTCGAGGCTGCTGCCCGCTCCTGCGCCTGCTGCCCACTCCAACTGGGACCAGACTGCCTCCAACCACCGTAACCTTTCTCAGATGCTTTTTTTCTTAATTTTTTTCCCTGTTGTGCCACTGTTATTGTACCCATCTGTGTCTTGCTCTAATTCCACCACTGTTTTTATTTTCTCGTGCCTGCCTGTTCCTTTTGCCTTTCGCCGCTGCTGCCCCTGCGGCCCCTCCCCCCCGGAATTTCCCCTCCGGTATTTCCCCCCGGAATTCCCCCCCGGAATTCCCCTGCTCCCGCCTCCCAGCCTCTCCTCCCTCCCACCTCCCCTACTTAATGGCGGCTGCTGCGCGGTCGCGCAGCGGATGCGTGCAGCGGGCGCTCCACCGGCGCGCCAAAGGCAAGCCCGTTTGCGCCCGTCCTCGACCCGACCGCGGCCAGCGCCAGGAACCCTGGCCCTCCCACTACCCATCGCTACAACACCACCACCCTCCTCGCACTCAACCCTGGAAGACTTAGAGAATGCCAACAGGCCTCGCCGAACACGACCCACGGCCAGTTCTCCTACCTCCAATGCCGCCAGACCCTCACCGCCACCCCGGCCTCCAACACCACCGACGCCAGCATCGGCGACACCCTAAAATACATCCTCCTCAACGTACGCTCCGTACACAAACACGCCATGGAAATCTGGAACCTACTCGACTCTCTTTCGCCCGACATCGCCTTCTTCACAGAGACCTGGACCAACGCATCCTCCGCCCCCGACATCAGCACCGCCATCCCAGACGGATACAAGATCCAGAGGAAAGACCGCCCCAACCACCCAGGAGGGGGCCTCGCCATCACCCACAAGAGCACCCTCCGCCTCACCACCTCCATCGAAACCTTCCCCTCCGCCGAACACCTGCACTTCAAGATCCAGACCACCCCCAGAGCCACACTCCAAGTAACCCTCGTCTACAGACCCCCCGGCCCCCGAACACCCTTCGCCGCCACCATCACCGACTTCATCGCACCCACGCGATCGCCTCAACAAACTACATACTCATTGGAGACCTGAACTTCCACCTCGACAACCCCAGTGACCCCAACTCCACTATACTTCGTGACAACCTCGCCAGCATCGGATTTAAACAACTCGTCAACACACCGACCCACAGAGCAGGACACACCCTCGACCCCATCTTCGCGGCAGGAAACAGCGTCCATTTCAGCCACACAACGCAGCCGCCATGGACCGACCACCACTGCGTACACTTCGCCATCAACAAACCCAAAGCACCCAAACCAGCCCCACGCCCACCACGAAGGAACTGGAGCAAGGTTACCGACGAGCAACTTAACTCCACCCTCAACCGAGACAACCACACCTGGGCACCCGACGCAAACAGCGCAAACGACGCAGCCAGAGAACTCCACACCTGGATCTCCAACTGCGCAGATGAGCTCGCCCCGCAACGCAACCCCGACAGACAACGCCCCAGGAAAGCCGCCTGGTTCACAACCGCTCTCCAAGAAGCCAGACGCACCTGCAGACGCCTGGAGAAGAACTGGAAAAACACCAAGACAACCGAAAACCACACCACCTACAAGGACGCCATGACGGACTACCACAACCAGATCAGAGCCACCAAAAGGAACTTCATCCACAACAAAATCCTGGCCAACTCCACCAACTCCAAGGAACTTTTCAGTGTCATTCAAGAATTCACCAACCCACGCAGCGAAGCCACAGACATCACCCCATCCCAAGACCTCTGCGACAAGCTTGGAACCTATTTCCACCTCAAGATCAAAAACCTCTACGACAACTTCATCGACCATCCACCAGGCGCCACAGACGGCCCCCGCCCCCCAGAAACACCAGCCAGCCCACCATCTCCAACTGGACACCGATCACGGCCGAAGACACCGCCTCGACCATGAAAAGCATCCACTCGGGGGCCCCCACTGACCCCTGCCCCCCTCACATCTACCACAGAGCCGTGGCCGCCATTGCACCCGAACTACAACGCACCATCAACACCACCTTCAAAACAGGCACCTTCCCAGATGACTGGAAGCGCACAGAAGTCAGACCCCTGCTCAAGAAGCCCACAGCTGACCCCACCGACCTCAAGAACTATCGGCCCATCTCGCTCCTCCCCTTCGCAGCCAAAGTTGCAGAGAAAACAGTCAACAGGAAACTGACATGATTCATTGAAGAAAACGCCGTCCTTGACCCGTCCCAATCCGGATTCCGAAGCAACCACAGCACAGAGACCGCCCTACTCGCCGCCACAGACGACATCCGCACCCTCCTGGACCAAGGCCACTCCGCAGCCCTCATCCTACTCGACCTATCAGCGGCCTTCGACACCGTCTCCCATCGCACACTAGTCTTCAGACTACACGACGCAGGCATACAAGGAACAGCCCTGGACTGGATCCGATCATTCCTCACCGGAAGAAGCCAAAAGATCAGACTCCCACCCTTCCTCTCCGTCCCCACGAAAATCACCTGCGGAGTCCCACAGGGTTCATCACTGAGCCCCACCCTCTTCAACATTTACATGGCCCCCCTCGCAGCCATCGTCCGACAACACGGCCTCAACATCGTATCCTACGCCGACGACACCCAGCTCATCCTCTCCCTCACCAAAGACCCCACCACTGCCAAACTCAACTTCCAGAAAGGAATGCAAGACGTCGCAGTCTGGATGACCAACAGCTGCCTGAAGCTCAACGCCGAGAAGACAGAAGTCCTCGTCCTCGGTACCACCCCTTCTGCATGGGACAGCACCTGGTGGCCGACTGCCCTCGGAAGCCCACCTACCCCCTCAGACCACGCCAAGAACCTCGGCATCGTACTCGACTCATCACTCTCCATGAACCGACAGGTCAACGCCGTCACCTCCAGCTGCTTCAACACCCTCCGCATCCTCCGCAAGACCTTCAAGTGGATACCCCCTGAGTCAAGGAAGGCAGTCACCCACGCACTCATCACCAGCAGACTGGACTATGGAAACGCACTCTACGCCGGCATCAACAAGTCCCTACTCCGCAAACTCCAGACAGTACAGAACACCGCCGCCAGACTCGTCCTCGGCATCCCCCGACACGAACACATCAGCCAACACCTACGAAGTCTCCATTGGCTCCCCGTGGAGAAAAGAGTCACTTTCAAAATCCTCACTCACGCCTACAAATGCCTACACAACAACGGACCCAAATACCTCAATGACAGAATCAACTTCCACGTACCCAAAAGAAACCTCCGATCTTCCAACCTCGCACTGGCCGAAACCCCGTGCATCCACAGAGCCAGAGCAGGCGGAAGATCCTTCTCTCACATTGCAGCCAAGACCTGGAACGAGCTACCGGCAGACATCAGACCCGCCCCCTCCCTGAACACCTTCAGGAAGACCCTCAAGACCTGGCTCTTCGGCTAAACAGATCTGCGGACCCCACCCTCAGCGCCTTGAGACCCTCACGGGTGAGTAGCGCGCTTACAATTCCCTGATTGATTGATTGGTTGGAATGTAGTGTGCCAACTGCGTATGTCCTGATAAAGACTTGCAGATCCTTTATAACGGTTTGGGTGTCAGTCGACCAGTGTGGTCATACCCATAGGAATTGAGAGCAGCATTCCACTGCAAATAAGATATTCTTGTGAGCTCCATCTGATGACAAAGGGCTGCAATGATCCAGATAAACACAGGACAGAGGCTTGTTTAAAATCAGTAGAGGTGTCTGTGGTGTACGTGCCACGGTGGAACCCTTCATCTACTGGCAGGTGCTGCATTGGAGGGCAATGTCCTTGGTCTGTTTATAGAGATCTGGCCACCAGTAGTGTTGCTGTAAAAATTAAATTGTAGTAGCCACCCCTGCGTGTGCTGATGCAAGACCCTCATGTGCAGCTATAATTAATCCTAACCTGTGGTCTGAATTTGGTATTGCTCTATCCTCCACTCCAGGAATGTGAGCAAATGGTATGTTTTGCTCATCTAATTTGTAGGAATACTTGATTGGAAAGCCTTTCAGCAGGTGGGTGTCATTGTGTGCAGCACTGACAGCTGCCAGGATGTCTTTGTCTATCCTCATACATGAATGAGTGATTGCAGCAACTGCAGCATTTTGCACTGTTGCTTTTGTGGCTTCATCAGCCATGGAATTCCCTGCAATGTATACGCCAACATGTTGATGACTCAATGTGTGGATTACATGAGTTCCATGGCAAGTAATCTTTCAGCTTTGCCACCCTGTTTCCAAAGCATCTTGTGCTTGATTTTGCACCCTTTTGAATCTCTGAATCCATTCTCGCTCCAGTAGAGTAGATATTCATTATAGGACTAGGCACAGTAATACGAATCACACACTATGAGTGTGGGGAATCCAGGATCCATATTATCCAGTGCCAGTATTAGAGGCCTAAGTTCAGCCAACTGCGCAGTGCAGTCACCAAGTGACTGTGTGTAGGTTCTCTCGGTATGGAATTCTCCATCCTGCATGCGCCCCTTCATGGCAGCACAAATTTCTGAATTTTTGTGCTTTGTCCCTATGGTCGGTTAGAAAAGGGTTATCAAAGAGGAAGTGATGGCTTATGCTTTTTAGGGTTCCTGAGATAAATGCCAACCAGGGGATTCCAAAAGCCTTGTCAAGACTCAAACAGTCCTTGATGATTGTATGATTGAGATTAGCCTCGGATTGGTGCATATCGAGAGCCGTAGTGGTAAATGAGCCCATTTTCTTCTGATCTTCTAACTACCTAAAACCCAGTTCCTCATATGTGATGTAAAAAGAGGAAGTGGGCAGGATCAATAATCTTTTCCTTAGGAGACAGTTTTCATCTATCTGTTATGTTGACCCAGTTGGCGAACCCCCATACTTCAGCCCCATAAGCCATGACTGAAGCACATTGGCTTTTATAGATCTCTAAGTAAGGGATAAGACCTTTGTGCCCGGAGGATGCAGCATGCAGCATGCTTAATATTGAGCCTAAAGATCTAGTGAACTTAATCCGAGTGTTAGGTATATGGGAGGACCATCACCCAGAGGAATCGAAGTAGATGCCTAAATAGGAAAATTGCCTGACAGGTGTAAAACAGCTAGATCCATGCATAATAGCGGGAACTCTCTAATATTTGAGGCCACAAACAATGATGTGGGACTTGCTAAAATTAGTCGTAAGATCTAAACTGGACGTGAATTCCCCAAAAGTATTAACTGGCAAGCGCAAAGCATTAGGTGTATGCGCGATCAGCACAGCGTAGTCTGCATACAACAATGCCAGCAATGGCATATAATTGATCATAGTGACATCACACTAAGCTCCAACCAAAGACGGAATTAGTTTATTAATATATAAGGTACATAGAAGTGAGGCCAGTACACAGCCCTGCCGCACACCTTTTGCCAGGGAAAAGGGCTCTGTAAGCTCCCCAAAGTTCCCTTATCTTACCCTTGCAATCAGATTAAAATGAAGCACATGCAAAAAGTGCATTAGGGTGTGATCCAGACCCGCTTATAACAGGATGCTCGAACGATTAACCAAATAGAAAGCTGTTGATAGATCTATAAATGCTAGGTACAGAGAGCAGCGTTTGATGATGGTATACTTTCTCTGACCAAGTTTGTGAAGGTATGCATGCATGTGTCTCTGATTTCACCTAGTGACATGTTACATAAAAATAAACATGCAAATACTTGAATACCTGTGTTTCCCCAGCATACTCTGTAAATGTGTGTACAAAAAGGTGTATGTATTTCTTTCGGCTCATAATACATTGCACATGGGTATTCAATAAAATATTTGAGGGGCTCTATAACACCTATATACATAAGACATGTGTGCCTGTGCAACTGAATGACAGAGCAGAACTGAGAAGATTTGACCACCTATAGGAGAAGCTACCCGCTTTTTAAGCTACCATCTTTAGATGCATAATACATGTGAGAATACATGTACAAATAGACATATACCTAAGTCAAGAGAGAATGCAGACCTTTAAACTTGACAGCTTGCACTTCCCATTTGAGTACAGAAAGAGGCGACAGAAGTACTGAAAGAAGCAAGAGAAGTGCAGAAAAAAAAGCGAGGTGCAGAAAGAGTAAGCAATGTGCAGAAAAAGGCAAGAGAAGTGCAGAAAAAGGCAAGAGAAGTGCAGAAAGAGGCAAGAGAAGTACAGAAAGATAGAACAGGGGTGCAGACAGAGGCAAGAGCAGTGCAGAAAGAGGGAAGAGGGATGCAGAAAGAGGCAAGAGGGGTGTGGAAATTTAGGTGCAGAAAGAAGCAAGAGAAGTGCAGTAAGAACCAACAGAGGTGCAGAAAGAGGCAAGAAGGGTACAGAAAGAGGCAATAGAAGTCCAGAAAGAAGCAACAGAGGTGCAGAAAGAGGCAAGAGAACTGCAGAAAGAGGCTAAAGAGGTGCAGATAGAGGCAAGAGAGGAGCAGAAAGAGGGAAGAGGGGTACAGAAAGAGGCAAGTGAGGTACAGAAAGAAGCAAGAGAGGTGCAGAAAGAAGCAAGGGAAGTGCAGAAAGAAGTAACAGAGGTGAAGAAAGAGGCAAGAAGGGTGCAGAAAGAGGCAAGAGAAGTGCAGAAAGAAGCAACAACGGTGTAGAAAGAGGCAAGAGAAGTGTAGCAAGAGGCAAGAGAGGTGCAGAAACAGGCAAGAGAGGTACAGAAAGAGGGAACAGGGGTACAGAAAGAGGCAAGAGAGGTGCAGAAAGAGGGAAGAGGGGAGCGGAAAGAGGCAAGAGGGGTGCAGAAAGAAGCAAGTGAGGTGCAGAAAGAGGCAAGAGAGGTGTAGAAAGAGGCAAGAGAGATGCAGAAACAGGCAAGAGAAGTGCATAAAGAGGCAAGAGAAGTACTGAAAGAAGCAACAGAGGTGCAGAAAGAAGCAAGAGAACTGCAGAAAGAGGCTAAAGAGGTGCAGATAGAGGCAAGAGAGGTGCAGAAAGAGGGAAGAGAGGTGCAGAAAGAGGGAAGGGGGGTACAGAAAGAGGCAAGTGAGGTACAGAAAGAAGCAATAGAGGTGCAGAAAGAAGCAAGGGAAGTGCAGAAAGAAGTAACAGAGGTGAAGAAAGAGGCAAGAGAAGTGCAGAAAGAAGCAACAACGGTGCAGAAAGAGGCAAGAGAAGTGTAGCAAGAGGCAAGAGAGGTGCAGAAACAGCAAAGAGAGGTACAGAAAGAGGGAACAGGGGTACAGAAAGAGGCAAGAGAGGTGCAGAAAGAGGGAAGAGGGGAGCGGAAAGAGGCAAGAGGGGTACAGAAAGAAGCAAGTGAGGTGCAGAAAGAGGCAAGAGAGGTGCAGAAAGAGGCAAGAGAGATGCAGAAACAGCTAAGAGAAGTGCAGAAAGAGGCAAAAGAAGTACTGAAAGAAGCAACAGAGGTGCAGAAAGAAGCAAGAGTCGTGATGAAAGAGACAAGAGAGTTGCAGAAAGAAACAAGAGAGGTGCATAAAAAATCAAGAGAAGTGCAGAAAGAGGCAAGAGAGGTGCAGAAAGAAGCAAGTGAGGTGCAGAAACAGGCAAGAGGGGTGCAGAAAGAGGCAAGAGAAGTGCAAAAAGAAGCAACAGAGGTGCAGAAGGAGCCAAGCGAACTGCAAAAAGAGGCAACAGAGTTGTAGAAACAGGCAAGAGAGGTGCAGAAAGAGGAAAGAGGGGTACAGAAAGAGGCAAGAAGGGTGCAGAAAGAGGTGACAGAGGTGCAGAAAAAAGCAAGAGAAGTGCAGAAAGAAGCAACAGAGGTGCAGAAAGAAGCAAGAGAGGTGCAGAAAGAGGAAAGAGAAGTGCAGAAAGAATCAAGAGAGGTGCAGAAAGAGGGAAGAGTGTGCAGAAAGAGGCAACAGAGGTGCAGAAAGAAGCAACAGAGATGCAGAAAGAGGCAAGAGAGGTGCAGAAGAAAGAAGCAAGAGAGGTGCAGAAAGAAGCAAGAGAGGTGCAGGAATAAGGGAGGTGCAGAAAGCGGGAGAGATGTGCAGAAAAAGGCAAGAGAAGAGCAGAAAAAGGATGAAAGGTACAGAAAGAAGCAAGAGAAATGCAGAAAGAGGCAAGAGAGGCTCAGAAAGAAGCAAGAGTGGTTTGCACACCATTAGTACCAATTTAACACCCACATTTAGCAATAATTAACACGTGACCATTCCAGCTTTGCAAAGGGCCTTCCACCACGCTATAACACTTGTTGCTGCACTTTTGGTAACGTTTGAGCTAGAAACAAGGCTTTTTTTGTTCAAATGAGCAGATTTGCAGATGATGGATATGTGGCAAATGCGGAAAATGTATAATTATGCGAAAATCGGTGCAGCCGAACAGTCGCATGATTCCAGTGGCCCTGCTCATACCTCTGACTAGGTCCAGAAGTGCTCCTCAGTGGTTCCTTCTTTTTTTTGTCTAATTGAGTTTATAGTTTAGCTTCTATGGAAACCAGGAAGACTAAACCTGAGGTTACCACTCCACAACACAGACTACCATACCACAAAATTACTCTCCATAACACATAACCCCACTCTACATAATTCCTATACACTAAATACCATATTCTTTCTATCCACATAATTTCACTGCACAACATACCACATAATTCCACTACACACAACGTACATCCACTCCACTCCAAAAAACATTAGTAAAAAACTTTTACATTTACAATGCCAATAGCTCTAACTCTCGCAGATGCGAGACCTATTACATTGCAAATGCTTCTTTAACTTGTAGTCACGTTTGCAGAGTGGTGGAGAAAGGGGGCTGGGCCTCCGACCAGCGCTCAGGAATTCCACTGCGCAGGACTTACAGGAGGTTCCAGGAGGGCTTCTTGGCCCCCTAAGTCCCTTATGAGTAAAGTGGACTTCATCCCCCAACCAGTAGTGTGCCAGTAGTGGAGAAAGGGGGCGTGGCCTCTGAAGACCTCTGAGCAATCCCACTGTGTGGGACTTACTGGAGGTAACAGGAGGGGTAGTTGGCCCCCAAGGACATCTAGTAAGCCCCACACAGCTGGATTGCTGAGAGTGGTCAGAGGCCACGCCCCCTTTTTACACCACTCTTCAAACACACCTCCTGGTGCACTGCTGCTTGTGGGATGAAGTCCACTTCAGTTCTGAAGTCCTCAGGACACAAGGGGACCTCATTGCGCCACCAGCAGTCCGTCAAGAGGCATGTTTGCAGAGTGTTGTAAAAAGGGGCATGGCCTCAGATCACCTCCCAGCAATCCCACTGTGTGGGGCTTACTGGAGGTACATTGTGGGCTAGTTGGCCCTTAAGGACCCTCACCAGTGAAGGGGACTTCATCCCCCAACCCAGAGCGCGCCAGGAGGCGCGTTTGCAGACTGGTGCAGGGAGGGGGCGGGGCCTCCAGCGAGTTGCCAGTTTCTTTTTTTTTATATTAGGAAGAGGGGCTCTGTGTATATATTATGTGATCAAGGTCACGTGCCGTGACCGAAACGCGTCATGATATGGAGGAGTGAGGTGGAACAAAACTTTGCACTGCTATTCAAGTGGAGTTCGTGCCCGTGTGTCCGTTGGGGAAAAGCGGAAGGGCTTATACATCTATATATATATATATATATATATATATATATATATATTCGCTCCAAGACCAACAAAGCCACTTGCACTCATGGGAGGGTGCTCGGTCACATGAGGGTGGTCTCACGAATATAGGTCATATCCATTAACATAAGAATACGAGCAGCACTCCTGGGATAGGTAAATCGTTCTCTATTTAGAACGTGTAGAAGATTTGGTATAAATCCGTTTCAGCTACCGCCTTTCTCAATGTTTGGCGTTTCGTGTGGTGTAGCCATATTAAATATACATTACAGTTCAATTCATTGGATGAATCTAGTTACTGGCAATCAAGAAAGGACTAATCTCAAAGGCAAGTTGATCTCTGATTTCTGAATTCGCCATCTTGGATTAACTCAATCCCAAAGCAATGCAACACAATAAATCCCTGAATGGGCATACAATGATGATCATTTGACAGATTCTCTCACGTCAAGGCTTAAATTACATTATTAAAAATGTAAATTATACTTACTAACATAAATAGCATTGTTACTATAAAAATACATAGTTGCGCCCAGAATGGGCTACCCTTGATCTCTGTAATGAACATTACTCATATGTTGCGTTGTTGAGGGGAAGAAGAAACGTAAACACCTTTGGGGTGTATATAAATTCATCAAGTGGTCTATTGCTGTCCCAAGTGTACGGCTAGTTCTTCTCTGCTGTTAAATCCTAGAGGTGCCTTCGATTGGCAATCTACAATATATCGGGATTATAAGCGTTTTAGCATGGTGACTCTGCCTCTACCTCCCTCTCCCTGGGGTACATGATCAATCCAAAAGAACCTCAAAAAGGTTCTGTCTCTCCCGTTGCGAGACTCAAATTGTTTGGCCACAGGGTAATTAGATTCCCTATTGGTAATTGCTCTCAGGCATTCTAATATATGCCTCTTGCTGGAATGTATGGCACTGCTAATATATTTCAAATTGCACAGACACATGAGGCAATATATATATATACATATATATATATATATACATATACATATATATATGAGAATACAAAGTCCTGAATTACCTCTTCTGGTAACACACAAACAGGTACGGACCACAGATGTGGAAATTCAAATAACGTGCTTTATTGCAGTTTTCAGCATGACGCGTTTCGGCCGCGTTACCACAGCCTTGATCACATAACGCAACGGAACCAAAAACTCTCATTTTATAGTGACACACATCCCATTCCGGTTTCGACCTCCTGGGCTTTTAATGAAGCTAGTAAACATACTATAATGTCATAACCAACTCATAGGGCTCCCTCTATCATAATGAAATTGTGTAAAACTAACAGTATAAACACATCATTACTGTTGAATTGATCTAATAGATTAAAATATCATTAACAGCATATAATTGCTGACGATAAAAACCAAGTGGTTAAAAAACCTATTGCATGACCTATCAACATGGGGACCAAAGCTGACAATAAAATTTTGCCCAAGTCAGGGTGTACACAGGAACAACCAAGTAAAGTGCAAGTGCAAAAATCTGTAAACATAGTGTCATCTGATCTAATTTGATATTACCATCATATCAATTACCAGATGAATAATAAAAACAGGGAAATGTGGCGGGAAGGGAAAACAACACAATTTTAGAGAAGGAAGGCAAATGGCTGATACAATTCAATTCATCAATCATAAAGTGCAAGTGCAAGTTTACAAATTCAGATGAAGACCTCATAGCGGTCAACAAAATTAAATAGTTAGTAAATATATGGATAAATCCATCTAATAATGTTCTCGAAACAAATCAAATACATAAATTCCTCGTTGTGACTCACCTAGATCAAAAAAACAATTACATAAGTTGTTAAAATAGTAATAGTAAGCTCACACAACGATATAGTACAAATCCAAAATCAAGTATTAAATACAATGTTTAAAATGAATAAAGTCAATAAAAACGCAGCCCCAAAACCCGTCATAAAACCAGCAAAAAGTACACGCCATCACCAAGACCAAACCAACGGTTAAAATCCAGGTAAAAACGCGACCCAAACTAGTCCTAAAAACAGGCCAAAAAGCCGCCCTTCTAAAAACCAAACGCAGATAAAACATTGTAAGCAGAAATGAACCAATACAAAGGGTCATCAAACCAGTTCATAAGAAATTATGGAGATCTTCCCCTGTGTTGAGACCCTTCGGGATCCTCGTGTCAAGTAAAACAATGTAATGAGATTCCAATTGTCTGAGTTTCCTCTCCCTATTACCACCTCTAGGATCTTTTGGCACTGAATCAATTACAAAGTAGTTCAAATCATTCAAATTATTGTTATGCACTAGTTTGAAATGGCGAGCTACTGGATAACTTTGATCACAGTTCACAATAGCACGCAAGTGTTGCAGTATACGATTGAATACCTGCAACTTGGTACTTCCAATATATTTTAAATTGCAAGTACATTCTAGTACATACACTGCATAATCCGTGCGACATGAAAAACATCCTCTGATTTTAACTGGAGTTAAGTCAAAAGCACTCTGATATTCAGTTTTGTTAATGCCAAATTTGCACGCCCGACAAGAACTGCACTTGTGGAACCCTGTTCTTTTAGAAAGCCAGTTACTGGAGACCACTACCTCCGGACTTGATTTAACCAGGACATCCCTCATAGAGGGAGCCCTTCTGAAAGTGATAAGGGGATGCTCAGGTAAACACTGGGATAATGTAATATCAGTCTTAAGTATAGGCCAATGTTTATTAATAATACCTCTGAATTTCTTCTCTTGGTGACTATAAGTTGTTATTAGTCTTACTGGATCATCGAAAGTAGAGGGATCACTACTCCTCCTTATTGTCCCACTCTTTCTTTCCTTAATAGTGGTACCCAGACACTGCTCTCTGGTATGGTTGTTAGCTCTCAATTTGGCACGTTCTAACTCTTTAGGATCATATCCTCGGGCCATGAATCTGTTATGTGCTTGAGTCTGGCACTCATTAAGATCTTTCTCTGAACTGCAGATTCTCCTCATTCTTAAAAATTCCCCATATGGAATGCTTTTGATCAAATGGCTAGGGTGGGAGCTACTAGCATGCAATACCGCGTTGCCTGCTGTTGTCTTCCTGTGGAGCCTAGTCTGTAATATGTTATCTTCCACATATATCTCTACATCCAGAAATTGAACACATTGCTTACTGATATCAGCTGTGAATTGAAGATTTAGCTCATTATCATTGATTACTTTTACAAATTCCTTTGCTGAATCTATAGTCCCTTTCCACACCATACACACATCATCAATAAACCACCAGAATTCCACCACATGGGCATTATACAGCTCTCCGTGGGTGCCTCTGAGGACATGCTTCTCCCACCACCCCACGTGCAAACACGCATAACTGGGGGAAAAGCATGCCCCCATCGCCACACCACGAAGCTGCTGAAAGATCTCCCTGTTAAACATGAAATAATTATTCAGTAAACATAGTTCAATCATCTTTAAAATCATTTCATTATGCTGGCGATAATTCATACACCGGTTATCCAAAAAGTGTTTAACTGCTTTTAGACCATCTACATGATGAATGCTAGTGTATAGGGTACAAATGTCCATTACAATCAAAACATAGTCATCTTCCCACTTGATAGTTAGTAATTTGGAGAGAAAGTGACCCGTGTCTTTGACATATGAAGGAAGATCTTCCACAAGTTCATGAAGAAAATAGTCCACATATTTAGATACAGGTTCCAGGAGACTACGCTGAGCAGAAATAATGGGTCTTCCTGGGATTGGGGTTACTTTTTTGTGTATCTTCGGGATGAAGTACAGAGTTGGTATAATGGGAAATTCATTCCTCAAAAAGTTATATTCGTGTTTACTCAATAATCCATCCCTTTTCCACTGACCCAATTCTTTCACCATTGTCTCTTTTATCTGTCTTATGTCATTAAAAGTTGCTTTTCTGTAGCAGGTATTATCACTCAGGTGCCGCTCTGCTTCCTCCATATATAAAATCCTGGGCCAAATCACAATAATTCCCCCCTGGTCTGCTTTGTTGATAATAACATTAGTGTTATTACTCAATTTATGCATAAGTTTAGAGTACTGTATTTCCATATACTTATGTTGTTTGCGTTTGCGTAAAGTACTGCAGTTGAGGGTTTTCAGATCTTCAATCACACAATCACTAAATGTGTCGATTGCATCTTTCGGCATTAGGGGGATAAATGTGGAGGGCGGCCGAAACGGACTGCTACATGGAAGATTAGTTCTAATGCCCATTTCATCTAGGTCTTCTTGAGTAGATCCTATCAAATCCGTATCCACCCTGCTTAATGCGTGCATAGTTCGTAAAATGCCAGTGTCAGAGACTTGAAAATTACTTGTGGGTAGGTTAGTGGTTATAATGTTAGATGCCTGATCTTGGGCTTTATTCAATTTAAAGTGTTTTTTAAGTTTCAATTTTCGAATAAACTTGAACACATCAATGCGAGATTGAACATATTTGAAAGAGCTTTGCGGGCAGAAAGAGAGTCCCAAAGATAGTAGTTGAATTTCTGCCTTAGTTAAAGTCATGTCAGATAGATTAACCACGGTATTGTCAGGAGTGGTTGAATGCATAGATGCTATTACCATTTCTTTCCTCTGCCCTTCTTGTTGTAACCTCTTGCGCCTACATTTCCTCCTTTGTTGCCTGCGCTTGTTGTTTCTTCTGCGCCTTTCTTCGGTTGTGGTCGTGGCCGTAACGTTTGCCGGCGGTCTTCTATTAAAAAACCAAGTTCTTCTGAAGGTGTATACTTAGAGAGCATTTGATTCTGCAATGCATTAGACTCATTATCCTCTGAGTCAAGGCTGCTTGCCTCTGAACTCAGGTCAGTATCTGAAACCGCAAGATTGGAGGCAGTTGAAATAGGGATTTCAGGAATTTTTGACACTAGTGCTTGCCTTTTAACAGTGTCATATTTGCGGGCAAACGTGAATACTCTTCCTGTTTCGTAGTCACGTTTATCTCATGCAAATTTAAATATTTTGCGATTTTTTATTACTTCCTCATGTTTAATCAGGCGCACATCAATTTCTTCTCTGCTTTTCTTAATGAAATCCTGTTGCTCATGTTGTTCCAATAGATGATTTAATCCTTCAATTTCTTTCAAGATTTCATTTCGGTCAATCTCTGCATATTTTATAAGAATGGAAACCATGTTCATAGACGCCTCTAAGTTATTAGTGGCCCATTCTTTAAGCATTAGGGGATTGGGGTTCTCAAATGATGGAGCTATGAGAACCCTCAAACCCCGCGGCACTCTACCCACTTCTCTATATTTCTCCAAGGACCTCTTTTAAATATATATATCACAGCTCCTCCGTTTCACGTACTCCGTGGACTCTCGTGCGGGTGCTTTTTCGCGGGTCGTGCACCCGCAATTATGACAGCTCCAACTTCGTATTGTTACCTCCAAACACAAAGAAAGCACTCATGGGGGCGAGTCCAAAGTTTTATTAAAGGACTCACGGTAACCAGACGCATTTCGGCAAACGCCTTTATCGATGGTAATATGGCGCGCAGAAACGGCCCTCTTTTATGTCAATTACAAATACTAAACATTGAGAAAGGCAACTTCGGCCATATATGGCAGACATCTTGTAACGTGCAAAACATATTTTTAAACACATGATTTTTAAACACATGATTTCATCAATGCACAAATGCGCTTAAATAAATAAATATGTAATGCATAAAACACCCATTCTCAAAACACTGTATATCAGCATTCAGAAAAATTATTGCCCACAGATGGGCCCAAATCTATGTACTTATTATTATGGCAATTCACACATTAAATAATTCCATCCTTCATCCTGCCCTAAATGGGCTTCTATAACCATAATATTCGCATTACTTAGGTTCCAACACACAAGAATGCTAAGTACATCTGTCCATGCTTCCCACAATATAACCATCAATACATCTTCCTTCTTTTTATAATCATAAGCAAACCCAAAAACATTTACTTAAGCCTCATGAAGTTCAAATTCAGTTACAAATACTACTATGTACTAATCATTGCACCTCTACTCCCCCAAATGCACAGCAAGTTCCTCATTAGAATTCAGGCCGCCAGGTACTTTGGTCTGAAGATCAATAATGTACCTGGATTCCAGTCTCCTCAGACTGCTTACCCTGTCACCACCTCTCGGGTTAGACGGTACATGATCAATTGCAAAAAAGGTTAAGAGAGACCTGTCGCCATTATGTATAGCCTTAAAATGGCGAGCTACCGGGTACGTCATGTCACCATTTTTGATTGCCCTTGAGTGCTCCAAAATACGCATCTTAGTCTGGTGAATGGTGCTCCCAATATATTTGAGCCCACAAGGGCAAACAAGACAATATACCGTGTATGGGGTGCTGCATGTAAGAAAATTACCAATATATTTGGGTTTCTTCACCCCTGGTATCTGATATGTCAGGACTCTCTTACTCCCTGAGCATGCCTTGCACTTCCCACAGGGATAAAATCCCTTTAGGTCCCTATTGAGCATCTTAGAAGTATCCTTTCTCATGTAGCTGGTCGTTAGTGAATCTCGAAGTGCTTTTGCTTTCCGAAATGTCAGTAGGGGTCGTTTTGGAATATCCATTCCAATAATCGGATCCATTTTCAACAGATTCCAATGTCTGCGCAAAATGTTCCGCAATTTGTCTGAGTCCTGTGAGAACGTTGTTATCATACGAAAACCACAATCTTTACTCCTATCTTTTGATTGCTCTTCTAGCAGTTTACTTCTGGGGATAAAATTCACCCTCCTCAATGCTCCATCCAATGTTTGATCACCATAACCCCGGGCTCTGAATCTCTCTATACATTCACCTGCAAACTTCTGGAAATCCACCTCCCTACTGTTATTCCTTTTAATTCGCAGTAATTCCCCATAGGGAATACTGTTAATTAACTTGGGAGGATGCCCACTGCGGGCATGCAATATTGAGTTACCCGCAGTGGGTTTTCGATACAGTTTGGTGCAGATTTTGTTCTCAATAATTGTAACCTCTAAATCTAAGAAGTTAACTGATCTATCGCTAATTTCAGCATTGAATATAAGGTTCAAATTGTTATTATTCAAAACTTGAACATACTCTTTAGCCGTTTCAGCGGACCCTCGACACACCAGAAAAAGATCATCTATATATCTATACCAGGCCGCGACCCTTTTGGTCCAGACACTATTGGTCTCCGTCCAGGCCACCTGTTCCTCCCACCAGCCCACGAATAAATTTGCATAGCTGGGGCGAAGCAGGTGCCCATGGCCGTTCCGGATACTTGTTTATAGTACCGGTCCTGGTAAAGAAAAATATTATTGTGTAGACAAAAGTTAAGTAACTCTAAGAGCATCTCACTATGCTCAAAGAATTTCAATGCTCGATTCCTCAGAAAATAGCTGAACTGCCTCCAAGCCGTGCTGATGCATTATGCAGGTGTATAGACTCGTGATATCCATCACGATCATCTGGTCCCCATCCTGCCATACAACATCCATTATATGTCGTAAGAAATCTTTAGTATCTTTAATATAAGATTTCAATTGCAATACGAAACTAGATAGGAAATGGTCTATATATATTGATATGTGCTCTAAAAGGCTGCCCTGCGACGAAACAATCAGCCTCCCTGGTGGTAATAGGGCATCCTTATGTACTTTGGGGAGATGATAAAAGCAGGGGGTCACAGGATTTAAACGTCTCAAAAATAAATACTCCTCTGTTTCTATCTTCCCTTTTTCGTACCAACTTTTCAATAGCACATGACAATTCACAAAGCTCCTATTGTACACAGCCTTATCCACTTTCTCATAAAATACATTATCACCAAGTTGGCGTAGGGCCTCTTTATTATATGCTTCCCATGTCTGTAACACAACATTTCCGCCCTTATCCGAGGGCTTACAGACAATGGACGCATCTTCCTTAAGTCTTTCAATCGCCAAATTTTGCTCATAAGTGAAATTACATTTTTTAGATTTTTTAGATACAACATGTTCACAATCTCGTAGATTCATTAGCTCTTTTACAACCTTGTCCGAGAACGTGTCAATAATGTCACTTGGCATTTGTGGCAAAAAGGTTGAGGCTGGCTTGAAAGATGTTACTGCATTTCTCTGTTCAATACCACAAAACCCCACCGGATCATCCACCTGCGTGGGGCCTGCAATTTCATTGCCCAGATCTTCAAGAGCCTGTAATGCAGATGCATCGTGTCCCACTAGAATATCTGTATCTAGCCGATGCTCGCTCTCTCCCTTCGTGTATGGCTTTTTGGGTCGTAGTTTAAAAAACTTGTGGAGCTTAAGTTTTCGCGTGAACTTAAATAAATCAATTCTCGTTTGCGTGTACTCTAGTTTCCTCTGAGGGCAGAATGTGAGACCAAGCTGCAATACTTCATTTTCGGTCTGTGTCAAAATCCGTGGTGTCAAATTAATGATGGTAAGATTGTTGGTTGATGGTAAACTTAGCGTCGCCTGTTGAATTTCTTTTTGCTCCTTGTTACCATGGGTGACCCGCGCCCTTTTGCGCCACTGGCCCCCTCGTCTTGTCGTTCTCCGCCCTTTCCTTCCTGGGGTTTGCCTCTTGTATTCCGCTGCCATGATTGTTGGATGACTTGAAATTCGTCGTGAAAAGATGCTACTTTACTCCCAGATGCTTCGGAGGACCCATTCTCATCCTCAGACTGCTCCGGGGTGGTCACCTCCGACTCAGAGGTTTCTAATTGACTTATTGCTTGCGGCACCAATTTTGTTCGGAGAGCCCTCCGTGGTGCATCGAACCTCTTCGCAAAAGTCAAAATTCTGCCTGACGCATAATCCCGTTCATCACGCTCAAACTTCTCTTGTTTTCGCAATCTGATTTTCCCTTCATAAACCTTTAAACGCTTTCGCATGTGCTCTCTCAGTTCCTCCTGTTTATCCTTTTCTCCATTTTGCCCAATTTCGATTTCTAGCTCTTCAATTGCTTTCCGTGCCTTCACTTGATCACTCCAGGCAAATTTGATAAGCATAATAAGCATTCCTTTGCACATATCAACAGCTCTGTGGCGCTTACTGGAGGTACCTGGTGGGCTAGTTGGCCCCCAGGGACCCTCAGGATTGAAGGGGACTTAATCCCCCAAGTTACAACGCACCAGGGGCGCTTGTGCACACTTGCCATATGAAGCCCCGCCCCCTCCCTGCACCACTGTGCAAACGCGCCCCCCTGGCGGGTTTTAAGTTGGGAGATTAATTCCCCTTCAATCCTGAGGGTCCCTGGTGGCCAACTAGCCCACCAGGTACCTCCAGTAAGTGCCACAGAGCTGCGTTGCAGAGAGGTGTAAAAAGGGGCGTGGCATCAGACCACCTCTCTGCAACGCAGCTCTGTGGCGCATACTGGAGGTACCTGGTGGGCTAGTTGGCCCCCAGGGACCCCCAGTATTCAAGGGGAATTAATTCCCCAACTTACAACGTGCCACAGGCTGCGTTTGCAGAGTGCTGCAGGGAGGGGGCGGGGCCTCCGGCACAATGCCATTTTTTTCTTTTTTTTCTTTTCCAGAAGGGGGGCTGTGTGGCCCTCCTTCTTTTCGCACTTTCGGGGCCCTGGGGACCCCATCCCCCAGGGCCTGACCCCTATTGTTTATTTTTTTTTTTTAAATAAACGGGAAGGGGGCCGCGTGGCCCCCCTCCCTGAGGCCAATTTCTGCCCCGGGGACCCCATACCCGCGGGCATGGCTATATATAAATATTTTTTGTAAAATATTTTCAAAGGAGGGGGGCTGCGTGGCCCCCCTCCTGAGGCCTCTGTTAGCCCCGGGGACCCCATCCCCCGGGGCTCTGCCTCGTTATAAAAAAAAAAATTTTTAATTTTATTAGGGAGGGGCCCCCCTCCCGGGCCACTTCTAGACCCGGGGACCCCATCCCCCGGGGCCTGGCCACTTCGTTGGGGACCATGGGGGGAACTCCAATTCCCCCACAGTCCCGCCGGCTCCCCGCCTCCTGCGGGAGCCGGCATTGCTTTTCCACACGGGTAGCTGCTGACATGCAGCTCCCTGTGTGGTAAAGCAATCTGCTTTGGATTTTGGAAGCGAGAGCAGGTTACCTGCTCTCGCTTCCAAAATCCAAAGCAGAGTTTGCTATGACAGGGCGGGAGCCGCACGGCTCCCGCCCAGTCATAGCAAACAGCAGTGTCCCGGGGGTAGGCACTCTGGGACACTGCAGGAGCCGGCCCTGGGGGGTGGTGGTCCCCAGGGTCATCAAGGGCTCCAGGAGGGGGACTGCGCGGCCCCCCTCCCTTTATTTACATAGCCCCGGGGAGGTGATGGTCCCCGGGGCTCGGGGGTCCGTAGCAGACCCCAGCATTTGCATTTTAGTGCCCCGGGGAGGTGGTGGTCCCTGGGGCATGTGGGGGGGCTCGAGCCCCCCCACACAGGTTAAATTTTTTTTTAAAACAAGCCCCGGTCCCCATGGCAGCGGGGGGGCCGTGTGCCTCGCGAATATTTAAGAAAAGCCCCGGGGGTGGTGGGCCCCGGAGCTTGGGGGGTCCTTGGAGGTCCCCCCATTAATAAAAAAGATGCCCCGGGGAGGTGGCGGTCCCCGGGGCTGCGGGAGGGCCACGTGCCCTCCCGCATATTATTAACATAGCCCCGGGGAGGTGGCAGTCCCTGGGGCTGTGGGTGCCCCTGCGGGCCCCCGCAATTATAAATTATAAGTTGGGCAATGCCCCCGAGACCTCGCCCACCCGGGGGCCTCATTTAAATGAAGCGCGGGAGCCCGAGCTTCATTCTTTTAAATAATTTTGGTGGGATTCGTGACCCCAGCGCGAATTCTGCTGTAATTATTTTAAAAAATGCGTTTTTTGGCCCTGGGGGTCCTTGTGGGACCCCCTGAGCAGGCCTGGGGGGTCAGGGTGTTTCTACCCTGCCCCCTTTTCTTGTTTTTCACCTTTGTTTCACTGTTTTCTTGTGACTCGGTTCAACCGAGTCACAAGATGGCTGCCAACACTTCCTGGTTTGGCGTGTTGGCAGCCAATCACAGTGAAGCTCGTGGTCGGGAGGGTTCGCGAATCCACCGCGTCCCTAGATATCGAAACTTTTATTTTTTGAATTTTTCAGCACCTACTGAACGGATTTACACCATTTAAAAAAAAGGTCGCTTTCTGAACCAAGCACTACCTTTTTGCCAAATTTGGTGTAATTCCGTTCAGCAGTTCGGGCTGTAGCCTTGGCTAAAGTTTCCTATGGAAAATTGATTATCCACTTTTTATTTTTTGAACTTCTCAGGAACTACTGAACGGATTTACACCATTTAACAAAAAGGACTCTTTCTGAGCCAAGGGCTACCTTTTTACCAAATTTGGTGTAATTCCGTTCAGCAGTTCGGGCTGTAGCCGTGCCTAAAGTTTCCTATGGAAAATAACATGGGGGAAACGCGTTTTGGGACCCCCCTTTTTTCTCGGCCCCCGCTTGGCGAATCACCCCGAAACTTTCAAGACAGGAGTTGACCGGAGGTGATCACTAGTTTTGAAACTTTCGCGAAGATTCGTCAAACGGCATCAAAGTTATTGGGAAAACAAAAAACGCTTTTCCTATGGAAACTAGGTCCTAACTATAACTACCTACTGGTGACCGCCAGTAGGTGATATATATATATATATATATATATGATATATATACTATATATAGTCGATATATATAATATATATAAGCTAATAAATATATATTCACTGAACACGAAACCATAGGTTTCAGTGTCACGTTATAGTTAGAATCATTGAGCAATTTAAAAGCAGTGACATATATAGATATATTCACTGAAAAAACCATAGGTTTCAGGGGCGTTATAGTTCGTTGGACATTTCACTCGTACAAAACCATAGAAATTCCCCCGTTATAGTTAGTTCAGCTTACTATAACTCGCGCCCCGCAATGCACTGCTGATGACGTCACATATTACATCACTCATGACATGGTCAGTGACATCACTGATGACATCACTGATGACATCTCAAATGACATCACTGATGACATCATCCAGTGACTGTGTGTTTCTGTAAAGTTTAAATATGTTTAATATATATAGGGAAAGGCGTATTGAAGAATGCGTGGGTGTATAAGTGTCTGAATGGATGATTTAGTAGGTGCGTGACTGACTATAAGTGAGTGATTAAACGTATCTTACTGAATGCATGGGTTAGTGACTAAACTGGGTGAATGTCTGTATCCGTCTGTCTGTTGGTGTGTAAGCGGCTGCATGGGTTAGTGAATAGCTACATGAGTGTCTATATGGGTTATTGATTGGTTGTCTGAGTATCTGTATGGGTGCCTGAGTGTGTGTGTGAGTGGGTTGTGTGTGACTCTGTGCATAGATGTGTGAGTGGGTGATTCACTGGGTGCATGGTTTCAAGAGTGCATCTGTGATGGACTGTATGGGTGGGTGAGTGTGTGTATGGGTGTGTTAGTGAGTGAATGTATATCTCAGTGGTACATGTGTGAGTAACTACATATGTGAAAGGCAGTATATATGTGTGTTGGAGTATATAAATGGCTATAAGTGAGAGTGTGTGATTGTGAGAGTGGCTTTATGGATGAGTGTGTACTTGTATCAGTGATTGTATAAGAGTGTAAGAATGTGCTAGTATTTGTATGAATAAGTGAGCTGGTGTGTGTATAACTGTATAGGTGAGTAAATGTCAGTGTGATTAATTATTTGCATGACTGACTAGGTGTGTGAGTAGCTCTATGGATGAGTGGCGGTGTGTGAGTGTCTATATAGGTGTATGAGTGCATATGATAGTCCTGTACTGAGTGACCGTAAGTATGAGTGACTGTACGGTGAGTGAGTGGATGTGTGTGTAGACCTAAGAATCAGTGAGTGGGTATGTAGTTATTGGTGTTGGAGTGTCTATGGTTTTGAGAATGGCAGTCTGTAATTTAGAGTGGGTGTATCAAAAGTTATATTAGGGTGTGAGGAGATGCATGAAATTATCACATGGATGATGTCATCAGTGATGTCATCAGTGATGTCATTTGGGATGTCATCAGTGATGTCATCAGTGATGTCACTGACCATGTCATGAGTGATGTAATATGTGACGTCATCAGCAGTGCATTGCGGGGCGCGAGTTATAGTTAGCTGAACTAACTGTAACGGGGGAATTTCTATGGTTTTGTACGAGTGAAATGTCCAACGAACTATAACTGTCCCTGAAACCTATGGTTTTTTCAGTGAATTTCAAAGGTTTTTTAAATGCTAATTTCTAACTATAACATGCCTGAAACCTATGGTTTTTAGTGAATTTCAAAGGTTTTTTAAATGCTAATTTCTAACTATAATGTGCCTGAAACCTATGTTTTTTTAACCCCTTGCATGCTCACGATGGCCCCCAGCCGTCACGCATTACAGTGGGCGTTTGCTCACGACGGCTGGGGGCCGTCGAAAACCCGCCCACGCGTTAATTCTCCCGCACAGCGGGAGAATTTACCGCACACGGAAGGGGTTAAGTTAATTTCAAAGGTTATTTAAATGCTAGTTTCTAACTATGCCTACAGAGGTAGGACATGTGAAGAAAGAAGAAAAAACGCACAGAAAGAAGCAAAAGAAATGCAGAAAGAAGCAACAGAAGTCCACAAAGACGAAGAAAAGTGCAGGAAGAAGCAAGACATGTGCAGAAAGAACCAACAGAGGAGCAGAAAGAGGCCTTGTTGCAAAATCATCCTGTGCCCACAACTTTTTCAGACGGGTACTGGTGGTAACTGACTCTGACTAACCAGGCCTAGAGCCAGTGCTATTCTAAAAGACACTTAGAATACAGTGAAAACACCTACATACACTAGGGAACACTATGCGTTGGGGTACCCCTGTGATTAGCATGACCTCCTCTGTAAGGCCCTAGTACATAATAGTGCAGGGGGATTAAAACTACCTCTAAGTCAGAGGTGCAGAAATATGCTACTTTAACTAGTAGTCGCGTTTGCAGAGTGGTGGAGAAATGGTGCTTGGCGTCCAACCAACGCTCAGGAATTCCGCTGCGTAGGACTTACAGGAGGTACCAGGAGGGATTCTTGGCCCCCAAACTCCCTCAGGACTAAATTGGACTTCATCCGCCATCCCGTAGTCTGCCACGAGGCACGTTTGCAGAGTGGTAGAGAAAGGGGGCCATGGCCTCCGAAGACGTCTTAGCAATCCCACTGTGTGGGACTTACTGGAGGTAACAAGAGGGGTAGTTGGCCCCCAAGGACATCCTTCGGGGCCAACTTCCCCAACTATTACCTCCAGTCAGTCCCACACAGCAGCACTAGTAAGTACTCGTACCAGGCCACACCCACTTTGCCCACCACTCTACAAACACGCTCCCTGGCGCGCTCTTGGATGGGGATTGAAGTACCCTTCACTGCTGGGGGTCCTTTAGGGGCCAACTAGCCTACCTTTTACCTCCAGTAAGCCCCACACAGTGGGATTGGTGAGAGGTAGACAAAGGCCATGCCCCCTTTCTCCACCACTCTGCAAACGCGCCCCCTGGCACGTTGTAAGTTGGGGGATTAAGTCCCCTTGAATCCTGAGGGTCCCTGGGGTCCAACTAGCCCACCAGGTACCTCCAGTAAGCGCCACAGTGCTCCATTGCAGAGAGGTGTAAAAAGGGGCATGACCTGGACCACCTCTCTGCAACGCAGCCCTGTGGTGCTTACTGGAGGTACCTGGTGGGCTAGTTGGCCCCCAGGGACCCTCAGGATTGAAGGGGAATCAATTCCCCAACTTAAAACGCACCACAGGGCGTTTGCACACATGTCACCTCAGGTCCCGCCCCCTCCCTTCACCACTGTGCAAACGCGCCCCGTGGCGTGTTTTAAGTTGGGGGATAAAGTCCCCTTGAATCCTGAGGGTCCCTGGGGTCCAACTAGCCCACGAGGTACCTCCAGTAAGCGCCACAGAGCTGTGTTGCAGAGAGGTGTAAATTGGGGCGTGGCGTGGACCACCTCTCTGCAACGCAGCCCTGTAGCGCTTACTGGAGGTACCTGGTGGGCTAGTTGGCCCCCAGGGACCCCCAGTATTGAAGGGGAATTAATTCCCCAACTTAAAACGCGCCACAGGGCGCGTTTGCAGAGAGTTGCTGGGAGGGGGCGGGGCCTCTGGCACAATCGCGTGTTTTTTTAAATTATTTTTTTTGGAAGGAGGCTGTGTGGCCCCCCTTCTTTTTACTTTTTTGGGGCCCTGGGGACCCCATCCCTCAGGGCCTGACCCCCATTTAAAAAAAATATATATATATATTAACGGGAAGGGGGCCGCGTGGGCCCACCTCCCGTGGCCAATTCCGGCCCCGGGGACCCCATCCCCCGGGGCATGGCCAAATATTTTTTTTATTATTATGGAGGGGGGCTGCATGGCCCCCCTCCTCAGGCCATTTATGGCCCCGGGGACCCCATCCCCCAGGGCCGGCCTTTGCGTGATTTATTTTTAAAATTATTATTGGGGACGGGGGCCGCATGGTCCCCCTCCCGGGCCACTCCTTGCCCTGGGGACCCCATCCCCCAGGGCCTTGCCTCTTGTTGGGGACCATGGGGGGAGCCCCAATGCCCCCATGTCCCAGCCGGTTCCCCGCCTCCTGCGGGAGCCTGCATTGCTTTTCCACATGGGGAGCTGCTGACATGCAGCTCCCCGTGTGGAAAAGCAATCTGGTTTGGATTTTGGAAGAGAGAGCAGGTTTCCTGCTCTCTCTTCCAAAATCCAAACCACAGTTTGCTATGACAGGGCGGGAGCCACGAGGCTCCCGCCCTGCCATAGCAAACAGCAGTGTCCTGGGGGTGGGCACCCCGGGACACTGCAGGAGCCGGCCCTGGGGGGTGGCGGTCCCCAGGGCCATCACTGGCTCCAGGAGGGGGGTCGCGCAGCCCCCCTCCCATCCAAAGCACAGCCCCGGGGAGGTGGTGGTCTCCAGGGCTCGGGGGTCCGAAATGGACCCCCAAATTTGCATTTTAGTGCCCCGGGGAGGTGGCGGTCCACGGGGCGTGTGGGGGGGCTTGAGCCCCCCCACACCGGTTTAATTATTTATTGTTAAAGCCCCAGGGGGTGGCGGTCCCCAGGGTAGTGGGGGGTCCATGTGCCCCCGCAAATAATGAATAAAAGCCCCAGGGGGTGGCGGTCCCCGGGGCTTGGGGGGCCTTCGAGGCCCCCCACACATTTTAAAATTAGCCCCGGGGGGTGGCGGTCCCCAGGGCTGGGGGGGGCTGTGTGCCCCCCGCAACTATTTAATCAAGCCCCGGGGAGGTGGCGGTCCCCGGGGCAGTGTGGGGGGGATTGGGGCCCCCCCACACATTCTTTTCACTGCCCCCGGGACCTGGCCCACCCAGGGGCTTCAATACAACGAAGCGCGGGAGTCCGCGCTTCGTTTTTTTTTATTTTCTCGGCCGGATTCGCGCACCCAGCGCGAATTCGGCCGATTTTTAAAAAAAAAAATGCTTTTTTGGGCCCTGGGGGTCAGGGTGTTTCTACCCTGCCCCCTTTTCTTTTTTTTCACCTTTGTTTCCCCTGTTTTCTTGTGCCTCGGTTCTACCGAGACACAAGATGGCTGCCAACACTTCCTGGTTTGGAGTGTTGACAGCCAATTAGAATAAAGCGCGTGGTCGGGAGGGTGCGCGGATCCACCGCGACTCTATATATCGAAACTTTTATTTTTTGATGTTCTGAGCACCTACTGAACGGATTTACTCCATTTAAAAAAAAGGTCTCTTTCTGAACCAAGGACTACCTTTTTGCCAAATTTGGTGTAATTCCGTTTAGCAGTTTCAGCTGTAACCGTGTCTAAAGTTTCCTATGGGAAATTGATTTTCCAACCTCTATTTTTTTAATTTCTCAGGAACTACTGAACGGATTTACTCCATTTAAAAAAAAGGTGTCTAAAGTTTCCTATGGGAATTAACATGGAGAAAACACGTTTTGGACCCCCCTTTTTTCTCGGCCCCTGCTTGCCGAATCACCCCGAAGCTTTCAAGACAGGAGCTGACCGGAGCGGGCTACGAGTTTTAAAAATTTCGCGAAGATTTGTCAACCGGCACCAAAGATATTGAGAAAACAAAAAACGAGTTTCCTATGGAAACTAGGTCCTAACTGTAACTACCTACTGGCGACCGCCAGTAGGTAATATATATATATATACATATATATATATATATAAAGAACTCTCCAATACCCACAGAGAGGGAGCGAGACACACTCAACTGCAAGCACTTTCTTTTTTATTATTTCATCCAGGACACGAACATGGGTGCGCCTCCCGACGCGTTTCGGTATCAACACCTTAATCATGGGGTTAAACGGCAATTCAGTCAATTTTTCAAAAGCGACTGACGTTGTTTTATACCTACAAAGGGACAGCCAATAGAATTCATACCCAATGCATGCCGGTCCTTTCCGTTGCATTGTGGTCTAGTTAGTAAAACACAAAGTCTATTTTGCCCTTCAATTATCCATCACATATTACGCTATGCAGTCGCTTTCAGAATATGGTAATTCATCATTGTCCATTATTTTAAAGCCCAAGTGGGTTCACCTTGTTTGTGTCCTTCCACATGTCACCAGTTTGCTGTCCTAAAATCACCATCTATCAACGGCAATGCGGGCCCTCTACGCAGTCAGTCTGCGATGGCTCCAGCCACCCATATTTTTCCAGGCGGCACAGTACCAGTATTATCGAGGTGGTGCAGTCTCTGACGTAGTCGGGCTATGCCGTCAATTAATGAAAAGAACTCTCCAATACCCACAGAGAGGGAACGAGACACACTCAACTGCAAGCACTTTCTTTTTTATTATTTCATCCAGGACACGAACATGGGTGTGCCTCCCCGACGCGTTTCGGTATCAACACCTTAATCATGGGGTCAAACGGCAATTCAGTCGATTTTTCAAAAGCGACAGACGTTGTTTTATACTTACAAAGGGACAGCCAATAGAATTCATACCCAATGCATGCCGGTCCTTCCCATTGCATTGTGGTCTAGTTAGTAAAACACAAAGTCTATTTTGCCCTTCAATTATCCATCACATATTACGCTATGCAGTGCTTTCAGAATATGGTAATTCATCATTGTCCTTTATTTTAAAGCCCAAGTGGGTTCACCTTGTTTGTGTCCTTCCACATGTCACCAGCTTGCTGTTCCAAAATCACCATCTATCAACGGCAATGTGGGCCCTCTACGCAGTCAGTCTGCGATGGCTCCAGCCACCCATATTTCTCCAGGTGGCACGGTACCAGTATTATCGAGGTGGTGCAGTCTCTGACGCCGTCGGGCTACGCTGTCAATTAATGAAAAGAACTCTCCAATACCCACAGAGAGGGAACGAGACACACTCAACTGCAAGTACTTTCTTTTTTATTATTTCATCCAGGACACGAACATGGGTGTGCCTCCCCGACGCGTTTCGGTATCAACACCTTAATCATGCGGTCAAACGGCAATTCAGTCAATTTTTCAAAAGCGACTGACGTTGTTTTATACCTACAAAGGGACAGCCAATAGAATTCATACCCAATGCATGCCGGTCCTTCCCATTGCATTGTGGTCTAGTTAGTAAAACACAAAGTCTATTTTGCCCTTCAATTATCCATCACATATTACGCTATGCAGTCGCTTTCAGAATATGGTAATTCATCATTGTCCATTATTTTAAAGCCCAAGTGGGTTCACCTTGTTTGTGTCCTTCCACATGTCACCAGTTTGCTGTCCTAAAATCACCATCTATCAACGGCAATGCGGGCCCTCTACGCAGTCAGTCTGCGATGGCTCCAGCCACCCATATTTTTCCAGGCGGCACGGTACCAGTATTATCGAGGTGGTGCAGTCTCTGACGTAGTCGGGCTATGCCGTCAATTAATGAAAAGAACTCTCCAATACCCACAGAGAGGGAACGAGACACACTCAACTGCAAGCACTTTCTTTTTTATTATTTCATCCAGGACACGAACATGGGTGTGCCTCCCCGACGCGTTTCGGTATCAACACCTTAATCATGGGGTCAAACGGCAATTCAGTCGATTTTTCAAAAGCGACAGACGTTGTTTTATACTTACAAAGGGACAGCCAATAGAATTCATACCCAATGCATGCCGGTCCTTCCCATTGCATTGTGGTCTAGTTAGTAAAACACAAAGTCTATTTTGCCCTTCAATTATCCATCACATATTACGCTATGCAGTGCTTTCAGAATATGGTAATTCATCATTGTCCTTTATTTTAAAGCCCAAGTGGGTTCACCTTGTTTGTGTCCTTCCACATGTCACCAGCTTGCTGTTCCAAAATCACCATCTATCAACGGCAATGTGGGCCCTCTATGCAGTCAGTCTGCGATGGCTCCAGCCACCCATATTTCTCCAGGTGGCACGGTACCAGTATTATCGAGGTGGTGCAGTCTCTGACGCCGTCGGGCTACGCTGTCAATTAATGAAAAGAACTCTCCAATACCCACAGAGAGGGAACGAGACACACTCAACTGCAAGTACTTTCTTTTTATTATTTCATCCAGGACACGAACATGGGTGTGCCTCCCCGACGCGTTTCGGTATCAACACCTTAATCATGCGGTCAAACGGCAATTCAGTCAATTTTTCAAAAGCGACTGACGTTGTTTTATACCTACAAAGGGACAGCCAATAGAATTCATACCTAATGCATGCCAGTCCTTCCCATTACATTGTGGTCTAGTTAGTAAAACACAAAAACTATTTTGCCCTTCAAATTATCCATCACATATTACGCTATGCAGTCGCTTTCAGAATATGGTAATTCATCATTGTCCATTATTTTAAAGCCTAAGTGGGTTCACCTTGTTTGTGTCCTTCCACATGTCACCAGCTTGCTGTCCCAAAATCACCATCTATCAACGGCAATGCGGGCCCTCTACACAGTCAGTCTGCGATGGCTCCAGCCACCCATATTTCTCCAGGCGGCACAGTACCAGTATTATCGAGGTGGTGCAGTCTCTGACGCCGTCGGGCTACGCCGTCAATTAATGAAAAGAACTCTCCAATACCCACAGAGAGGGAACGAGACACACTCAACTGCAAGCACTTTCTTATTTATTATTTCATCCAGGACACGAACATGGGTGTGCCTCCCCGACGCGTTTCGGTATCAACACCTTAATCATGCGGTCAAACGGCAATTCAGTCAATTTTTCAAAAGCGACTGACGTTGTTTTATACCTACAAAGGGACAGCCAATAGAATTCATACCCAATGCATGCCGGTCCTTCCCATTGCATTGTGGTCTAGTTAATAAAACACAAAGTCTATTTTGTCCTTCAATTATTCATCACATATTACGCTATGCAGTCGCTTTCAGAATATTGTAATTCATCATTGTCCATTATTTTAAAGCCCAAGTGGGTTCACCTTGTTTGTGTCCTTCCACATGTCACCAGCTTGCTGTCCCAAAATCACCATCTATCAACGGCAATGCGGGCCCTCTACGCAGTCAGTCTGCGATGGCTCCAGCCACCCATATCTCTCCAGGCCGCACGGTACCAGTATTATCGAGGTGGTGCAGTGTCTGACGCCGTTGGGCTACGCCGTCAATTAATAAAAAGAACTCTCCAATACCTACAGAGAGGGAACGAGACACACTCAACTGCAAGCACTTTCTTTTTTATTATTTCATCCAGGACACGAACATGGGTGTGCCTCCCCGACGCGTTTCGGTATCAACACCTTAATCATGGGGTCAAACGGCAATTCAGTCAATTTTTCAAAAGCGACTGATGTTGTTTTATACCTACAAAGGGACAGCCAATAGAATTCATACCCAATGCATGCCGGTCCTTCCCATTGCATTGTGGTCTAGTTAGTAAAACACAAAGTCTATTTTGCCCTTCAATTATCCATCACATATTACGCTATGCAGTCGCTTTCAGAATATGGTAATACATCTTTGTCCATTATTTTAAAGCCCAGTGGGTTCACCTTGTTAATGTCCTTCCACATGTCACCAGCTTGCTGTCCCAAAATCACCATCTATCAACAGCAATGCGGGCCCTCTACGCAGTCAGTCTGCGATGGCTCCAGCCACCCATATTTCTCCAGGCGGCACGGTACCAGTATTATCGAGGTGGTGCAGTCTCTGACGCCATCGGGCCACGCCGTCAATTAATGAAAAGAACTCTCCAATACCCACAGAGAGGGAACGAGACACACGCAACTGCAAGCACTTTCTTTTTTCTTTTTTTTGGTGGTTTTTGCAGCACATCTTGGTTGCATCACTTCCAGTCTAATGCTTATACTTTTTTTTCAGTGTCGCTTGTTCAGTTGCACGAAATTGTAGTATGCATTCTCAATTGTACAATTGTGCCCTACGCTTGAAATATGAAGAGCACAGTCTAAAAAGTGACAAAGTACAAGTACACAATATGAAAACCCCAACAGAAGACAAAGTATTGCCTGTAGCTGTGCCTGTGCTGATTCTGTCCCATCTGCCACCCACAGGATCTAAGCTGTCATGCAACAGGAGACTAACAAGACTGCAAAGAGACAAGACACAAGGCAGGAATCAACAATCCTTCTCTCCTAAAGCATGGCATCATGACGTGGCACTGAACAGTACAGGATGTCACATTCTGCTTGTCTTGGGTAAGAAAGCACATCATGCACCAGGACTGGAAAGAGAAAGCAGTATAAGGAGTACATATGATAACCAATAGACGATCAAGCACATTTCTTTCTTTTAAAAGTGTTTATCCCCTCCCAACAAGATTGTGACAATAATGCATGATTCTAATAACCCTTGAAAAATGTTCATATTTATTTTCCATATACAACCTATTTAAAGCTTTGCCTACCCTCATACACACAACACTACATTCATATTTACTTGGCTAGTGAAGCTGCCTGTCTGCAGGGTGCAAGCAATGGACAACCTTGACCCAGCTCAAAGGAAAAAGGCGTAATTCTTTGGCATAACACAAAATGAAGGGAAGACTTATTTTATTTTCGCATTAATAAAGGTTAACCAGACTAGGCTCAGAGCAGCAACTTGCTAAGGGTTTTCTTCTGAAGTATAACAAACAGTTCCAAGATGACGATCAGTGTGCCCAGACACCAGCATATAAACGAACCAGCGGCCATCTTGTAATGATTTTTGCTCTACTTTGACAAAAGTAATTCTACTATGACCACCAGTGCATGTGGCTGCATGGCAGCTATTTTGCAATAATTTTTTCTGTTATACTTTATCATTCATTTATTGTTCGAAGATGGTCCACAAACATTTTGGAATGGCAAACTAAAAATAAAGTACACGTGAGATTCCACGCACTTCAGTACAAGGGACTGACCTAGTAAAATGACGTGAAAAGCTACCAAGCTACTAAAAAAAAAAAAACACAACGAGTAAGGAAGAGAGTGAGGTGGGCCTGGGAAGGGGTGGAAGAGCACAGGACAGAGGTGGGCAGGAAGTGGGAATAGAGAGAGTTAGAGAGGCAGGAATGATGGAGGAGCTAAAGCACAGGCGGAGCAAAGGAAGATAGTAGCATGCATTCAGACAGAGAGCTCCTAGTGGCCCTCAAGCATCTCACTACTCTGCTTCTGTAGCTCTCCACCCAAAAACCAAAAGAAAACAAATGACAGCAGTAAATTTGCAACAGAAAATTGTTCCTGACATCACACGTGGGCGAATACACATTTACACCATTAAAAATTGGTAAAAACTCAATATTGGCCTGGAGGGACACACGTGACATTGGCATCATAGCTACTTAATGAATGACATGGCCTTAACAGAGCCAACCACTGGCATGGATGGATGGGCCCGAAACCCACTTTTTGCATATTGACTGAAATCTGACCTGTAGATACAAGCAGCATGATTTAAATACTCAAAGTCATTGAAAACTGAACTTTTTAAAATGTGCTAACAAGCGTAACCTCCAGTTTGTTTTGATTTCTCTAAGATTAATTATCCTTTTATTTGTAAAAGAGATGCATGCATGGTACAATGGGTGAAAATGACATCTGAATGTGTTTTCTTGTATTTCTATGTGTGTTAAATATTTACTATATTTCTTGTTTTAATGTAGCGTTCAAGAGGCCAGGATGGCACTACAAAGCACTGATAAAAACAAGATTACATGATAATAGACCGTATACTCCCTTTCTAACGTTTTAAAGTGCCACAGACATCGACTTGATGAGTTTAAAATATAAATGATAACAAAAAAGGGTGGAGAATTTCCTAAAGTAGGTTCTTTTTTTCTATTTGAACGGTCTTAGCTAAAAGTCATTCACATTGTTTACTAAAGTTCACAATAAAATGCTGAATAAGATGAACATTCTGCATTTTCTAAAAAAGTTAATAAATAGGATTTTCTGGTATGGCCCCCCGCATGATATTTTCAGTCAAGTGCATTTCTGCAAAACGTTCTTTTAGAAATACTATTTTGATGTCTGCATAACGGTCCCTCTAAACTATGATAGTGATGTTGTTTGGTTTGTTGGTCCACTGAATAATTGGGGGGGGGGGGGTAGATGCCACACAGCCCTGGTGGTTTCGATTGTCCAATCTGCTGGGATATGGTAAGTCAGAAAGAGCTTTAAAGTTTGCATGTATCTTGCCAAATTATTATTTTTAATATATTAAGTTAATTATTTATATGGTGTTGTTTGGGCGTTGCTATGGGCGGTCTCTACAGAGGGACAAGGACATGCAAGGCTACTTAAAGACAGCTCTGGAGGTTCCCCTGTCTCTACTGACTATATACAACCAAACATAGTCACACAACTGACGGATGGAAATCTGCGAACCACAAAAAAACAGCACCTTGAATAAAAAAGTAATCATGTTAAAAAGTGCCACACACTTTGCTGATAGTGGGAACAGTAGTTAACTTTTCATTTAAGGAATCCTATCATATCTTCTATTGTGGGTTAGCTTTCTTAGTAAAGCCCACTACCAATACTCAGAGTTATCCCGCACAACCACCTACTTGCTTTTACAAGTACAGGCCTGTGATGAGTGCAACTTGCAAACTACGCGAACTTGGCTAGTACACGCTAATAGCGCCTACTGCTGTCTCTTCAGATTGTAGAAAAAATATCCAAACTGACATCAGGCAACTAAAGCCAATAAGAAACATATTTTCATTATTTGTATGTATAATATTAAGAACTCTGTCTCCTGGAAAATAGCTTTATTTGTTTACTCACAGAAATGTTTAGTGAATAGAGGAATTTTCTATGGAGCACATTTAGAAGCAGCTAAGGCTGAACCGAACTAATCCAATTACTGTGTCACATGATAATTTGGCGACTGTAAAAAAGAAATGTAGGATGGAATTACTGTGCTAAATTACTAACGTGTCGCCTGCACAGCTTTCTTGTAAAATAATGATATTAGAGCCAGGGCTGTCCCTTTCTCATCCTGGTTTGTTTCATTTGAATTCAATCAGACACCACAAAAAATGATGTTCTGTGTCCAGCACCCCATATTGGAGATATTGCCACTAATACACTAATGTTCTCTGTAATGATCTAGTTAGTAAGCTGTCAAAGCTCTATTTTGGGGTCCTGGTTTCTAATTCTGGCCCCAGCACTTGACTATAATTTGCGTCATTCTTGGCAAGGCAATTATTCTCCATGTGGCAAAAATATGATTTTGTGTAAAATATAATGCAATTGTAAACATGTGAAAGTAATATCATTGTAAAATTCAAAATTTGTAAGTACCTAAGTAATGTACAACACTTCCTTCCTACGCAGCTATATTTGCACTTCATAAATAACAATATATTACAATATCATAAGTACCAAAAATAAAGAAACATGTCCCTTTTTATCCAAAGACTCACTGTCTTTTAGCAACAGAAAGCAGTTATAAATTCTAATACAACAATGTGTGCATATTGATGAGACATAAGGCATTCCCCCTTATAGGGGCTGCCTTTCTGGTTACGGCTGGAACAGAAATCATCAAGTAACCTGGACCCAGACTTACCTAGAAGTAAAGTAACGTAGCGCAGCAAGTAAAGTTGATGTGCTGTGTTGCATGAATGGGAGAGAGCAGACCAGCACCATATCGACTAAGATGTGGTGCTCTTCTGTCACTCTCTGCACTGGTGTACTTTTGGCTGCAATGGGCCAATGCAGACACCCTTGTGCCACAGTGCAAGGGTGTCTTCATTGTGGTGGTGTCTACATAGTGGAAAGACTAGGTTTTATGCTACAGGGGGTCCCTTCTAGTACAAAAACTAAGCTTTAAGGCATTTCTCACTTTGTATGTGTTCTGTACAATGCAGGATACATGCATAGTGAGAAAAACCAGGAGAAATTAAAACATTTCTCCTTGTTATGTGTGCCTCGAGTAGGTGCAGGATTTAGTTTCAAATCCCTGTCCACAATTCTTTGTAGATAAAGAGTTGCATCAAAACTCATTGTTAGCTGCATGGAAATGCCCATCCACCACCCATTGAACTCCCCCTAGAAGCAAAGTAACGCAAAGCAGTGCAATGCACAGCTTTGAGTTACTTTGGGCTAGAACCCAACACAAATTGCAATTTACGTAGGATTGTAATTCCCACAACAGCACTTTGCATTGGGTTTGCATTAAAAAAGTAATACAAACCTGACACAAAGTGTTTGTAAATCTGTGCTCTGCTCTATAAAACATCTTACTTGATCAAGTTTCCTAGAGAAGATAGATGTTAAAGTTTATTTGGAAAATATGCCAGTTGACATTCCCAGCTTGCCTGCAATATTCGAGATTTAGCATCTGCATTTTGCCCTTGCTTTGCTTTGAGATAGAGCAGGCTCATACAGTCTGAGATCAGGGACATCACAGAGGAGTAACCTCCCATAAAATATTCAGTGACTCCCGAACTTACCATGGTGAGAGATTGAATGCATGGTAACTGGAGCCTTTGAGGTCTTGCAATCCTCTCTCACAGTTTCTTGGGGCCACCAATGTAGTGGCAGAAATTACTTTTTATTCTTGAGGCAGCAGTGGTTGCAGTAGGGGCACCCTAGTGACCAGGGGAGAGAAAAAAGGGGGTGAATAAACGTACTCCTTCTACAAAGGCTCCCTGCAACAATCTAAATGCAATTATTTTCCACCCTCTTTCATGCCTCAAAGTACTAATGAAGGCTTACGTAGACTCCTAAGAGCCTAGTCACAAACGTGTTTTTGAGTACAGAAAGTAGTACTCCAGTAGTACTACTTGTCATACTCACAAATGCTATTCACAAACCTCTACCTCAGTTATTTATTCTGTGTAGACCTCTCCACCATGAGTGTGAAGATCTCTGCACACAGAGGTATCCATTTATGTATAAATGTGGGTGGGACAAGGGGGAATGGTTGGAAAATGGGGGCTATTTTCTACAAAATGGGAGGGGTTTATGGAAGTTTAAGGAGAGGTTTAGGAAGGGACATGCTAGAAGTAAAACACACCAACAAATGAATTAATACAATTGCAAATCGCAAAAGTTACACCAACATCTACTACAGTAGTACTAGTGACAAAACAGGCTCAAAACAACTTCAGCTAAGGAAACAGTTAACCTGGAGAAGGGGTTCTCTGAAGCCCTAAACCCCATTAGCCAGTCATTTAAAAATCAAAGATGTACTTCCATCATACACAGAACAGTTTATGTACAGCACTGGAAGCATCCCTATTACACCCAGAAGTGTATCCTCACATGACCTGTGAGGATTTGCCCAAAGAACTGAGAGAAACAGCATTACCTGAAGTCTGGGACTTTACAGGTAAATATATCGGACTAATTAAAGGTGTCGACCCAGTCCGAATTACAGTCAAACCAAATGCAGAGTTCCCAAGAATCCCACAATACAATTTGTCTCCAGATACTATTACTGGAAGTACTCCTGTGATTGACTCAATAATTGAGCAAGGGATTCTGAAGGAGATAATGGAAAGTCTGTGTAACTCTCCCATTTTAGTCTTGCAGAAGCCGAATGGCAAGTATCGCATTGTGCAGGATTTGCACAAGGTGAATGCCATTGTTGTTCCATGTTGTCCCGTGGTACCAAATCCAGCAGTGATTTTATTTCACATTTTATGTGAGGACGATTGGTTTTCAGTCATTGACAGTCCTTCTTTTCAATTCCACTGCATGAAATTGGCCAATTTTGATTCATTTTCCATTTTGGTAGTTGTGTTTTGGCATGGTGCTGAGTCCCACAAGGGTATACATAAAGCCCCTAAATCTTTAATCAGATACTTAAAAAGAATCTCTAGTCTTTGAAAATGCTGAATCACTCAGTGCTGGTTCAATACATTGATGACCTATTGGTGGCGTCAACTACGAGAGAAGCTTGCAAAACTGATAATATTGCCATGTTAAATCATCTGGCAGAAAATGGACATAAAGTTTCTCCGACTAAGATACAATTTTGCAAAACTGTGTTTAGGACATCATGTTGAGAATGGAGCGAGGAAAGAATCTCAGCAATTTCTAACATGAATCCTCTAGCTACCCAAAAGGAAGTCTGCAGGTTCTTAGGAATGGTAGGCTATTGCAGACAGTGGATTCTGACTTTTTCCTTGACAGCGAATCCTCTTCAGAGGTTTACACACAAATATGGGTCTGATCTGTTACCCTGGGATGACAACTGCATGACTGCCTTCACAAAGCTGCGAGAATGCTTTTGCATGGCACCATTTGAGAATGTGTGATTATAATAAATGCGTTATGTTATCCTGCAGTGGGAGGGAAGGCTGCGCTCTCTCAGTGTTGAGAAAAATGCATAGAAGCAATCGCAGGCCTGTTGCCTACTTCTCAGCGACCCTTGATCCTGTTGCGACTGCTTTGCCTGGATGTCTGAAAGCGGTTGCATCCACATGTGTGAGTCTTACGCAGTGTTAAAGTATTGCCATCGGCCACCCACTGACAGTATTGGTGGCTCATTCAGTGGAGATAGTGTTGACTCAGACCCAAACACAGTGTCAGACTACTAGCTGTCTGGCCTAATACAAGCAAATTTTGTTGGGTGCAAAGAATGTGACTCTGAAGAGATGTACTTTGTTGAACCCAGCTACTTTGATGCCATTGCCTGGAAATGAGAACATGGTCGATGAAGCCGAGCATGATTGCTTGGATGTGACTGGGTTGTGTACAAAACTGCATCCTGATACCTCTGATGAGCCATCACCTGTGTCTGATCACGTATTGTTTGTTGATGGTTCTTGTTTGAGAGACACAGCGTACGCTGTGTGTACAGTTAAAGGTGTTGTAGAAGCTTCATGCTTGCAAGGAGTGTTCTCAGCACAAGTTGCAAAGCTCATAGCTCTGACATGAGCATGGACCATTTCAGAACAGCTTCGAGTTACAATTTATACTGATAGTCAGTATGGCTTTAGAGTCGTACATGACTTCGGACAATTGTGGTCACAGCGTGAGTTCCTGACATCCTTTGGTTCACCCAATAGAAATGGGGAGTGCATGAGGAACCTTTTGCAGTCCCTACAATTGCCTGCCAAAATTGCTGTTGCGAAATGTGTTGCTCATCGGCAAGGTACTGAATATGCTACAGTAGGCAACCGTTATGCAGATGAGATGGCAAGATATTGTGCTTTGAATGCACACACATTTGATGAAGAGATCTTGAAAAACACATCCAACGTCACAGATTGTACTTTGATGTTGTCAGCCTTAGACACTTGGGAGGAAATTACAAGATGAGGTGACAGAAGCAGAACAGCAAGGTTGGGTGCGAGCAGGCTGTGCCTAGAGGGAGGATGATGTATGGATTTACATTCATGGCAGACCTGTATTGCCTGATAGCTTATTGTCACCATTGGCAAGGCACCACCATGGTCTTGCACTTGTTAGGAGAGATGCAATGATGCACCTTTTCCAACAGGTGTGGTACAATCCCAGATTTAGAGTAACTGCAGAGATGCTAGGCCATCATTTGTGTAATATGTCAGCAACAAAATCCAGGAAGAAAAACACAGGTTGTCATGAGTCACATTGGAAAATCTGCAGGTTCTTTCAACTGGATGCAAATGGACTTTATAGAAATGCCTCTTTGCAACGGTTTAAGATATGTTTAGGTCATTGCATGGATTTTGTCTAATGGGTTGAAGCCTATCCTACTCATAGGAATGATAGTTTAGCTGTGTCAAAGTTATTGTTACAGGAGTTGATTCCGAGATTCAGATTTCTGGCTTCTCTTGAGTCAGACCTTGGAACTCATTTTAATGATGAGGTCCTAAAAATGTTATGTGCACCACTACAGGTTGAGCAGAAGCTTCATTGCAGTTACCGGCCAGAGGCTTCCGGGTTGGTGTAGCAGATCAATGGCACATTGAAATCCAGACTGGCAAAAGTATGTGCTTCTACGTCTTTGAAGTGGCCAGGTGCATTGCCTCTTGTGTTGATGAGTTTGAGGAGTACTCCAGGACGGAGGACAGGATTGTCACCCCACAAAGTGATCATGGGACATGTGATGAGGCTGCCAACTGTTCCTGCTAATGCATTAGTCAATATTACAGATGATTTTATATTGGACTACTGCAAGGGCCTCGCTGACATAGTGCATTCTGTCTCTCACTGGGTTCGAGAAGCAGCCCTTGTGGTCCAACAGGAGCAGTGCCATGAACTCAGTCTCCGGGAATGAGAAATGGTGAAGAAACACATGTGAAAAATATGTCTGGAACCTCGCTGGAATGGGCCTTTCCAAGCGATCCTAGTCACCAACACCACAGTCAAGTGTGGTGGTCTTCGGAACTGGATGCACGCAGCACATACTTACTGAGTCCCAAGTCCCCTTAATGATATGACAACGCCTTTTCCTGATGCAGCGGTGGCAAAAGTGAGACAGAAGGATCAGGTTAGCCAAGCTGTTGGGGACCAGCAAGGTACTAGGACAGCACGTTTTGCCTGTGGGGGTCCGAGAGAGTCAACTGTAGTTTCCGAAGAGCCACAGCCAGGCGAGATGACTACGAGAAATACAGACCCCAATGAAGGGCATAGTGCAGTAAGAAAGCAAATAGTGCCCGGAGACCCTTGCCCCGGAAGAGGTGAGATTCTGGGAAGCTGTCTGACCGCAGGAGGAGTACCACCAACTATTCCTGAATGCTCTGAACCATCAGATCAAAGTGACACAGATGATGAGCCAACAGCTGTGAGAAGATCAAAAAGAGCAAAGGTACCAAGTCAGAGGTACACATCTCCTAAATGGACCTATTTGGCTGCTAATGAGTGGGAACAGCAATTCTATGAGTTTTGTGCTAACAATACGTGTCCACCTGAACCTCCCTGAAGTGAACTGTGTTATTGATTCAAATTTTAATCTGAATGTACCAACAGATGGACTAGCACAGTTTTTCCTGAATTTACCCATCATCAAAGATGATATGAGAGTCTTTCCTTATATGATCTCTTCCAAATGCCAATGTGTATATACTATGATTCTTTCTAGTACTGTCTTGATATTAATTGCAATGCTTATTGTCTTAAATCTTCCACATTATGTTTCTGTGAAAGATTCAAAACTTACTATTCTTTCTGGAGTCACTAAAAGGAATGTTTCTGATTCTGTTAACATGAACGATAATTCTTTACACATTAATACTTTGAAAATAGATTTGAGCTCAAATGTTTATGCTGTGTTATCAAATGCGTATGTCGATACTATTGTTGTTTGTGATTGCTATGTTTGTATGCAAATACCATCTTCATTTGCTGAGGACATGACCTACCATAGCTTACCATTAACAGATGGAATTTTTTGCAGTGTGTTAGCTAGCTTGTTTTATGGTGCTGATCAATTGCTATATTATTACTCTAATCATGATTGGATCTTTTCAGAAATTTCTGTGCTTAGACATTTAAATCTGCATCCTAAAGTTTCAACAATTCAAACTATGGGCTATCTATTCAGGCCAACTCAATTGTTGGACATGGCTTATGCAATTAGAAATAACCTAACATGTAAATTAGTGGGAACTGAAAATAATTTTATAGGTTTAGTGGAAAGTAGATAAAACCATGACATTAAAATATTAGTGCATTGCCTAAATTAACTCCTTGGAGCTTACCGCAAGAAAAATATAAAATCAAAGAGGGAATTACTTTTTGCTTAGACAATGCTTTTTGAATTTTTACAATTTGGTTGTAAACTTGTTTTTTTGTGTTTTATTATAACCTGTTTTTTCCAGCAAATATTTTAATGTATTTCTACAAGAAAGCTGTGAGCATCTGTTCTTGGTGTTAAAACCTTTGTATGAGAGGGAATGGTTTCATTAGCTTTAGACTGGCAACACAAAGAAAAACTTTGTATATATCGAAAGAAATCAAACATTAACACTGTTTTTGTAGGATTTAGTGAATGCGAACATACATTTAAATTGTATGAAAACTCGGGAAGATATTTAAAAGGAGTAAATTCTATTTTCCCTGGAGTATATTATGTTTGTGGGAAGAGTACCTATTACAAGTTGCCGAAACAATGGTATGGACTATGTAGTATGGGAATAGTTTTCCCAAACACGTATCATGTTAAACGGATTAGAGAAGAATTGATGGATTGAAATGTGATAATGAGAAGAAGTGTGGGTGCAAGTGAAATAGTAGGTGACATATTTGGAGTTTTGATACCTTCAGTAGGAGTAGCATTAAACTCTCAGAAAATTAGAAAGCTGTCTACTATTGTTGACAAACGTGCCACCAGTACAACTAGGTATATTTCTATTTAAATGAAGAAATGATATTGATAAGATCAAAGTGAATCAAAATTGACTTGCCCTTGATATCCTTTTTGCAAAGGCGGGTGGAGTCTGCTGATTTTTGAGAGCCCAAAATTGTTGCATGTACATCCCTGACAGGAGCAAAGACTTACAAGGACACATTACTGACTCAAACAAAGACTTGAAAGACTTAAAAGCAGATGGTGCCTGGGAAACACTAGGTAAGGGATTGTCAAAAGATAGCAACTGGTTGGGAAACTTAGGGAATGGATTAGTGATTTTCATTTTGAAACCTGCAGCGGCGATCTCTTTGCGAATAATATTGCCGATACTGACAATCAAATTTTGTAGATACCAAAAGAGTAAAAATCGTGGAGTTTAAAAGGACAAGAGCTGATCTTGAAATGGATGATAAACAATGCACATTTTATGATGAACTAAAAGCCTTAGAGGAGAGAAGAAAAAAGAGGTTAAAGAGAACACACCCATAATCTGTGACGAAATCTGATGTGGTAGATAAGATGATAGCTTGATTTGCCTCCAGAGGGGGGCCTGATGCAGCACGATTTATCATATCGTAATCATAATACACCACATATATGTAAACTAAAAGTTGAAAAGCTGAAAGTACACTTTGCACACATTAGACACAGTGACACATGAAAAAGTGAAAATGAGGCAAGTGTAGTAGAAGCACGGTAAAAGTGTTCTTTAAAACGTGAGATGAAGAAAACACATTTTTAAGACAATATTAATACATAAAATTCCAATGCATATGTTGCTTATTAACGTATATGGATGGAATTTTGATGTTAAGTGAAGTGGCCTAATGTTTTAAGTGTTTTCTGCTGAGAATGCACGAGTTAGAAAAGTCGGTTAAGTGAAGTACAAGTTTGAAACTTCACATAGTGATATTAGAGCTTCTATAGTTTATGAATAAACAAAAATGATTTTCTTTCAAATTAATTTAGAAAAGCATGCACTTATATGAATATTGTGAAAGTTTGTGGTTGTAGGGTATTTCTAACATTAGCTAAATTCATGTAATAATGATTTGTGAAAATTCTAAATATTCCTTATTTGAATTGATTTAACTTCACTATATTTGATGTTGGTATAAAAGCTCATTTCATTTAAACGTGTGATGCTAACTTAAAGGCCTTTTCAAAATCCTTTTTTCTAATTCTGACCTTTCCCCTAGCTTAATGCAATGATTCATTTTCTACTAGTGAAATGTTGCTTTATTTGTCCTGTACAGTGTGCACCCTGAGATTCTTAATTGTTGTTCAACGTTCACAGTGAAATATTCCTGTAGGAACAGGATTGTAGCTGCTACTTTAAAATGCAACTTTGTATTTCTTTTCTATCCCTGTTAGGTCTATGAGGACTTGAGAATGTTTCATTTCTCATGTCTAGAATGGGAAACATTCTTATTGTTGTGAGTGTCCTAGGTGACACTATGCGAATATGGACATGTGATAGTCTTTCGATGGTGGTGTGATGCCACCTCACTGGGATGATCTTAAAAACTTTACAAAAGAAGAAACCCCAAAAGAGGGGCAATGCAGATGGTTTGGATTTCGTTCTTCAATGCAACACCAATCTGACTTTTTCCTACTCAAGACCTGAATGCTATGCTGATCGATCTTTTGCTTTTGGACTGCCTGGTGCGTGCTGCAGTCGGTAGCTGATGGACTGAACCTTCTTTGCCGAACCATTTCAATTTTTCCATTCTTTTATTTCTTTGTTTAGGCTAATGGACTCGCCCTTTAATAGACTTCAAATTTGAACCCTTTTCCCAATCTTTGTTGGACTTGAGCTCTTAGACAACGAACTAGTCTTCTGCCTTAATGGTGGTTGGGCTCTGTAACTCTGTAGCTGACTCTGATTCATAACCGTCCGAGAAAGCCTGCTTACATTTTTGGTATTGTTCTGAAATTTGTGATATTCTTAACTGAACTTCTCAAGAAATTACTTATGGCAATGAATTTTGGATCTTTAGTACAATAACCTAATTAATCAATAACCTGTCTGAGTCTATTTTTTGAGTCATGTTGATCCTAACTCGTCTTAATTTCTTTAGGAGGTTGTAACTTCCTGTTGCTATTCTTTATTTCTATAGCATGGTCTTAAGAGTGGTGTACCTAAATTTGATTTCTAACCTTTGAGTTGGCTGTCAATTAGTGATACTCATTGGGCAGCCAAACTGGAGTTTAGACACCCTAATTTCCACTCCTCCTATCAGCGGAGAAAGATTCATCAGAGGATCATTGCCTCTGTGGTAAATGGGAATGCTACAGATTACCTAATCGCAAAGGGCCCAGTATAGTTAGGGTAGTAAGTAGAGAAAGCCTATAATAAAGAGGGAACTTCAGTCACCATTAATAATAGCAGGGACTTTAATGTCACGTTTGAACCTCTAGACTCAGACGACATAAAGGACAGTGAGGAAGTGGACGTGATGTGGCTCGTCCCCTCCCTTGATTTGCCACCTATTAAAAAATGGACACGAACAGCGCTACAACTTCATGCATTGACCCTTGAATACGGACTTAGGGCTGCCAATGGTCAGACCAAGTCCGAAAAGCTGGGGGCCAATACCTTTAACAGAACGATTAATATGAGCCGTATTGATTATATTCTGCTAGATGTAAGATTGTGGTATGGAGTGTTGGACATGGTAGTTGGGTCGACCACCGACATTGACCATAACCCTCTCGAGCTTGCTATGACACCACTGTGGGACAAAAATCCTGGACATCTACACACAAGATTTTCTACTAAGGAGGTACGCCCCACTAATGACAACAGGCGACTCAAGTGGGCACGAGTAGCGACCGATACCTCAAAACTAGAAGCTATGAAGGGCAAACTCCTAGAGAGTACCAGTGAGCTACTCAGCCTACTTGAGCAGCACAACAGGCTCCCAAAGATTACGTCCTGTCATACACACTTTTTTAATCAGGTAGCACTATACTTCAGTATCCCCCTTAGGTCCCAGAGCAAGACGAAACCAGTTAGATCACATTCCTCCTGGTTTAACCAGGAGTGTAGAAACTCAAGATTAAACTTGGCTACGGCCATTAGAACAAATAACATGGAGGTTCTAAAACCAGCAAGGAGATCCTACAAGATAGCCCAGGCCAAAGCCAAAAAGGAGTGGGAGGAGAATCGATGGCTGCAGATCAGGGACGCTTGTCAGAGCAAGAATTCACATCTGTTCTGGCTTCTAGTCACCAGGGGAGACACTGATAATCCGGGGCCACCAAGTAACAACATTGCCATTTCCACCTGGCACGAACACTTTTCTGCAGTCTACTCTGGAACAAGAGCAACGGCTAGCATAGATCCGATCCCCAATCATATTAGTCTCCAGACCTCTGAGTTATTCTCCTTAGCTGATATCTTACAAAGTATAAACTCAGTGGTTAGGAATAAAGCAACGGGCCCAATGGTGTTCTTGGCGATGTTTTCCTCAATGACACTGCCAACTGGTCTAAGTACATTTGGGCACTTGCTAATGGAATTGCTGCCGGGGCTCCAATACCACCCTCGTGGAAGGAAGCCGAAGTAATCCCGGTATTTAAAAAGAGTGATCGCTCGCTACCACCAAACTACTGGCCTATTAGCCTGATCGATGGTGCTCAAAAGGTTTTCTACTGTGCTCTTCTCACGAAGATCACAGCTTGGATGGGGGAGAATAACATCCTGTCCCCCTTCCAAGCAGGGTTCAGAAAGAAAGTTAGCACCATCAATCAGGTTTTTCGATTTACATTATTGGCCTGGAAAACAGTGACCATAGAGAAGGGTAGTCTTTACATCACATTAATCGATTTGAAGTCGGCTTTCGATCTCATCCCCAGACATAAGCTATGGCATTTTCTTCAGGATCTGGGTTTCCCTACCGCGATCCTCGCGTTGGTGGTTCATCTCCACGAGGACAACTTCGCTAGGGTCTGCTGGGGGGATCAAAGGCAACTGACAGATCCGATTAGTGTTGACAGGGGGGTCAGACAGGGCTGTGTGCTGGCTCCTACACTGTTTTCACTTTTCATCAATGGAGTGGTCAACCACTTAGCGGAGGTCCCCGCTGATGCCCCCACTCTGGGGAGGGTCAAAGTAACAATTCTACTGTTCGCAGACGATACGCTGTTGGTCTCCAAGACCCCTAGTGGTCTTCAGCTGCTGCTAGATTGCTTTGACGTCTTTTGTGGGTTGAGAGGCCTCGAGGTCAATACATCAAAAACCAAACTTCTATTGATGAACCCCCACAAATCGTTCAAAGGAAAATTGTCTCTGGGGGGGACCCACCTCGAGAGAGTAGTAACATTCGAATATCTGGGTGTGACCCTCTCCGAGGAAATGGCCTGGAAGCACCACATTGCGAAGCGAATACTTAAGCAGAAGCAGACCACCGGGGCTCTGATGAAGGAGGACAGACTCTCTCAGTCAAGACCAATAGCAGCGCCACTCCAGATTTACGATCACAAAGTAGTGGGTTCTGCATTGTACGGAGCCGAACTCTGGGGGTTTGAAAACTTGGAAGGTCTCCTTATTACTGAGAATACATTTCTGAAATCGCTCTGTTCCCTTCCCCAGAGTACCCTGCTCCTTCCACTAAGGTTAGACATGGATAGACCTTCCATTGTGGACAAAGCACGACTTTGCCCCCTGCTTTTTTGGCTGCACTTGAAAGCAACCCCAGAGCTCTCTTATTACGCTGCTGCTTTTGATGAACTCTGCTTACTTGACCGTTTCAACAAAATTGGGTGGTTCACCAAGGTTAGGTCATTACTTACAGCAATAGGCCTAGGGAGCTCGTGGGACACCAAAGACCCCAGTTTATTGCCAAGCAAAGGACTGGTTAAGACCCAATATTGGAACTGGGTGGCCCAGTCCACTGTTACGCATCTGTCTGGAGGTCGCCTCACATTAGAGTTTATGGAATCCAAGCTGCTAAGCGCATATGAACAATACATGGAGGCTATTACGATTCCACAGGATAGGAAGCTCTACATCCAATTTAGATTCGGCTCCCTTCCTGTGAACTCCATCACAACAGCTTGGCGATGGCCACCACTTGCGCAGCTGTACTGTTCTGGTTGCCCTTGCACTGTTGAGTCAATTAGCCACATTTTCTTCGCTTGTCCAATGTACAACTCAACGAGAAACAAATGGTTGGCGCCCGTTTGTAGGCTATTGGGAACTCAATGTCACCAAGAAGCGCTGCGCATTCTAAAAACTGATTCCAGACCACTAGTTACTTGCGCAGTCGCCAAGTTCCTTGGTAAGATGTGGATTGTTAGAAGGCACGCATTAAAGAAGTGATGAGGCGTGCCTCCTGATTTTCCTTTTTCTTTTCCCAACTTTCTTGGCAAGAGCCAAACAGCAACCCTAGGTTTTTATATTGTAGTATATGGATGCTCTTCTTTTAATGTGATTTTATAGTGGGACCTTTTGTGCATTTGACTAGGGCCTTTCTCACGGTCATCAAATCTGTTTGTCATCTTTTTAATTGTTGTTTTAACTGTTTTATCACTCGACTGCCACAATTTTATTATTAATTATTGTGATGTTTCTAATGAATTATTGTTATATATCCTATGTCGCAATTCTGTACTGTACGCACTTGCACTTTTACGGTGGTAACGACCGAATAAAGTTTGTTGTTGTTGTATAATAAATATTTTACCACACTTTACATTACAACACTATATCACAGAATTATGGTTTTAAATATGGTTGCTTACTACAATTTTTGCATTTAACACACTGACAGTTGAGCTGTGCACTCGAGCATGGGGCCTTTGTAAACACCAGTCATTGTCCTTCTACATCAGGGTGGCGTGGTGTGTGTTTCTTGATGGATGGAGCTTACCTGTTCCCCACCGTGTCTTAGGCCATGTAAATCTCTTGCGGCAGTCTTTGCGTGCTCTCTGTGTCTGCTCAGCCTGTGGCTCTCAACTGAAACATCGTCACTGTAGTTTCTGCTTTCTGGATGCACCTACTGGGCATTTCAAGTGCTAACTTCTAACAGCGATTAAGGAGCGCTCATTTTCCTTGCATATTTATCCTTGCATAGCAATCGGCATGCTACTTTGGTGCTGAATACTACAGTGTGTTCTTGCTACAACTCAGCAACTGGATTATGTTGTGGCTCTATGTTATTGCTTTTACAGAACGATCGGCATGGTATTTTTATCCTGAATATTACAGTGTGTTTCCACAAACGCCCAACAACTGGTTTATTTTGTGAAATTATTGCTAGTACTTTCATACTTGTGCAAAGTGGTTAGGTGCGTTTAGAGTTCATTACTGTATTAGTTTCTTGCACATTGGTTATTTCGTAATGATGCAAACAGTCGCAACACCAGCACCTTTTCTCCAGGAATCTGGAGAACCCCCACTAAAATGGCAACTTTGGATCAGGTCATTTATTGCCTGTCTGGGTCCCATTGATGGTGAAAATTTCGTCCAGACAAATTTTTTTATTTACTATATTATTATTTAGGAGTAGAGGGACAAAATATGTTCCCCTCATTTCAAAGCATTTGTGATGCCTGTGGGCACATTCCAATTTTGTAGGATTCCATTTGGTCTGGGCTCCGCTGCTTCTGTATTTTAAAAGTCATGACTAAAATTTTACATAGTGTAAATAATATTGTCGTATTTCAAAATGACATTTTGACATTTGCCAATACCAAAGAAGAGCATGATTTTACATTACGTTTGGTCTTGAACACATTGAGTGACAATGGTGTTACACCAAGGAGAGGCAAGTGTGTGTTTGCGGTCAATGAGGTAGAATACCTTGGTCATGTTTTCTCAGTGACAGGTGATAAACCTAAACCTGGACTGGTTGCAGCCATAATTAAAGCCTCCCCATCCCAAGGACATAGACCAACTCAGATCCTTTTTTAGGGATGTGCAAATTCTGTTCTAAGTTTATGTGCAATTATGCCAACTTGACAGATGTTTTAGGAATTTGAAATAATAGAAATCTTATTTTATTTGGTCATCAGTTTGTCAACAGAATTTTGAACTCATCAAAAAGAACGTAGTCTCTGCTCCTGCTCTACAACTATACATGGAAGGGCGCCAGACGTATATTATGGTGGATGTCAGCACCTGTGGTTTAGGAACAATACTTTCTCGGAGTGATGGCGTTAAGGAATTTACTATTGGGTTAGCATCTCGCAGACTGTTTGATGTGGAAATGAGATACTCTGTTATCGAAAAAGAGATGCTGGCATGCATGTGGTGAGTCAAGAAGTTTAAACCATATCTTTGGGGCAGGCCATTTTTAGTGCAGACTGCTCATAGGCTGCTAGTGGACATACTCCAAGGTCTCCAAATTTAGAAATCTACAGCTACATTAGCCAGATTATCTGTAAAATTGTTAGAGTTTAACTTTGATGTGGTATGGATAACAGGAGATAAAAATTGTAAAGCTGACTGCTTATCGAGACTGCCTGTTGGCAACGAGGAAGTCTCCATGAAGGAAGTAGAAATTGAGGAGTGCTTGATTGCAAAAGTTGAAGATTATGTGGTCTGTGGAAATTTGAGTGAGTAGCGCAGTGTCATGGCTGTGGATGTTGATTTACAAGTTATGAAATTTGTTTTGAGGGGTTGGCCCAAGGAGAAAAGTCTGAAAGTAAACTAAAAACCCTTTTGGAAAGTCGCAGATAAATTGTCAATAGAGTGCGGAATGCTTGTTAGAGGAGAGAAATTAGTTACCCCAGCATGTTATAGAAAAATATCATCGAAACAGCACATGCTGGACATTTAGGCATGAGGGGCACTAAGAGAAGGGTAAGGGCCACATATTGGTGGCCTTTCATGGATCGTGAGGTGGATGAGGTGGTGCGTGAAGTTGTTAATGTTGAATGAGTGACAAACACTTGGTAACGTCCATCCTAGAATCTTGAGTGGCTCTGAGGCCGGAGAAAGTATGGAAAAAAGTTTCTATTGATTTTTGGACCCATTTCATGTTTTACCCTCTCAAATGAGATACCTGATTGTGTTAATTGTCCACTTATCAAGATGGGTGGAAGTTGAAGGTGATGCAGACATTTTTTACCATGAAGGTATGCCTTTACCGTGTACAATTTACTTCAGCAGTTATGCAGGAATTTTTCAAGAAACATGGAATTAGGCACATTCACACTCCGTTACTTTGCCCACAATTTAATGTAGAGTGGAGAGATTCAATAAGGTTTTAGAGGAGTGCATTCAGAGTGCATTGAGATCTCAAGTTAATTGTGCTGAGGCTATTAGAGACACTATATGGATGTATCGTGCTACTCTGTCCTCTGTCACAGGACAAATACCTTTTGAAATGAGGGGAAAGCGCCTGAGACTTTGTTTATCCCCAGTGTGGATATCAGATGTGGTGGATGTGGGGTTTGATGTGCAGGTTTTGTATAAGAAAGCTAAAGTGGCAAGTGAAGAAACAGGCAGGATCAAGGTGAAGGAGGTGTTGGAGAGTAGGAAAAGACATAAGATGTTAGTTGGAGACTGGGTCCGCATTAAAGATCCATTGTTGTTGAGAAAGGGTTTGTTGAAATTCAGAGAGCCTATTCAAGTGAGGAGAGTGTGTGGTAATGCTGTACAAGTTTCCAGTGGTCAATGGTGGAACCTGTCCTGTGTGGTGAAGGTGAGCAGAAATTGTGAAGAGTGTCTTGAAGGTGTGGATGACAATTGAAATGCAGGTGATGGCCACCAAGTGGGAGCACAGCAAGGAAGCTCCGGGGTGTGGATCACAGTTTTGTGAATATCCTGACAATACCCGGCCACCCACCCATCTTGGATACATTTCCGCAATTCAGAAACACCCTAAGTGAAACTGGTTCTACTCACCCTTTCCTGATCGCACACCTGCAGAGACCCAGAGGTTGTGTTCTAAGTGGCTCAGGCTGGATGATGAGCCCTGCATTCACGGACTTCGCATCGCCAGCCGCTGTTCCGGACAACTTCCATTTCATGTGAGGTTGCTGATCACCTGCCCGCGACCCACTCATCGCCATCGGTGAGTGCGACTTCACGGGAGGTTGTGGATCACCTGGACGTGTGGTTGGGGCCAAACTGGAGACACGCCTGCCCCGACCCAGTCATCAACATCAGTGAGTATGGCTTCTGCAATGTACCCCCCCACCCTGGAGGGTCGGCCCAGCGGAGTTTGCAGCTGCATGCAAGGTATCCTCACATTTGTTGGCACATTTCAGGGGGGTGATGCCTGGGACAGTGGCGCTTTCCTTGCTTCCCTCGCTCCCTGGGTACAGGTGGCGACCACAGACCTCCCATCATCCTCTACCCGGATGGCCCCGTGCCTTGCGGGTTCCTGCATCAGCCTGGCCACTGTGGGGTATCGGCTGTTGCAAGGCCCCCCTGGGGCGTGCCCTTCTCTCCTGCAGTGATAGCACTGACAGCACGTTGATTGACGCTGATGCAGAGGGATTCTAAATTGTATTACTAGCAGCATTTAAACATGACACCTATTTGGCTTCCACGCTTTGGCATTACTATTTGATGTGGTCAGCCCACCATTTTGGGGCTCCCCTTTGTCTCTTTCCTCATACAAGCTCCTCTTTACTAAATTAAAATGGTGGACACATCAACTGCACAAAATCATGGTAGAAACAAATATAGGACCATTGGAACCTCATGAATACAAAGAAAGGACTCAGCAATATATTCATAGGATAACAAAAATTCAGACAATGAAGAAGGACTCAGATGCACTAGATCAGGTAGATGTGGCAGCCATCTTGGAATGTTATTATCCCTCTATTTTACTTCACTAAAACACCTCCTCATCCCCTACATGTCCGTCCTTTTTCTCTATTCTTCCATGCTTAACAATCTTAACCTCTTTTGGTTTCTAACCTGACTCCTTAACTAGGCTACGTGGGGATTAATTTCATTTTCTACCCATTCACTACTTATTTGTTCCCGTATTTGGTCTCAACTGGACATTTTATAAATTGTTATCTTCGTCTGTGTAATTTTACTTTTAATTAGGGTCTTCTGGATGACCTATGATGAGGTTCTATGATAAATTGTCTTGATAGGTTTCCCCGAGCCTCTGCACCCCCTCCCTGCTGCATCTCACCTGGGCATTCTTTAGGGAATCCTATCTCCCCAATTCTCTCCCAACCCCCCAGCCTCACCCCATTGACCTCTACCTCATCCTAGTTAATTTTTATAGCAACCTGTCCTGATCTCAATACAGCCTGCATTAGGCACATACCTGATATAGTTCCACAATTCGCTGCCTCCTGACTTAACCCTGATCACCTTTCCCTCTTCCTGTCACTCTCCTCTCTCCCTTTAGCCTCTTGCAGTCGATCCTTAATATGGATCCTCTGTAAAGTACGGATGCCAAACTGGAGCCAACAGGCCGCCATGCTTAAACCATTAATTACCCATCAAACCTGACAAAAAAGCAGGCAAAAGTTTTAAACATAGACTTCTCAAAGCCCACCCAGAGACCCTGGTCTTAGATCCCTAATTCTTAATGAACAAAGGAACCTTAACCACTGATCTCATGCTTTACATGAAGAGAAGAGCTCAATGGAGAAAAGCTCTGTACTCTTTACTCTCGATCTTCACCTCCAGAAAAACTCTGCATGGCCTAAGAGTTTCGGTTGTGCCCTGATCGGTTTACAGAGCAGTAGCAACAATCACTATGTACAACAATGGGATCATCTTCATACAATCATCCAACCACAGCCTGGAGTTATTAAAGGATATTTTCCCATTCATCAAGAAAACGGGATCGGAATCACTCGCCCAGGGTCTTCCTAACTCGGCATCTTTACCTGAGCCCCCCACTACACAGCAACACATTACCCCGCAACTCACACCCAGTTCAGTTCCATCAGAATTACCCCTCACGCACTGCTCCTCTGACCCACCACTCCCCGGTTCTTATGTTGCACATTAAATTTGATCCACCAAGTAGGACTAGTGACCTATATCCCGCTCCCCCATTCCACCATATATCATGCACCATGCCATTTCCCGTTCCTTCTTCCCCTCTAACCATCCTTCCTCTCTGCTAGTCCCCAGAGCCCCAGTGTATCCCAATTCTTTAAACCCCATCTCCCCCCATGCAGCCCCTGCCCCTGCCTCCAGACCATAAACCCTTACACATTCCTCACTAGATGGTAGACTTGACAAGATCACACTCTCTCTACAACATCTCCTAGTTGACCTCCAACGCTTGCTAGGCTTTTTCGTAAGAAAATGATGTGTCGTGGGAAACAATAAACTGTCTGGCAACACAGGTCTTCCATCAGCTGAAATTTAAATATCATTCTCATCCTTAACACAACTTGCTCTGATCCAACCTTGTTGTTCTGCATCTGAAACCTCTTCTTGAAATCTTTTAATATCTTCCCAGGTGTTAGCTACTGGTAACAACATAGAGAAATCAATGTCCTTATCAGATTCATTTGTGTAATCTCTATTAAATGTATAACTCACCAGTGCACAATACTGGGCAACTTCATCTGCATATCAATTTCCAACTGCAATATAATCATTGCCGGTTCTATGTGCATTACCACTCCAATTTCTTGGGGCAACTGCAAAGCATCCAACAATTCTTTTACATATTCCCCATTCCTAATGAGGGATCCTGAAGATCTCAAGAAATTCTTTTGTGGCCATAACTGCCCAAAGTCATGGACCATCCCAAAGCCATAGTGACTATCTGTAAATATAGTCACTTTCATTTGTGCTGGAAGGAAACATGCTCTCCTGAGGGAAATCCATTCTGCCATTTGTGCAGAGGTAACACCTAGAAGCTATGAAGCTTCTACCACTTCTTGAATTGTACAGACCACATAGGCAGCTCTCAAATTCCCTCATTGATCCTTAAACATGAGCTGGCCACAAAGATTACATATTGTGGCTCATTGTGAGGTTCATCTTTAATGTCTGGTCCTGGCTTGGTGTATAAGTCAGTAACATCTACACAATCATGTTCAACTTCATCCTCATCAATTTCATTTTCATGAGAGGGCAATAAGGTTGCTGGAGTCAGCATGGCGTGACATCTGTATTAATATTGATTGATATGTACAAATACCAAATGTTCTGAATGCCCTAGTCTTAAATATGAGAAATGGAGGAGTGATTCTTAATATATATATATATTCTTGCAACTCCTGTTCCACTTCGAAAAACAGGCACGACATGCTCTCAATTCTCCAACTTTATTGCAACATAATACGGCATGAATGGCATGACGCGTTTCGGCAGTCTCAGCTGCCTTGTTCACAATGTTAGGACGGTCACATGATTACTGTTTTAAATACCCATCACTCAGTATTTTCACGCCCTCATAGTAGAGATGGAAAACATACTTAACATAATTGTTGTCTCAATACATTTTTTCCTTTTACACTACTATTTTTTAGTGTACTTCAAAAATACTTTTTTTCTATGTGTTTTGCTGTGGCAAGGTGCAAGTGCTTTAAATAATTGGTTGTTCTTAAATTCTCACGCCTAAATAAATTCCTTTGGCTTACAAAACTAATAAAAATTTATAATAAATGTATGAAAGATATTTTTGAAGAAATACATATTAATCGATAAAAATTAAAATATAATAATAATAAAATATAAACAAACTTCTTCAGTTCTTATTTACCATAAAGTGCAAGTGCAGTGTCAAAAGCATTTGTCTTCGATTATCTTATATTGCCTTAAACTGACCAATATTCTTTTCATTTTAAAATTTGTCATAAACTTTGACTCAATCTCAAAGTGCTTGTGCCATAGTATTACCTTCCTCTCAGATCCTGTGAGAGATTGACAAATTCTAAGAAAATTATTTTTTATAAGCAATATCACACATGAAGGACTTATAGATATGTTTCTTCTATTAGTCTCGCTACCACCTCCACTCTCTACAACCAATAAAGTGCTCTAGTGCTTCATATTGGTGCATACTGAATGTGCAAAAATGTGTGTAATATAAACTTTCACGTCCTATTCTAAAATCGGTTATTTCTATATATAAGAACATAAAGATTTGACCCTGTGTCTACATCAAATGTGTGTATATAACTCTTTGTCTGAATTCAGCCCTGAGGGGATTTTGGTATTCAAGAGAACGATATACCTTGCTTCTAGGTGCCTCAATTTAAGCTCCCTATCTCCTCCTCTCCTATTTTTCGGTACTGAATCTATGACGAAGTACTGCACACTGTCACATCTGCCTTCGTGGTGCTCATGTACATGCCGGGGAACTGGGTAACTCTTGTCATCATTTTTAATTGCTCCAAGATGTTGTAATATTCGAACATGAACCATATGTATGGTGCTTCCCACGTATAATTTTGTGCAGGGACATTGTAGTACATACACTACATAATCGCTTCTACATATGTAGGTGTTGCGTATCTTCACAGGGTGTGTCAAAAGTGGCAAGCAAACTTCTTTTTTATTTACCCCACACTTGTACCCCTTGCATTTTTGGCATTTACAAAATCCTGGACATCCTTTTAACCATGTTTTTGTTTTTGGCACTTCTGGACTAGTTACTACTAGTTCCTGGCGCATAGTTTTTGCTCTCCTGAATGTTAGTGTTGGCTTACTGTTCACCATTCTTCCTATTGTCGTCACTCTTTATTAAATGCCAGTGCCTCGTTAGAATCTGCCTAACTTTTTGGTGATATAGATTATACCCTGTTATCATCATGGGTGTGTCTTTCTCATTCGCCTCTATTTTTTTTCTTTTTCTATTTATTTTGGGCAAAGAGCAGGGACACTCTGGACACTTTATTTGCTTTCTTCTTTGCTTGTTTTAGGGTTGCTTTACTGTAGCCTCTTACTGTGAATTTAGTTTCTAGTTCACATTGTGCCACTTCTAAAGTGCCCTTCTCATTGAAATTCCTGATCATTCTCTGGTGTTCTGCATAGGGTATGCTTTGTTTTAGTTTAACTGGATGGAAACTACCACAATGCAAAGTTTAGTTTCCAGCTGTCGGTTTTTTATATGTTTTAGTTTGTATTTTGTTATCCTTTACAAAAACTACCAAATCCAAAAACATACCTCGGTCTTACTAATACTAGCATTGAATCTTAAATTCAAATTATTATCATTCAATTTGGAAGCAAAGGTCTGGGCAGATTCTGGGGTGCCATTCCATAGGATAAACAAATCATCTATGAACTTCGTCCATAGTATTATATTCTCATTCTACTCCTTTTGATGTTCTACTCAGAGCACCTGCTCCTCCCACCATGCCATGTGTAAATTGGCATAACTGAGAGCTAAGCAGGTGTCCATGGCTGTACCCCTCATTTGTTTATATGTGTCCTTCCGATACATAAAAAAGTTGTTTTCTAGACACCACTTTGTCATATCGAGCAACATATGTGTGTGTTGGTGTAATGAAATTGGTCTCAGTCCCAGAAAGTGTGACATAGCTTGGAGGCCATCCTTATGCACAATACTATATAAATACATATATATATTTCTGCACATACATACATATATACATATATATATATATATATATATATATATATATATATATACACTGAAAAAACACAGGTTTCAGGGACGTTATAGTTAGGCTGACATTTCACTCATACAAAACCCAAGAAATTCAGCAGTTATAGTTAGCTGAGCTAACTATAACTCGTCAGCCCCACAATGCACTGCTGGACATCACCTATTATATCACTCATGACATTGTCAGTGACATCACTGATGACATCACTGATGACATCTCAAATGACATCACTGATGACATCACTGATGATATCATCCAGTGACTGTGAGTGTTTCTAAAAAGTTTAAGAATGCTATATATATACATATATATATATATATATATATATATTATCTACTGGCGGTCGCCAGTAGATAGTTATAGTTACAACCTATTATCCATAGGAAATCCGCGACATTCTATTTGAAATAACTCTCTTGCCGGTTGACGTATCTTCGCAAAATTTTCAAACTTTGTGGCCCGCTCCGGTCCGCTCCTACCCCGAAAGTCTCGGGGGGATTCGTCAAGCGGGGCCGAGAAAAAGGGGGTCCCAAAACGCGTTTTCCCATGCAATTTTCCATAGGAAACTTTAGACACGGCTACAGCCCGAACTGCTGAACGGAATTACACCAAATTTGGCAAAGAGGTAGTTCTTGGTTCAGAAAGAACCCTTTTGTTAAATGGTGTAAATCCGTTCAGTAGTTGCTGAGAAAATCAAAAGTAAAAAGATAGTGATATCTATGGCCGAGTAGGGTCCGCGTACCCTCCCGATCACGAGCTGCATGTTAATTGGCTGTCAGCTGGCTGTCAACATTCCGATTCAGGAAATGTTGGCAGCCATTTTGTCCCTCGGTAAAACCGAGGACAGAAACAAGTGCGCTAAAGCGCACAAAGGGGGCAGGGTAGAAACACCCTGACCCCTAGGTTTGCTCAGGGGTCCCACAAGGACCCCTGGGCAAAAAAAAAAAATTTTTTTAAAAAATCGGCAGGATGCGCTCAGGGTGCGCGAATCCTGCCGAAAAAATCAAGCGCGGTCTCCCGCGCTCGATTGTATTTTGCCCCCAGGTGGCCCAAGTCCCGGGGCATGGTGGGGGGATAATTTAATGTGTGGGGGCCTCAGAGGGCCCCCAAGCCCCGGGGACCGCCACCCCCGGGGCTTTTTTTAAAATGGTGCGGGAGGGCTCTGAGCCCTCCCGTAGCCCCGGGACCACCACCTCCCGGGGCTTTTTTTTAATAAATTGAAAAACCTGTGTGGGGGGCTCCAGCCCCCACACGCCCCGGGACCGCCACCTCCCCGGGGCACTAAACATTTAAATATGGGGGTCCGTTACGGACCCCGAGAGCCCGGGGACCACCACCTCCCCGGGGCTGTGAACTGAATGGAAGGGGGCCGCGCGGCCCCCTCCTGGAGCCCTTGATGGCCCTGGGGACCACCACCCCTCAGGGCCGGCTCCTGCAGTGTCCCGGGGTGCCTACCCCCGGGACACTGCTGTTTGCAATGACAGGACGGGAGCCTCGCGGCTCCCGTCCTGTCATTACAAACTGCTGGATATTGGAAGAGAGAGCAGGAAACCTGCTCTCTCTTCCAGTATCCAAAGCTGATTGCTTTCCACACGGGGAGCTGCATCTTAGCAGCTCCCCATGTGTAAAGCAATGCCGGCTCCCGTAGGACACGGGGAGCCGGCGGGACTGTGGGGGCTTGGGGACCCCCACAGTCCCCAACGAGGCCAGGCCCCGGGGGATGGGGTCCCCGGGGCAAGTAGTGGCCTGGGAGGGGGCCACGCGGCCCCCTCCCCAAAGTTAAAAAAAATAATAATAAAAAAAGAGAGTATGGCCGGCCCCGGGGGATGGGGTCCCGGGGCCTTAAATGGCCAGAGGAGGGGGCCACGCAGCCCCCTCCAAAGAATAAAACAAAATCGAGGCCATGCCCCGGGGATGGGGTCCCCGGGCCAATACAGGCCCAGGGAAGGGGGCCACGCGGCCCCTTCCCGTTTTTTTTTTAAATAAAAATTTAAAAAAGGGGTAAGGCCCTGGGGGATGGGGTCCCCAGGGCCCAAAAACAGGAAAAAGGAAGGGGCCACACAGCTCCCCTTCAGGGGACAAAAAAACAAAAACGATCGGGCCCGCAGGCCCCGCCCCTTCCTTCACCACTCTGCAAACGCGCCCTGGCGCGTTTGCAGAGGGGAACAATCCCCTTGAATACTGGGGGTCCCTGGGGGCCAACTAGCCCACCAGGAACCTCCAGTATGCGCCAGGGGCTGCCTTGCAGAGAGGTGTACAGAGGCCACGCCCCTTTTACACCTCTCTGCACGCAGCTCTGTGGTGCTTTTGGAGGTATATGGTGGGCTAGTTGGACCTCCGGGACCCTCAGGATTCAAGGGGACTTAATCCCCAACTTAAAACGCACCACGGGGCGCGTTTGCACAGTGGTGAAGGGAGGGGGCGGGGCTTCAGGTGACATGTGTGCAAACAGGCCCCGTGGCGCGTTTTAAGAAGGGGAATTAAATCCCTTCAATCCTGAGGTCCCTGGGGCCAACTAGCCCAACAGGTACATCCAGAAAGCGCCACAGAGCTGCGTTGCAGAGAGGTGTAAAGGGTGTGGCCTCTCTACACGTCTCTGCAACGCAGCCCCCTGGCGCATATTGGAGGTTCCTGGTGGGCTAGTTGGCCCCTAGGGACCCTCAGGATTCAAGGGGACTTAATCCCCCAACTTAAAACGCGCCACGGGGCGCGTTTGCACAGATGTCACCTCAGGCTCCGCCCCTCCCTTCACCATTGTGCAAATATTCTTCTAAAATCATCCGAAATACGAATTCCGATTTACTCACCTGTTATAAGGAGAGACCTCAGTGCTGCATCTTTCAGCCCAGTACTGGTCCTGAAAAGTAATTTTAACCGTACTTTACCAGTAACTTGAATTTCCTTCCATAGGATATCATTGCCTGCTTTTTGCTGAAAAAGTTTCTAAGTGTTGATTTTTGAAACATACAAATATTCCTCTAAAATCAGCCGAAATACGAATTCCGATTTACTCACCTGTTATAAGGAGAGACCTCAGTGCTGTATCTTTCAGCCCAGTACTGGTCCTGAAAAGTAATTTTAACCGTACTTACCAGTAACTTGAATTTCCTTCCATAGGCTAACATTGACTGGTTTCACTTGGAAATTCTTCTAAGTGTGGAGTTTTGGAACTTTAAAATATTCCTCTAAAATCAGCCGAAATACGAATTCCGATTTACTCACCTGTTATCAGGAGAGACCTCAGTGCTGCATCTTTCAGCCCAGTACTGATCCTCAAAAGTAATTTTAACCGTACTTACCAGTAACTTGAATTTCCTTCCATAGGCTAACATTGACTGGTTTCACTTGGAAATTCTTCTAAGTGTGGAGTTTTGGAACTTTAAAATATTCCTCTAAAATCAGCCGAAATACGAATTCCGATTTACTCACCTGTTATCAGGAGAGACCTCAGTGCTGTATCTTTCAGCCCAGTACTGGTCCTGAAAAGTAATTTTAACCGTACTTACCAGTAACTTGAATTTCCTTCCATAGGCTAACATTGACTGGTTTCACTTGGAAATTCTTCTAAGTGTGGAGTTTTGGAACTTTAAAATATTCCTCTAAAATCAGCTGTAAATCCGAATTCTGATTTACTCACCTGTTATCAGGAGAGACCTCAGTGCTGCATCTTTCAGCCCAGTACTGGTCCTGAAAAGTAATTTTAACCGTACTTACCGGTAACTTGAATTTCCTTCATAGGCTAACATTGACTGGTTTCACTTGGAAATTCTTCTAAGTGTGGAGTTTTGGAACTTTATAATATTCCTCTAAAATCAACGAAAGTACGAATTCCAATTTACTCACCTGTTATCAGGAGAGAACCCAGTGCTGCATCTTTAGCCCAGCACTGACCCTGAAAAGTAATTTTAACCGTACTTACCAGTAACTTATATTTTCTTCCATAGGAATCCATTGTCTGGTTTTCAGCAGAAAAGTTTCAAAGTGTCGATTTTCACAAACTACAAATATTCCTAAAAATCACCTGTATGACTTAAACGCATTCTTTCAACTGTTTACAGGAGATGCACCAGTGCTGGATCCAGGATCCAACACTGAGTAAGAAAAAGTAACGATAACAGATTTTACCTTCTAAGTGAATTTCCTTCCATAGGATAACATTGGTGATTCTATGAGAAAAAGTTTCTAAGTGTCAACTTTTAAAGTACAATAATATTCCTTAAAAATCACGACTGTAACCAAAACGCTTTACTCAACTGTTTACAGGAGATGTCCCAGGACTGAATCTAGGATCCAGTCCTGTGGTTAGAAAAGTAATCCATAAAGTAACTAATTGCATTTAACTAGAAATTCACATTGAGCTGAATGTTGCATTGTGTTTGAAAATGTGTTGCCCATTGCAACAACTGTAACTACTGTACTTAAAAGTCTATTGCCTATGTGCAAAGTATTTAAACTAAAGTAATTCATTCTGAGAAAGTATTTTTTGTAATGTAATGTATAATGTAATTACAATGTAATTTAAAAAATAAAATATGTAAAAAAAATTGTTTCTAAAAATGTAGTAAATCAGTATGAAAAAAATTTATATAACAATTAATACATTTAAAAATTGTCATTTACAAAACCTTTGAAATTCACTGAAACCGTAGGTTTCAGACATGTTATAGTTACAAATTAGCATTTAAAAAACCTTTGAAATTCACTGAAAAAACCATAGGTTTCAGGGACGTTATAGTTACAAATTAGCATTTAAAAAACCTTTGAAATTCACTGAAAAAACCATAGGTTTTAGGGACAGTTATAGTTAGTTGGACATTGCACTCGTACAAAACCCGTGAAATTCCCCCGTTATAGTTAGTCCAGCTAACTATAACTCGCGCCCAGCAATGCACTGCTGATGACGTCACATATTACATCACTCATGACATGGTCAGTGACATCACTGATGACATCACTGATGACATCTCAAATGACATCACTGATGACATCACTGATGACATCATCCATGTGATAATTTCATGCATCTTCTCACACCCTAATATAACCTTTGATACACCCACTTCTAAATTACAGACTGCCATTCGCAAAACCATAGACACTCCAACACCAATAACTACATACCCACTCACTGATTCTTAGGTCTACGCACACATCCACTCACTCACCCGTACAGTCACTCATACTTACGGTCACTCAGTACAGGACTATCATATGCACTCATACTCCTATATAGACACTCAAACACCGCCACTCATCCATAGAGGTACTCACACACCTAGTCAGTCATGCAAATAATTAAACACACTACCATTTACTCACCTATACAGTTATACACACACCAGCTCACTTACTCATACAAATACTAGCACATTCTTACGCTCTTATACAATCACTGATACAAGCACACACTCATCCATACAGCCACTATCACAATCACTCACTCCGCTTATAGCTATTTATATACTCCAATACACATATATACTGCCTTTCACATATGTAGTTACTCACACATGTACCACTGGGACATACATTCACTCACTAACACACTCTTACACACACTTACCCACCCATACAGTCTATCACAGATGCACTCTTGAAACCATCCACCCAGTGAATCACCCACTCACACATCTATGCACAGAGTTGCACACACCCTCCCACACAAACACTCAGGCACCCATACAGATACTCAGACAAGCATTCAATAACTCATATAGACACTCATGTAGCTATTCACAAACACATGCAGCCACTTACACAGCAACAGACAGACGGATACAGACATTCACCCAGTTTAGTCACTAACCCATGCATTCAGTAAGATACGTTAAATCACTCACTTATACAGTCAGTCACGCACCTACTAAATCATCCATACAGACACTTACACACCCACTCATTCTTCAATACGTCTTTTCCTATATATATAAAAATATTTAAACTTTACAGAAACACACAGTCACTGGATGATGTCATCAGTGATGTCATCAGTGATGTCATTTGAGATGTCATCAGTGATGTCATCAGTGATGTCACTGACCATGTCATGAGTGATGTAATATGTGACGTCATCAGCAGTGTATTGCGGAGCGCGAGTTATAGTTAGCTGGACTAACTATAACGGGGAATTTCACGGGTTTTGTACGAGTGCAATGTCCAACTAACTATAACTGTCCCTAAAACCTATGGTTTTTCAGTGAATATATATATATATATATATATATATATATATTAAAGCTCCAAAGGTTACCCATTCATAGGAAGCACTCGGACCACCGTTAAAGCTGCAAGCCTTTTATTGGTATGGGCAGAGTCCAGGTTTCGATTCTTTAAAAGGCAGTTTCTCCCTCTGCCTGACGCGTTTCGAAAATTATTTCTTCTTCAGAGGCACGAAGGGTTGAAAGTGTGCAGGTGCGGCACATCCCAGATTTAACATGCGTAATGGCACGCCCTGATTGGGCAGTCCAAATGAAACCTGTGCCGTGCATGCTAGTACAAGTAGTTGCTGATTAGCTTCCAATTGGTTGCACACCAAATTCCTGCACATGATAAGGCTCTGTATGGGCCTCGAAACAAAGACCGGTCCTTAATCCATAACAATGGCCCCACAAAAACATACCTCGGTCTTACTAATACTAGCAGTGAATCTTAAATTCAAATTATTCTCATTCAATTTGGAAGCAAAGGTCTGGGCAGATTCTGGGGTGCTATTCCATAGGATAAACAAATCATCTATGAACTTCGTCCATAGTATTATATTCTCATTCTACTCCTTTTGATGTTCCACTCTGAGCACCTGCTCCTCCCACCATGCCATGTGTAAATTGGCATAACTGAGGGGGAAGCAAGTGTCCATGGCTGTACCCCTCATTTGTTTATATGTGTCCTTTCCATACATAAAAAAGTTGTTTTCTAGACACCACTTTGTCATATCGAGCAACATATGTGTGTGTTGGTGTAATGAAATTGGTCTCAGTCTCAGAAAGTGTGACATAGCTTTGAGGCCATCCTTATGCACAATACTATATAAATACATATATATATTTCTACACATACATACATATATATATATGGCCAATGTGAACAAGGCAGGTATGCCGAAACGCGTCAGAGCGGAAATTTCGAAATAAATAGAAGGATGGAATAGCAATGATTCCCCTGTGTCGGTGTCTGATCTGTATGGAGTTCAGAATTGGTTCGAATATATATTGAAATGTCCAACTAACTATAACGCCCCTGAAACCTATGGTTTTTTCAGTGAATTTCGAAGGTTTTTTAAATGCTAATTTCTAACTATAACATGCCTGAAACCTATGGTTTTTTCAGTGAATTTCTAAGGTTTTTTAAATGCTAATTTCTAACTATAACGTGCCTGAAACCTATGGTTTTTTCAGTGAATATATATATATTTATTATACTATGTATTCATGTGAAAATGTCTCGGTCCCCTGTTTGCCTCGGTGGCACGGAAAAAATGGGTGGAACTGACGTCAGCACGCCAACGAGGTCCTCTTATGGCTCCGATGACGTCATACGGTGTCACGAGCGGAGCCGTGCTCGTTGACGTGGGAGAGCTAGGAAAGAATTTCCGTGGAATGCTGGTGCAGGGGATATTCACCTAAGTGTTCAGGCTAGTCCTTTGGGAGCAACTGTTTATGTTGCCACTCCAGAAACCGAATACAGTGATCCGAGGGCAGAGGCCCTGCAGATGACACACGAGGTGGGGTGCACAGTCGTGTGCACCGGCGGGGCAGCGAAGTGACAAGCACCATAACCCACAAAAAAGGTAACGAGGGCACTGAATAACACAGGATCTTCTCTTTGTATCTGGCAGGAACAACGAAGTTAAAATGCCCTAGTACCAAAATGTAGAATTAGTGCTACAACGGTCTTCAAGAGGACCTGCGATGCCGCTGCGATGCCGCTGCGATGCCGCTGCGATGCCGCTGCGATGCCGCTTCTGCCTCCCGTACCCTGGAGGCGGCACATGGGTTACGCGGTACGGTCATACTGCGGTGGGACGCACAATCGTTGACCTCTCATGGCACTGCTCCACACTTCAGGAGGACGCTTTCCATTAGCTATGTTTTCTGATGACATGTCGCGCTCGGCCCCGTCCAACAACAGAACTCCTTTAGATCCAAACAGACTCTTCCACTCTCTCACCGGAAGTGAAACCAGGCCACGCGGACACTTTCACAATACAACAGCCGGGAATGCACTTTTCGGTAAAAAAACCACATTCCTTCCTCCTAATTAATCAAATAAATGTCTCAATGAAGAACATGGGCCAGCTTCGATCGGTAAACAGCCGTTACAACGACTTTTTTACTTTGCGATACCATTACAACTCATGCATTACCACACATGCGTTGTACATCACGAAGTCATTACTACGCATTTTTTTAGAACGCATGGTCATTTACCACACATGCCTTTACAACTAATTTTGTTGTAAAGGTATGTATGTTAAATGACCATGCGTTCTAAAAAACATGTAGACGATCCATGTCGTTGTAAAAACAGAGGCTGTTCCATTTCCTCACAATGACGTGCACCGCCCCTCAGAGATGACGTGAAGCAGGAACCACGAGGAGAGATGAACCATGAGGAGTGAGAGGTAAGGGGGATTGGGCATTGGGTGGGGTTTCTTTTCTAGGGTTTAGGGTAGTGCAGTGGTGTTTGGGTGGTGTAGGGGGTCGTGCTGGGGGTAGTGTTTTAGGGTTTAGGGTAGTGCAGTGGTGTTTGGGTAATGTAGGGGGTCGTGCTGGGGATAGTGTTTTAGGGTTTAGGGTAGTGCAGTAGTGTAGGGGTCGTGCTGGGGGTAGTTTTTAGGGTTTAGGGTAGTGCAGTGGTGTATGGGTAGTGTAGGGGGTCGTGTTGGAGTAGTGTTTTAGGGTTTAGGGTAGTGCAGTGGTGTTTGAGTAGTGTAGGGGGTCATGCTGGTGGTAGTGTTTTAGGGTTTAGGGTAGTGCAGTGGTGTTTGTGTAGTGTAGGGGGTCATGCTGGGGGTAGTGTTTTATGGTTTAGGGTAGTGCAGTGGTGTTTGGGTAGTGTAGGGGTCGTGCTGGGGGTAGATTTAGGGTTTAGGGTAGTGCAGTGGTGTTTGGGTAGTGTAGGGAGTCGTGCTGGGGGTAGTGTTTTAAGGTTTAGGGTAGTGCAGTGGTGTTTGTGTAGTGTAGGCGGTTGTGCTGGGGGTAGTGTTTTAGGGTTTATGTTAGTGCAGTGGTGTTTGTGTAGTATAGGGGGTCGTGTTTTAGGGTATAGGGTAGTGCAGTGGTGTTTGAGTAGTGTAGGGGGTCATGCTGGGGTTAGTGTTTTGGGTTTAGGGTAGTGCAGTGGTGTTTGGGTAGTGTAGGGGGTCATGCTGGGGGTAGTGTTTTAGGGTTTAGGGTAGTGCAGTGGTGTTTGTGTAGTGTGGGAGGTCATGCTGGGAGTATATTTAGGGTGTACTGTAGTGCAGTGGTGTTTGGGTAGTGTAAGGAGTCGTGCTGGGGGTAGTGTTTTAGGGTTTAGGGTAGTGCAGTGGTGTTTGGGTAGTGTAGGGAGTCGTGCTGGTGGTAGTGTTTTAGGGTTTAGGGTAGTGCAGTTATGTTTGGGTAGTGTAGGGTGTCGTGCTGGGGGTAGTGTTTTAGGTTTAGGGTAGTGCAGTGGTGTTTGGGTAGTGGAGGGGTAGTGTTTTAGGGTTTAGGGTAGTGCGCCCAACCAGCCACAATATCCGTGGACAAAGGGGATCCTGACTCTTTGGAATGCTCCGTCAATTGAATAATTTGGGTCAAGGGCCCTACCACGTCCAAGACCTATCAATTCCTTTCTTGGGATACCTCATATACTTGGAGAAAAAGGTACATAGTTTCTCATCAATTTCAGGCATGTGTGCCACCTTCCCTTCAGTGAGGGCCTGGGGCATTCTCCCTCATCCTATTCCTGACCTCCCTTTCAAGGGGTTGATGGATTTTCCCCACCACATACTCTGCCACTTTGGCGTCAGGTGTCCACTCTGCCGACCTAGGATGGTAAATTTGGGTAGGCTCGAACATGTCCGAGTGGACCCCGTCCCCAACCGGGGACTGAGAGGAGTGGGACTCTGGACGCCAGGGATGCCCCGAGTCCTTATCCTCATCGGAGGAGAAATCGTCCTCCGATACACCCTCTCCCTCTAAGAGAAACCCGCCTTCGGGGTCTACAATAGTGGTGACAGTGTCGCAATTTTCTCCGGGCCCCTCCTCCTCCTGGCAGGGTGCATGTTTTAGTGTTCGCGCACTCTTGAGGAAGGTCTCCGTAAGTTTATCAAATCCTTCCAAGTGCCCCGCGTTATGCTTAACGGTCCTTTTATTCCCCATCTGGGAGCTACTTGGACCCGCCACCACCAGATCTGGGTCACTGAACACCCCAGGGATGCTTTTCACCAGCTTATCAACCTGATCCCTAAGAGGAGCCAGCGCTCTAGAAATAGCCAGAGAGAGGGCTTGGTCCACTGCTGGAGGGAGAAGTTGGGGGGCCATTCCTCCTCCACTTCCTGGTAGGAGGAGTAAAAATGGTCTTCTGGAGAAGACATGATAGCAGAGGGTGTGAGCACAGAACAAATGCCCTTAAAATCCTTAAGACAGCCCCCTCGCCGGTGCTCCAACAGCTGGGCTTTCCCCGAAGCTGTTACAAGAATAGACTGAGGCGCAATACCAATTACCACCACCAGGTGGCGCTGGTCACTAGCGTGGCCGTGTGGGGAAATCACCGCGTAGCGGTGTCAAAATTAGGCGAGGGTTGGTCGAAAATCAAGCGGACACTAAAGGAGTGACGGGATTCCCAAATGCGCGTAAAGACCAGCGGGAGTGCTCGACAGAGCTGCTTCGCTCGGACCAGACGCGCCTGACGGGATCTCCCCGCGTGCAGAGCACACAGCGGGAGAAACTGCGAGGGGGAGAACGCGCTCTGGCAAGAGCCTGCTGCGCAGGGAATATGAAACAATACCAAGGCAATAATGCTAATAACGTGCACAAGAAACCACTATACAAACAGCAACAACGTCAGATTAAGCCAAGAATGTAAGGAATGCACTTAACTGATGAGCAGTGAAGAAAGAGGAAGCGGAAGGGACGTCACGATATTATATACGATGGACTGTGATATGATTGGACTATAGTTGCCTTGGAGACCACTCCCCTAATGGTTCATGGGTTGTGTAGTCTTTTGTTTAATGATTGTTGTGTTACGTTTTCTTTGAACTGCTATGCAAATAAAGTGAGGAAAGATATGCATAATCCTCGCCTCCGTCCTGCCATAGAATTCATTAAACTTTATTTGATCTGATTTAGAAACATAGATCATAAAAGTGTACATAAAAACAGTAAATCCTCTTTCCTAATACAATACAGTGAGAATTAATTAAAACCAGTAGGTAAAAACGGGTGTTACAAAGCCCGGTTCAGAGCAACTTCAGGTTAACAGAATCAGTAAAGTTCAAGGTTTCGCAAGATCAATCTCATGTACTTCGTGCAAAATACGCAATAAGGGGTCCAAGTAAGATGTAACGCTCCAATACCTGACCAGTTTGCACTATATAAAACTACAGAAAAACTAAAAATAAAAAGTGTTTTGCACACTTCTGTCATTGGGCTATATGTGGGCTACATCTGGGTGATATTTGTGCTACATTTGGGCTCTTTTTCTCTGGTGGCCATCTTGGGAGACTTATTTGTTATGAAGTTTCCTAATTTTGTCATTTACTGCAGTCTCCTCAGTAGGAAATGCTTTCAGTTTTTTACTTTGATTCCATCAAGAAGGCATTCAGATGTGTCACACATTTGCCATAAATTCAGAATGTTAGCACTCTAGTTGTTCATTAGATCACTGTAGTAAAGCTACTGCTCACCAGGGAGTTAGCTGGAAGTCTACTGCTGGTATTGAAAGTGATTGTTTCAGTCTGCATGTCAGAATTTTCTAATGAAATAAAAGAGGATTTGAGATCTCACTTAAAACATGCCCTACATTTTCTTTCTGCAGCACTAACCATAATTTCTAGGGCAAAATGAACCCCCTCATTTTGTTCCTTTTTAAATTAAATGTTTTAAGTGTTACCAGTTTATTCCAATCAAGATGGCTTCAGGTGTGCCATACTTTTGTCATAAGTAAGACTGTTAGCGCTCTAGTTATTCTTTAGAACACTCTGGGAAGCTGCAGTAGAACACATAGGCATCAACTGACAGGCTGCTCCTGTTGAAATATAACAGGAAGATATTTGAGAACTCACTTAAAACATGTCCTAATTTTTCTTTCTACAGCACTAACCATAATTTCTATGACAAAATGAACCCCCTCATTTTGTTCCTTTTTAAACTAAATGTTTTAAGAGTTACCAGTTTATTCCAATCAAGATGGCTTCAGGTGTGCCATAATTTTGTCATAAGTAAGACTGATAGCGCTCTAGTTGTTCTTTAGAACACTCTGGGAAGCTGCAGTAGAACACAAAGGCATCAACTGACAGGCTGCTCCTGTTGAAATATAACAGGAAGATATTTGAGATCTCACTTAAAACATGTCCTAATTTTTCTTTCTACAGCACTAACCATAATTTCTATGACAAAATGAACCCCTCATTTTGTTCCTTTTAAATTAAATGTTTTAAGAGTTACCAGTTTATTCCAATCAAGATGGCTTCAGGTGTGCCATAATTTTGTCATAAGTAAGACTGTTAGCGCTCTAGTTGTTCTTTAGAACACTCTGGGAAGCTGCAGTAGAACACAAAGGCATCAACTGACAGGCTGTCCTGTTGAAATATAACAGGAAGATATTTGAGATCACACTTGAAACATTTCCTAATTTTTCTTTCTACAGCACTAACCATAATTTCTATGACAAAATGAACCCCATCATTTTGTTCCTTTTTAAATTAAATGTTTTAAGTGTTACCAGTTTATTCCAATCAAGATGGCTTCAGGTGTGCCATACTTTTGTCATAAGTAAGGCTGTTAGCACTCTAGTTGTTCTTTAGAACACTCTGGGAAGCTGCAGTAGAACACAAAGGAATCAACTGACAGTCTCTGCCCTTGTTGGATGTACATGTTTTACTGAGAATGTCAGACTTCATTCTCACATGACTGAGAAAGATAATGTGAATTTACAGAAAATATGCTCTCATTTTAGCTTCTGGAGCACCTTCCAAAACTGTATGGGACAAGCATGTGAAAATAGTTTTCTCTCAAACATGATTCATGATATCCCAGCAGAAGGTTTTTCACAGGGTAAAATCACCTTAGAACACACCACAATTCCTGAAATTAGTATGGTACCATCAACAAATGAATTCTAATGTAACTAAAGTCTGTTATCACCCTTTATAGTTCTCCTTTTGGTAACCCTCAAAATCTTCGATTCACTACAATGCATTTCAATGGGGTACTATCATTTATATTGGTCCCAAGATGGCTGCCAGCAATTCCAGGATGAAGTGCTGACAGCCAATCAGATCTCACGATGACATGTGTGGTTAGGCTCCGCCCAGATATATATGTGTTTTCTTTTTCAAATTTCTCAGGAACTACTGAACGGATTTACACCATTTAACCAAAAGGCACAACTCTGAACCAAGGGCTACCTTTTTGCCAAATTTGGTGAATTCCGTTCAGCAGTTCGGGCTGTAGCTGTGATGAAAGGTTCCTATGGTAAATTGCATGGGGAAAACATGTTTTGGGACCCCCCTTTTTTCTCGGCCCCCACTTGACGAATCACCCCGAGACTTTCAGGATAGGAGCGGACCGGAGCGCCCCACGAGTTTTGAAAATTTTGCGAAGATTCGTCAACCGGCGCCAAAGTTATTTCAAATAGAATGTTGCAGATTTCCTATGGAAAATAGGTCCTAACTATAACTATCTACTGGCGACCGCCAGTAGATAATATATATACACACTGAAAAAACACAGGTTTCAGGGTCGTTATAGTTAGGCTGACATTTCACTCATACAAAACCCAAGAAATTCAGCAGTTATAGTTAGCTGAGCTAACTATAACTCGCGCCACCACTATGCACTGCTGGACGTCACATATTACATCACTCATGACATTGTCAGTGACATCACTGATGACATCACTGATGACATCTCAAATGACATCACTGATGACATCACTGATGATATCATCCAGTGACTGTGAGTGTTTCTAAAAAGTTTAAGAATGCTATATATATATATATATATATATATACATATATATATATATATATATATATATATATATATATATATATATATACATATCCTACTGGCGGTCGCCAGTAGGTAGTTATAGTTAGGACCTAGTTTCCGAAGGCGTTTTTGATTTGCCAATATCTTTGGCGCCGTTTCATGAATCTTCGTGAAATTTTCATAACTAATGGTTCGCTCAGGTCAGCTCCTGTCTTAAAAGTGTCGGGGTGATTCATTGAGCAGGGGCAGAGAAAAAAGGGGGGTCCCAAAACACATTTTCTCCATGTTAATTTTCATTGGAAACTTTAGACAAAGCTACAGCCAGAACTGCTGAGCGGAATTACACCAAATTTGGCATAAAGGTAGGTTTTGGTTCAGAAAGCAACCTTGTTTTAAATGGTGTAAATCCTTTCAGTAGTTCTTGAGAAATTCAAAAAATAAAAAAATCGATATCTGGTGGCCGAGAAGGGTTCGCGAACCCTCCCGAGCACGAGCTTCATTTTGATTGGCTGTCAACACTCCAAACCAAGAAGTGTTGGCAGCCATCTTGTGACTCGGTAAAACCGAGTCACAAGAAAACAGTAAAAAAAAGACAAAAAGCAAGAAAAGGGGGAAGGGTAGAAACCCCCTGACCCCCTAGGCCTACTCAGGGGGTCCCACAGGGACCCCCAAGCCCAAAAAAAGCATTTAAAAAAAAAAGAAAATCAGACAAATTCGTGCTGGGTGCACGAATCCTGCTGGAAAAAAAACAAAAAACGAAGCGCGGTCTCCCGTGCTTCATTTAAATAAGCCCCCACATGGGCCAGGTCCCGAGGGCAATCACAAAATATAGTGCGGGGGCCCACGGGGGCCCCCGCATCCCCGGTGACCACCACCTCCATGGAGCTTTATTCTAATTAAAATGCATGGGGAGGCTCATGCCTCCCCCCACGCATCCCCGGGGGCCGCCACCTCTGCAGGGCTTTAATAATTACACGCTGAGGGCACATGGCACCACGGCAGCCCCGGGGACAGCCACCTCCCCAGGGCTCCGGCCCTGTCATAGCAAACTCTGCTTCGCTTCATGGAAGCGAGAGCAGGAAACCTGCTCTCTCTTCCATGAAGCGAAGCAGAATTGCTTTTGGACAAGGGGAGCTGCATGTCAGCAGCTAACATTGTCCAAAAGCAATGCTGGCTCCCGCAGGAGGCGGGGAGCCGGCTGGGACCTTGGGGGCATTGTGGCTCCACCCATGGTCCCAACGTTGAGGCCAGGCCCCAGGAGATGGGGTCCCCGGGCCAATAGTGGCCCAGGGAAGGGGGCCATGCGGCCCCCCTTCTGTTTTGATTTTTTTGTTTTTTAAACAGATAAGGCCAAGCCCCGGGGGATGGGATCCCCGGGACCAAAATTGGCCTCAGGATGGGGTCCACTTGGCCCACCTCCAAAATCATAAAAATAAAGGCTCGGCAGGCCCCGGGGGATGGGGTCCCCGGGGCCAAAAGTGGCCCAGGGAAGGGGAGCCACAAGGACCCCCTTCTTTAAAAAAAGGTTTTGCCGGGCCCCGGGGGATGGGGTCCCTGGGGCCGAAACCAGCATGGGGAGGGGGGCCGCACAGCCCCCCTCCCCTATAAATAAAAGAAAAACCAAAAATTTTGTTTTTTTAAATGTCGAAGGCCCCGGGGGATGGGGTCCCCGGGGCCCAAAAGGGTTAATGGAAAGGGGGGCAACACAGTCCCCATTCCTTAAATAAAAAAAAAACAAAAGTCTACTTTGGCTACTTGCCAAAGGACCCTCCCCCTCCCTGCACACCTATGCAAACGTGCCTCCTGGCGCGTTCTGGGTTGGGGGATTAAGTCCCCTTGAATGCTAATGGTCCTTAGGGGCCAACTAGCCCTCCTGTTATTTCTAGTAAGGCCCACACAGCTGGATTGCTGAGAGGTGGTCCGAGGCCATGCCCCTTTTTACACCACTCTGCAAACACGCCTTTTGGCGCACTGCGGTGGGGCGATGAGGTCCTCTTGTGTCCTGAGTACCTCAGGACTAAAGTGGACTTCATCCCCTGAGCAGCAGTGTGCCAAGAGGCGTGTTGGCAGAGTGGTGTAAAAAGGGGGCGTGGCCTCGGACTACTCACAGCAATCCAGCTGTGTGGGTCTTACTAGAGATAACAGGAGGGCTAGTTGGCCCCCAGGGACCCTCAAGAGGCAAGGGGACTAGATCCCCCAACCAAGAGCAGGCCAGGAGGCTCGTTTGCAGAGTGGTGGAGAAAGGGGGGATGGCCTGTGTCCACCTCTCAGCAATACCACTATCTGGGGCTTACTGAAGGTATCAGGTAGGCTAGTTGGCCCCTAAGGACCCCCAGCAGTGAAGGAGACTTTAATCCCCTTCCCAGAGTGCGCCAGGGAGCGCCTTTGCAGAATGGTGGGCAAAGGGGGTGTGGGCTGCTATGAGTACTTACCAGTGCTGCTGTGTGGAACTTACTGGAGGTAATAAGAGGGGTAGTTAGCCCCCATGGACGTCCTTGGGGGCTAACTACCCCTCCTGTTACCACCAGTAAGTCCCACACAGTGGTATTGCTAAGAGGTCTTTTGAGGCCACACCCCCCTTTCTCCACCACTCTGCAAATGCGCCTCTGGGCACACTACGGGTTGGGGAATGAAGTTCGCTTTACTCCTGAGGGACTTTTGGGGCCAAGAAGCCCTCCTGGTACCTCATGTAAGTCATACGCAGTGGATATCCTGAGCACTGGTTGGAGGCCCAGCCCCCTTTCTCCACCACTCTGCAAACGCGGCTACCAGTTAAATAAGCATTTGTAATGTAATAGGTCTCACATTTGCAAGAGTTAGAGCTATTGGTGTTGTAAATATAAAAGTTTTTTACTAATGTTTTTTGGAGTGGAGTGAATGTACGTTGTGTGTAGTGGAATTATGTGGTATGTTGTGTAGTGAAATTATGTGGATCGAAAGTATGTGGTATTTAGTGTATAGGAATGATGTAGAGTGGGATTATGTGTAATGGAGAGTAATTATGTGGTATGGTAGTCTGTGTTGTGGAGTGGTAACCTCAGGTTTAGTCTTCCTTGTTTCCATAGAAGCTAAACTATGAACTCAATGAGACAAAAAAAAAGAAGGAATCACGGAGGAGCACTTCTGGACCTAGTCAGAGGTATGAGCATGGCCACTGGAATTATGCGACTGTTTGGCTGCACCGACTTTCGCACAATTATACATTTTCCGCATTAGCCACATAATCCATCATCTGCTGCCTAATCTGCAGATTTGAACAAAAAAAGCCTTGTTTCTTGCTCAAACGGCTTAAACGTTACCAAAAATGCAGCGACAAGTGCTACAGCGTGCTGGAAGGTCCTTTGAAAACCTAGAATGGTCACGTGTTACTTATTGCCAAATGTGGGTGTTAAATTGGTACTAATGGTGTGCAAGCCACTCTTGCTTCTTTCTGCGCCTCTCTTGCCTCTTTCTGCATTTCTGTTGCTTCATTCTGCACCTTTCTTTCTTTTTCTGCACTTCTCTTGCCTCTTTCTGCAAATCTCTTCTACTTTCTGCACCTCTTTTGCCTCTTTCTGCACCTCACTTGCTTCTTTGTGCACCCCTCTTGCCTCTTTCTGCACCCCTCCTGCCTCTTTCTGCACCTCTGTTCCTTCTTTCTGCACTTCTTTTGTTTCTTTCTGCACCTCTCTTGCTTCTTTCTGCATCCCTCTTCCCTCTTTCTCTACCCCTCTTCCCCCTTTCTGCATCTCTGTTGCTTCTTTCTGCACTTCTCTTGTCTCTTTCTCCACCCTCTTCCCTCTTTCTGCACCTCTGTTGCTTCTTTCTGCACCTCTCTTGCTTCTTTCTGCACCCCTCGTGCCTCTTTCACAACCCTCTTCCCTCTTTCTGCACCCCTCTTGCCTCTTTCAGCACCTCTGTTCCTTCTTTCTGCAATTCTTTTGCTTCTTTCTGCACCCCTCTTGCCTCTTTCTGTACCCCTCTTACCTCTTTGTGCACCTCTCCTGCCTCATTCTGCACCTCTCTTGCCTTTTTCTGCAGTTCTCTTGCCTCTTTCTGCATCTCTTTTGCTTCGTTCTGCACTTCACTTGCCTCTTTATGTGCCCCTCTTGCCTCTTTCTGCACCTCTGTTGGTTCTTTCTCCACCTCTGTTCCAAATTTCTGCATCCCTCTTGACTCTTTCTGCACCCCTCTTCCCTCTTTCTGCTCCTCTCTTGCCTCAGTCTGCCCACCTGTTCCCTCTTTCTGCACACCTTTTGCCTGTTTCTGCAACTCTCTTGCCTCTTTCTGCAGTTCTCTTGCCTCCTTCTGCACCTTACTTGCCTCTTTCTGCACCTCTGTTGGTTCTTTTGCACTGCTCTTGCTTCTTTCTGCATCTCTCTTGCAAATTTCTGCACCCCTCTTGCCTCTTTCTGCACCCCTCTTACCTCTTTCTGCACCTCTCTTGCCTTTGTCTGCACCCCTGGTCCCTCTTTCTGTACCTCTTTTGCTTGTTTCTGCAACTCTCTTGCCTCTTTTTGCAGTTCTCCTGCCTCCTTCTGCACCACTGTTGCTTCATTCTGCACTTCTCATGCTTCTTTCTGCACCTGTCTTGCTTCTTTCTGCACCCCTGTTGTCTCTTTCTGCACTTGTCTTCCCTCTTTCTGCACCTCTCTTGTGTCTTTCTGCACCTCACTTGCCTCTTTCTGCACTTCTCTTGCTTCCTTCTACACCTCTGTTGCTTCTTTCAACAATTCTTTTGCCTCTTTCTGCACTTCTCTTGCCTGTTTCAGCACCTCTCTTGCCTCTTTCTGCACCTCTCTTTCCTCTTTCTGCACCTCGCTTGCTTCTTTTTGCACCCCTCTTGCCTCTTTCGGTAACCCTCTTCCCTCTTTGTGCAACTCTTTTGCCTCTTTCTGCACCTCTCTTCCCTCTTTCTGCACCATTCTTGCCTCTTTCTGTACCTCTGTTGCTTCTTTCTGCACTTCTCTTGCCTCTTTCTGCACCCTTCGTGCCTCTTTCAGCCCCTCTGTTGCTTCTTTCTGCACTTCTCTTCTTTCTTTCTGCATCCCTCCTCCCTCTTTCTGTATCACTCTTGCCTCTTTGTGCACCTCTCCTACCCCTTTCTGCACCCCTCTTGCCTCTTTTTGCACCTTTGTTGGTTCTTTCTACACTGCTCTTGCCTCTTTCTGGACCTCTCTTGCTTCTTTCTGCACCCCTCTTGCCTCTTTCTGCACCCCTCTTGCCTCCTTCTGCACCCCTGTTGCTTCTTTCTGCACTTCTCTTGCTTCTTTGTGCACTCCTCTGCCTCTTTCTGCAACCTTCTTCCCTCCTTCTGCACCTCTCTTGACTGTTTCTGCACCTCTGTTCCCTTTTTCTGCACCTCTCTTGCCTGTTTCTGCAACTCTCTTGCCTCTTTCTGCAGTTCTCTTGTCTCCTTTTTGCACCTCTGTTGCTTCTTTCTGCACTTCTCTTGCCTCTTGCTGCACCCCTCTTGCCTCCTTTTGCACCTCTTTTGGTTCTTTTTGCACTGCTCTTGCTTCTTTCTGAAGCTCTCTTGTAAATTTCTGCACCCCTCTTCCCTCTTTCTGCACCTCTCTTGCCTTTGTCTGCACCCATGTTCCCTCTTTCTGCACCTCTTTTGCCTTTTTCTGCAACTCTCTTGCTTCTTTCTGAACTTCTCTCGCATCTTTCTGTACTCAAATGGGAAGCGCAAGCTGTCAAGTTTAAAGGTCTGCGTGCTCTCGTGACTGAGGTATATGTCTACTTGTATATGTATTCTTACATGTGTTATGCATCTGAAGATGGTAGCTTAAAAAATGGGTAACTTCTCCTATAGGTGGTCAAATCTTCTCAGTTCTTCTCTGTCATGCAGTTGCACAGGCAGACGTCTTATGCATATATGTGTTATAGAGCCCCTCAAATATACTATTGAATACCCATGTGCCCTTTATTGTGAGCAGAAAGAAATGCATACACCTTTTTTTACACAAATTTACAGAGTATGCTGTTTGAAACACAGGTATTCAAGTGTTTGTATGTTTATTTTCATTTAACATGTCACTAGGTAAAAGCATAGACATGCATGCATACCTTCACAAACTTGGTCAGACTTACAACTGACTGACTGACTGAATTATTTATTAAGCGCACTATTGCCGAGGCGTCTTGGCGCTGAGGTGTGTACGAATGGCGCAGCGTTAGAAGATCTAGGTCTTTGCAAAAAGCCAGGTCTTCAACATTTTTCTGAATAGAGTCCTGTTGAGTTGTTGTCGCATCTGTGTAGGGAGGGAGTTCCAGAGCTTAGCCGCTTGGAATGAAAAGCCCTTTCCTCCCCATCTGACTCTTTTGTCTTGGGGAGACATACCAACCAGATATTTGCGGACCTAAGAGTCCTGCTGGCACGTACCGAGGGAAGAGGGGCCTAAGATCCGCCATTCGTCCTCCATACAGAGCTTTGTGCACCAAGCAGAGGGCCTTAAAGTCCACTCAACGTCAAACTGAAAGCCAATGCAACTGCTTTATACCCTTGGACGTCGGATGATGTTTAGGTAAGTCCAGCAATATTCGAGCGGCCGCATTCTGTAGTGACTGAAGTTTGGAGAACTGTCTTGCGCCAGCTCCCAGATACAGTGCATTACAGTAATCGACTCTCGACAGGACCAAGGCTCCTACTACCGTTTTCCTTAGGAAGAAAGGAATAAAAGGAAGTATTTTTGGTAGGACCTTTATCATAAAAAAGCAGGCCGAGGTGACTTGGTTAATTTGTGGGGCAAGCGTTAAGTCTTTGTCAATCAGGAAACCTAAGTTCCTAGCCTTGGACACAGGGACAGGGCAAGACCCAGCTTCGGGGGGCCACCATAGTTGGCTCCATACTGAGGGTTTCTGACCAAACTCAACAACCTCGGTTTTTTCTGTGTTGAGCTTCAGAAAATTAGAATTCATCCAAGCCATCAGCGCCGTGAGACAGCTGCGGAATCGTTCAGCTGTTATGGCCACACTTTGCGTGAGTGACACCATAAGCTGGGTGTCATCCGCGTACGACACTAGCGTCAGCCCATGATCTTTTATTAGTCTAGCTAGTGGTGTGACGTACAGGTTGAACATTGTCGGGGACAAGGCTGATCAGTGATATGCTTAGGATTGCTGTTTTATATTTGGTAGTCCTAACATTCTGAGCAGTCCATTAATAGTGAACCTTCAAGAGAAAAGTGAGGTTTAAGACATCTTCGGAGAAGGATTAGTGATTAGGGTACTTTGTATGAGTCTGTTGTAAGGTACAGTCAAAGTAAGCCTCTTTCTGCACCTCTGTTGGTTCTTTCTGCACATCTCTTGCTTCTTTCTGCACCTTTCTTCCTCTTTCTGGACCTCTCTTGCCTCTTTCTGCACTTCTCTTGCTTCTTTCTGCGCCTTTCTTCCTCTTTCTGCACATGTCCTACCTATGAAGGCATAGTTAGAAATTAGCATTTAAAAAACCGTAGAAAGTCACTGAAAAAAACAGAGGTTTCAGGGACGTTATAGTTAGGGATTCCCATTAAAAAAACCTTATAAATTCACTGAAAAAACCACAGGTTTTAGGGATGTTATAGTTAGTTGGACATTTCACTCGTATAAAACCAGAGAAATTTGTCTGTTATAGTTAGTAGAGCTAACTATAACTCGCGCCCCCGCAATGCACTGCTGATGACGTCACATATTACATCACTCATGACATGGTCAGTGACATCACTGATGACATCTCAAATGACATCTCAAATTACATCACTGATGACATCATCCACGTGATCATCTGATGTACCTCCTCACACCCTATAAAACCTTTGATACACCCACTCTAAAATACAGACTACCAATATCGAAACCATAGACAGACCAATAGCAGTTAGTACATACCTGCTCAGTGATTCATATGTCTATACACACATCCACTCACTAACCCATACAGTCACTCATACATGTAGTCATTCATCAATACAGCCACGGATATATCCACTCATACACCCATATAGACACTCACACACTGCCACTCACCCAAAGAGTTACTCAAACACCTAGTAAGTCACCCAAGGAATTAATTACACTGCCACTTACTCACCTATACAGTTGTACACACACACCACCTCACTTATTCATACAGATAGTACCAAATACGTACTCTCTTCAACAATTACTGACAAAAGCACACACTTATCCATGCAGCCACTGTCACAATCACTCACTGTCACATATACTCACTTATATACTCCAACACTCACATATACTGCCTTACACATATGTAGTTACTTACACATATACCACTAAGACTTCCATTCACTCACCAACACCGCTATATGTAAACTCACTCACTCATACAGTCCCTAACACACGCACTCATAAACCCATATACCCAGTGAATCACCCACTCACACATCCATACAGGGAGTCACAACCCCCACCTACACAGACACTCAGGCACCCATACAGGTACTCAGACAACCAGTCATTAACCCATATAGACACTAATGTAGCTACTCACCAACCCATGTACTTACACACCAACTGACAGACTGATACAGACATTCTCACAGATTAATCATTCACCCATGCATTCACTAAGACACGTTTAATCACTCATTTATACAGTCAGTCATGCACCCACTAAATCACCCATTCAGACACTCATACACCCGCTCATTCTTCAATACACCTTGGCATATATATATAACATTCTTGAACTTTTTAGAAACACGCAGTCACGGGATGATGTCAGCAGTGATGTCATTTGAGATGTCATCAGTGATGTCACTGACCATGTCATGAGTGATGTAATATGTGACGTCATCAGCAGTGCATTGCGGGGGCATGAGTTGTAGTTAGCTCTACTGACTATAACGGCCGAATTTCTCTGGTTTTATATGAGTGAAATGTTCAACTAACTATAACGTCCCTGAAACCTGTGGTTTTTTCAGTGAATTTATATATATATATATATATATATACGCCAATGTGTATTGAAGAATGAGTGGGTGTATGAGAGACTGTATGGATGATTCAGTGGGTGCGTGACTGACTGTATAAGTAAGTGATTATACGTGTCTCAGTGAATGCATGGGTGAGAAACTAATCTGTGTGAATCTCCGTATCAGTCTGTCAGTTGGTGTGTAAGTGGCTGCATGGGTTGGTGAGTAGGTACATGAGTGTCTATATGGGTTATTGATTGGTTGTCTGAGCACCTGTATGGGTGCCTGAGTGTCTGTGTGGGTGGGTGAGGGGGTGTGTGACTCCCTGCATGGATGTATGAGTGGGTGAATCCCTGGGTGTATGGGTTCATGAGTACATCTGTGAGGGACTGTATGGGTGAGTGAGTGTGCATATGGCTGTGTCAGTGAGTGAATGGAAGTCTCAGTGGTATATGGGTGAGTAACTGCATATATGAATGGCAGTATATGTGAGTGTTGCAGTATATAAGTGACTGTATGTGTGAGTGAGTGATTGTGAGAGTGGCTGTATGGGTGAGTGTGTGCTTCTGTCAGCGACTATATAGGAGACTAAGTATTTGTTAGTATCTGTATGAGTAGTGAGGGCGTGTGTGTTTCGGTATGGGTGAGTAAGTGGTTGTGTGATTGAGTGTTTGGGTGAGTGAGTAGATGTATGAATAGATCTATGGGTGCGTGATGGTGTATGAGTAGCTGTATGGGTATATGAGTGGATATATCAGCGGCTGTATTGGTGAGTGAATGGCTGTATGAGTGCCTGTATAGGTGAGTGAGTGGATGTGTATGTAGACCTATGAATCACTGAGTGGGTATGTACATACTGGCATTGGTGTGTCAATGGTTTCAAGAATGGTAGTCTGAAATTTGGAGTGGGTGTATGAATGGTTAAATTGGGGTATGAGTATCAGCTAACTATAACTGCTGAATTTCTTGGGTTTTGTATGAGTGAGATGTCAGCCTAATTATAATGTCACTGAAACCTGTGTTTTTTTCATTGCATATCTAAGGTTGTTTAAATGCTAATTTCTAACTATAACGTCCCTGAAACCTGTAGTTTTTCAGTGAATTTCTAAGGTTTTTTAAATGCTAATTTCTAACTATAACGTCCCTGAAACCTGTGGTTTATTCAGTGAATTTTAAGGTTTTTTAAATGCTAATTTCTAACTATAACGTCACTGAAACCTGTGGTTTTTAACAGTGAATTTCTAAGGTTTTCTAACTAGTACTCAAATTTTCAGAGTGGAACAGAAATGGCGGTACATGTTCAACCATTTCTCAAGAATTGCACTGTGTACAAGTTACAGTACATGCTAAGAATGTTTGCTCATAATATTTTCAAATTCATCAAGGTAAGGTCATTTTTTAACACTTTTTTATATATGGATTTACTAATTTATTTATTTTTTAAAAAGAAACTGTGAGAATCGCATACCGATCGTGGTGGGTGTGCGAATCCGAGCATTGTGCCACCATATTTGTATGTTCGCATAGAGGACGCGTAGGGTGCGCGATGGGTGCGTGGTTCCTTAATTTTTCGATTGGTTAAAATGTAAATACATGATATAAACATTATAATTTTGAAATCAATCATGTGTTTTATAGAAAGAGATATAAAAGTGACATTAATATAAATATTTTGAATATTTGACTTCTTCTGATGAAGTTGCGGAAGCTGCGATACTCCCTCGTACCCTCCCGCACGTATTTCCAGGTGCGCGATAGGTTCGCAACTCCAGCACAAATTATGTAGTTCTAAAAAAACATATATATATATATAATTTTATATTATACATTATACCAACAGATTTACTTTTAAATTTGTAAATCTACTATATTTGAAACTGGAATAAATATATAATATTGTTTACACCTATTTTTTGGAATAGCGTCCAGTCCGCGGTGGATGCACGTCCGGTAAGCAAATCCTATGTGACTTCAAAAGAAAGGATTCTATTGGTTAAGAAGCTTGCTATTCTACTACTTGGAGGACCCCACCTAATTTGTTCTTTCTTTCAGGAGCATCTTTAAACCTGTGAAAAAAAGAAAGGAACGTATTGTGTGGACCTTTTTCTCTATTCCACCTGGGGGAGAAAAAAGTAAATGCACGCAAAGTGACTTTCACAGTGGGTGAAAAGGTATTATCTAAGGGCTCAGAGAAAAAATACTCCTGTGGAACCTCATCAATGATGAAGCATCTGCAGACAATGCATCCAAACCGTCTCGCAAGAGAAGAGCTCCAGCGAGAACTACAACTACAATCACAGGATACTGAAGTTCCAGGACCCAGTACATCTGCGGGTTCCACATTAACAGCTGATACACCCTTGCTCGTACCTGAGTTTGCTGGTTCAGAGCAACACTACTTAAAGTGCAAAAAACTACTTTGTGCTGGGGAGCAGTCTATCGCAGCAGTTATTGTAGCTGCAAGAAGTCATAAATGTTAGTTTTTTGGTTGTTTTTGCAATGACGTTCCAATTGCAAAATGTTTTCACTACTTTACTGGAGCTTGTTGCCTTGTTTTTTTAATCCAATGTAAAAAAAAAACACCCAAAAAAGAAAGAAAAAACACAAAAAAGAACCACCTATTTGGTTAAAGATAGCCAAACTTGTATATGTTGTATGAATGAGTGCAAGGGTAATGCCTGGGTTACTGGATGAGTGAATGGATAGTTCCTGGGTGATTGGATGAGAGTATGGATGGTGTCAGGGTGATTGCATGAGTGCACAGGTAGTACCTGGGACATTGGAAGAGTGCATGGGTAGTGCCTGGGTGATTGCATAAGTGCATGGGTAGTGCCTGAGTAAATGGATTAGTGTAAGGGTAGTCCCTGGGAGATTGGATGAGTGCATGGGTAGTACCTGTGTGATTGCATGAATGCATGGGGACTGCCTCGATTACTGCATGACTGCATGGGCAGTGCCTGAGTGAATTGATGAGTGCATGGGTACTGGCTAGGTGAATGGGTGAGTGCAAGAGCAGTGTTTGGGTGATTCTATGGGTGCATTGATAGTACCTGCGCAAACGAATGAGTGTATGGATAGTGCCTGGGTGATTGGTTGAGTGCATGGGTAGTGCCTGGGAGACTGGATGAGTGCATGGGTAGTGCCTGGGTGATTGCATAAGTGCATGGGTAGTGCCTGAGAAAATGGATTAGTGTAAGGGTAATGCCTGGCTTATTTGGTGAGTGCATGGGTAGTGTCTGTGGGATTGCATAAATGCATTGGGACTAGCTCGATCACTGCATGACTTCAAGGGCAGTGCCTGAGTGAATCGATGAGTGCATGAAAGTGGCTAGATGAATGGGAGAGTGCAGGAGCAGTGCCTGGGTGATTCTACGAGTGCATGGATAGTACCTGGGTGAATGAATGAGTGTATGCATTGTGCCTGGGTGATTGGATAAGTGCATGGGTAGTACCTGGGTGATTCTGTGAGTGCATGGATGGCACCTGGGTGAATGGATGAGTATATGGGTAGTGCCTGGGTGATTGGATGAGTACATGGGTAATGCTTGAGTAAATAGATTAGTGTAAGGGTAGTGCCTGGTTCATTGGGTGAGTGCATGGGTAGTGTCTGTGTGATTGCATGAATGCCTGTGGACTGCCTCGATCACTGCATGACTGCATGGGCAGTGCCTGAGTGAATCGTTTAATGGGTGAGTGCAAGAGCAGTGTCTGGGTGATTCTATGAGTGCATGGATAGTATCTGGGTGAATGAATGAGTGTATGGGTCGGGCCTGGATGATTGGATGAGTATATGGGTAGTGCCTGGGAGATTGGATGAGTGCATGAGTAGTGCCTGGGTGATTGCATATGTGCATGGGTACTGCCTGAGTAAATGGATTAATGTAAGGGTAGTGCCTGGCTCATTTGGTGGGTGCATGGGTAGTGTCTGTGTGATTGCATGTATGCAAGGGGACTGCTGCGATCACTGCATGACTGGATGGGCAGTGCCTGAGTGGATCGATGAGTGCATGGGTAGTGGCTAGAAGAATGGGTAAGTGCAAGAGCAGTGTCTTGGTGATTCTATGAGTGCATGGATAGTACCTGGGTGAATTAATGAATATATGGGTAGTGCCTGGGTGTTTGGAGGAGTGCATGGTTAGTGCCTGGGAGATTAAATGAGTGCATGGGTAGTGCCTGGGTGATTGCATAAGTGTACGCATAGTGCCTGAGTAAATGGATTAGTGTAAGGGTAGTGTGTGGCTCATTTGGTAAGTGAATGGACAGTGTCTGTGTGATTGCATGAATGCATGGGGACTGCCTTGATCACTGTATGACTGGATGGGCAGTGCCTGAGTGAATCGATGAGTGCATGAGTAGTGGCTAGATGAATGGGTGAGTGCAAGAGCAGTGTCTGGGTGATTCTATGATTGCATGGATAGTACCTGGGTGAATGAATAAGTGTGTGGGTAGTGCCTGGGTGATTGGATAAGTGCATGGGTTGTGCCTGGGTGATTGCATAAGTACATGGGTAGTGCCTGAGTAAATGCATTAGTGTAAGGGTAGTGCTTGGCTCATTGGGTGAGTGCATGGGTAGTGTCTGTGTGATTGCATGAATGCATGGGGACTGCCTCGATCACTGCATGACTGCATGGGCAGTGCCTGAGTGAATTGATGACTGCATGGGTAGTGGCTGGATGAATGGGTGAGTGAAAGAGCAGTGTCTGGGTTCTATGAGTGCATGGATAGTACCTTTGTGAATGAATGAGTGTATGGGTAGTGCCTGGGTGTTTGGATGAGTGCATGGGTAGTGCTTGGCAGATTGGATGAGTGCATGGGTAGTGCCCGGGTGATTGCATAAGTTCATGTGTAGTGCCTGAATAAATGGTTTAGTGTAAGGGTAGTGACTGGCTCATTTGGTGAGTGCATGGAGAGTGTCTGTGTGATTGCATGAATGCATGGGGACTGCCTTGATCACTGCATGACTGGATGGGCAGTGCCTGAGTGAATCGATGAGTGCATGGGTAGTGGCTAGATGAATGGGTGAGTGCAAGAGCAGTGTCTGGGTGATTCTATGAGTGCATGGATAGTACCTGGCTGAATGAATGAGTATATGGGTAGTGCCTGGGTGATTGGATGAGTGCATGGGTAGTGCCTGGGTAATTGCATAAGTGCATGCATAGTACATGAGTAAATGGATTAGTATAAGGGTAGTGCCTGGTTCATTGGGTGAGTGCATGGGTAGTGTCTGTGTGATTGAGTGAATGCATGGGGACTGCCTCGATTATTGCATGACTGCATGGACAGTGCCTGAGTGAATCGATGACTGCATGGGTAGTGGCTGAATGAATGGGTGAGTGCAAGAGCAGTGTCTTGGTGATTCTATGAGTGCATGGATAGTATCTGGGTGAATAAATGAGTGTATGGGTAGTGCCTGGGTGATTGCATAAGTGCATGCATAGTGCCTGAGTAATTGGATTAGTATAAGTGTAGTGCCTGGCTCATTTGGTGAGTGCATGGAGAGTGTCTGTGTGATTGCATGAATGCATGGGGACTGCCTTGATCACTGCATGACTCGATGGGCAGTGCCTGAGTAAATTGATGAGTGCATGGGTAGTGGTTAGATGAATGGGTGAGTACAAGAGCAGTGTCTGGGTGATTCTATGAGTGTATGGATAGTACCTGGGTGAATTATTGAGTGTATGGGTAGTGCCTGGGTGTTTGGATGAGTGCATGGATAGTGCCTGGGAGATTGGATGAGTGCATGGGTAGTGCCTGGGTAATTGCATAAGTGCATGCATAGTGCGTGAGTAAACGGATTAGTGTAAGGGTAGTGCCTGGCTGATTGGGTGAGTGCATGTGTAGTGTCTGTGTGATTGGATGAATGCATGGGGACTACCTCGATGATTGCATGACTGCATGGACAGTGCCTGAGTGAATGGATGAGTGCGGGGGTAGTGGCTACATGAATGGGTGAGTGCAAGAGCAGTGCCTCAGTGATTCCATGAGTGCATGGATAGTACCTGGGTGAATGAATGAGTGTATAGGTAGTGCCTGGGTGATTGGATGAGTATATGCACAGAGGCTGTTTGGTTGTATAAATGCATGGGTAGACCCTGGGTAATTCGATGAGTGCATAGGTAGTGCATGGGTTAATAGAGGAGTGCATTGGTAGTGTCTGGGTGATTGGATGGGTGTATGCATAGCGAGTGAGTGAATGTATGAGTACAAGGACAGTGTTTGAATGATTGGATGAGTGCATGGGTTGTGCCGTATACAGTAGATTCTATCCTCTATAATATGTCTTAAAATACTTCTTCAAACGAAATGATAAACCATACTTCAAAACTCTCAAATTTTTAAATATAATAAAAAGCACTTTCAATACCCACCTCTCCTGTATGAGAAGTAGAAACTAATAGATTACACCTTCTTGAACACAAATTTGGAGAACATGTGGTGTAAAACAGACGTATTCTAGTATGTGTAGGCTTCTACATGTATTCTGACACGTGTTGTGCATTTGTTGACTCTAACTTCAAAACTTTGTCATTTATCATACAGGTGCACAAATCTTATCAGTTGTACTAGAGTATTGAGTCACAAAAGCAGACATCTGTTATCTAACTATGCGTCTCAAATGTCCTTGGATAGAGATCTCAATACACACCTACCCTGTATAATGAGGAGTAAATAACTTGTAATAAAAACACTTTTATTGGCTTATAAACTTTTGTAAAAAGTAAGTGTGATACTGCTCCTCAGAAATATAATGATACTTTTCAAATATTCTAAAGGATGAACAATATTTATTTTAGAAACAAATAACATACAATTTAATTTTAAATATTTTTCCAGGTTATCATGCATATTGTTTTATGTATTCTTACCTTTCAAGTAATTTAGATACATTATTCAGTAAATCTATTTCACAGTAGTAATATTCTAAACAGTATAAAAACTTTTTCAAACTTCAACAGTAGCTAGTATAAAGAAGCAAAAGTAGAAATGTTATTTAATAATGATATATTAGAGAAATTATGGTATTATATTTTTGAGAACACAAAATTAATTTAGAATTACATAAGATTCTCAATTTCCCTTTTTAGCTGTTCTCAGATTGCACATAACTTCACCATACACAGTGATTTCAATGTAGGATCATCATTGAACAGCAGGGAAAAAAAACAATCAATTTGATTGTAAAAAAAAAGAAATTAGCATAGAACATCATTATCAATATGTGTAGCTAATCGTTCACATTTCTATACTTTCTTAATCAGTTCTTTCATCTACATTAACTCTATTATTTATCACAAATACATTTCACAATACGTATAATCTCATTTATATCTGCTACAAAATAGGCAACAAATATATAAACTATTTGCTTTTAAACAACATTTTCCAAATGTAATATCAATTAGGGCAAATAATAATCCAAACTTTAAATATAAACACTAATAGTTTCCAGTGCTGTCTACTTTCTCTTCACATCTTCCCCAATAAGCCGAATGATGTACTCAAAACCTTGGCTGCAGAAATAACATTTAAGAATTTGGTAATTCATTAGGCAATCTAGCTTTGAATTCCAAGTGGGCATCATTGCAAAGCGTCCATCCTTTACTACACTTTAAATAAACAGTATAGTGTCCAGATGTTGTTGTAGGTCCATCATGGATAATAATTGCCACTGCAGTAAAAGTTCTTCCTGAAATAAATATTTGACTTCCTTTAAAATTTGTAATATTTGTTTGCAATTTTCTTTCAATTACTCTACAACATTGTAGCATTAAAATTAGATTTTTTCCAAATATTTCTATAGGTAATGTAGACAACATCTCTGATCTACAATGTGAACATCTCATATCCTGATTTGCTGTTTTTATTAGTTTGTTAAAAGGTACTGATATGCAGTCTGGAATTGATAAGTATAGGAATCGTTCTGTTTGTATTTGAGTGGTAGAAGTAAATGAACACTCTTCACACTTATGATCCCATCTGTAACTTAGTCCAAATACGTTTTCAAGGTATATTCCTTTATGTTCTAATACTCCAAGCATAACCATTGGAAATTCTTGTGCATCTTGTTGTATGTTCAAAGTAAATGTCAATGAACCAGTACATATATCTAAAGGATGCCGAATGCCAGAAGCAGTATGCATTTTACTTCTGTCAGTTACCAACTGTTGAAATACATGATGTAGTGCAGAACAGAATCTTTTTTCACTATTTCCCATGATTTCATGATGAAGATGTTGTAGATAAAAGACAATATTCAGAATCACATTAGCATAACAGTTGATACCTGAACTATTTTCCAACTGGTATCCTACAACGTCAGCAACACTTTCCATTTTTTGTTTTTTAATCCTTTACACTTCTTTTCAATTGTTTTCTTTTTTTGAACCTCAGTTGAATGTTTGACATATTTCTGTTTTGGACACACTACACATTTCGCATATATTAGATTTTCGCCTAAATCAGGAGCATAAAGTCTTCTTAAACGATTGTACTCTCTTACACAATTTGCATCAGCACTAACCTTTTTCTCATCAAAATCTATCAAATACAAACCAGACAATGGTCTTACTCAAGACAATGCAATGTATGCCATTCTCTCTTTGAACACCGTACTTCCAATATTTACAAAAGCTCTGCCTATACTTAAACCTTGAGATTTATGAATAGTTACTGCATATGCTAGAGACAGAGGAAACTGTTGTCTGCAAACATACATGTCTTTTACAAGCAAAAAACGTACACACAACGCCCAATCAGTCTTACCTCATGAATCTGATCAAATTTTATAATCAAAAATTCTATTCCTTGTCTATTTTGAAAATTTACAAAATCGACAACTGTTCCCATTGCTCCACTTACTAATCCTTCTTCTACATTCAAATTACACCGCAAAATTACTCTACAGTTTTTACATACATGTAAAGTCTTTTCTAATCCTTCAGTTTTAGAAACAGACTTTTCCAAAGAATCTAATTTAGCCTGTAGTTTCTCAGTAAGAAGAATTGTCACTCCCCGGTGTTCGATTTTGTCAATAGCTTTAATTGCCACAATTTCTTGTTTTTCCAGTTTGAGAAGTTGTTGATTAAATGTGGAACACTCTTGCAGTGTAGGCATTAGACAAACTACAGATTTGTTTTCTACAAGCATATTGTACATTACTTCAGCTGCTGTTTCTCCAGTTGTAAACAAGTTCCTTAGTAGTCGACTTTCTAAAGCTTGTTTTCCATGTTCCGTCAAGACACCAACTCTTATGTCTCTAAGAATATTGCCATAATCTTCATCATCTGCTTGTCGCATATTCTTATCAAGTTCTTTATAGTTAAAGTTTAACCAAATATTAACATTCCTAATACTTTCCAAACATTTTATTGTGTCATCATGGAGAAGAGTTTTAAAAACAGGTTCTCCTTTTACAGGAGTAAGTTGTAGTAAGTCTCCAAATACAACTAAATGTTTTCCTCCAAACAGAACATCGTAATCTGTTTTTAAAATCTGTTGCATTCTCAAGTGTACAAAGGCAAGCATTAAGTTTGAGACCATGCTCACCTCATCAATGATTAAAAGTTTCATTTTCATCAGTACTCTTGATACTTCATAACAAGCTACTCCAGATAGCTTCTGATAGTCCAATTTATTATCATGTTCAACAGGTAGCATAAGTAATCAATGTAAAGTAATACCTTTAATGTTGTGTGCTGCTAATCCAGTTGGAGCTGTTACAACACAAGATAAATGTGATTCTGTAGTTTTGTGTAGATAACTGGTCAAAACTTTAATTAAGTAACCTTTTCCTGTTCCAGCTTGACCACTAATGTACATTAGAATAGGTTTAAATGATGAACATTGGCATTCTTTTTTTCATGCAGCAAACCATGTTGTACCTGTTGTTTGATTTGTAGATATATTTCTTTTGGTTCAATATTTAGTTGCTCCTCTAACATTCCCAACTGAATAATATCCTGTTGTGCTTGTTGCATTGCAGTTTCTACCTCATTCATGGCTATCGCTGCTTCATTTTCAATAATTGGTTGTCCTAGTGGATCTTGACTCAGTGGACCAGAACTGTGACTGCCTTGTGAACTTTCTCTAGCTATTTTAGCTGCAATAGTACTTTCTTGTTCAATCTCATCATTTAACATTTGTAGATAAGTTGGAAAAATTGTGCACAGAATGCTGTCTTTTGTTGCATTAAAAGAATCTTCATAGCAGTCAAAATCTCCAAGTAATTCTGTTTCACTACGCCAAGGCTTGAACAGTTGCAGAAGTGCTAAATAGAAAAAGTCTCTCTTATCTGCACTATCACAAGTCAGTTTTCTGTGATTAATAAGATTCCCTTTGACATGTTTCACTGGACATCCATCACATCCAATTACTGCATATCTTTCTTCTTTTATATTTTCTCTAACATTCTTTTTAAACGTATAGTGCTGAAGTATTTCATACAGACATAGGTTTTCAAGATGTGGACTCCTTTTGGGATAGTATGTACCCAACATATTAGTTTTAACAACATCAGTACTTTCTGGTTCATACTGTGCTAAGTATTCGATTTCTTGTAAAGATTTCAAAACTCTATTTCGTGTAGAGGCAAGACCTAGACTTACCCAAATGATTCCTCTTGACTTTGAATATAAACTGGCTACGCTCAAACGATCCAAACATTCATAGGATCCAATCTCTCTAGGGGAAAGCATTTTCAAGCTGAAGCTATACAATTTCTTGCTAAAACTCTTCTATGCTGAAATTTCTTCCCACATTTCTTTCGTCTCTGTATTTTCAGATTTTGTAATATATGAAGTAACATAGCGAGCAACAGCAATTGAATTATCTGCAACATACTGAATATTCATGCTTGCATTCCACATTTTCAAAATAACTGGATTGTAGTTATTAATGTACTTTTAAGCTTCTGTTCTAAGTTGTATGTATTCTTGGGAGATTTCCGAGTTATTGTATGTCTTACTGCTGACAAAAAACTATTTACTCTTCCTTTAGAAACTATAGGACGTGGGAATCCAAAATGACATTTTGTATAAAATTTCCCTTTACACTTGTATTTTCGTTGGCAGTATTTCACACATAGAAGACTTTGAAACCGTAAAACTTGTTGTCTCAAGCTCTTTTCTCCTCCATCTCTTGGAATGGCTCATGTAATATACTGTTCAATGAACGACAAAACAGTTTAATTAGTATCAGGTCCAAATTTCGGTGCATTCTTTATCCATAATAGCATGTGTATATTAGGAGCACACTTTTATTGCAGATAAATGACATCATACTTTGAAACCTATGGTTAAAATACCTGAACACATTTACAGGATCCAAGGAACAGAGTTCTCCAGGTGTCTTCAATTCAATGTTTTTAACATTTGAATTTGCTTCTTGTAGAAATTCAAGCAAATCTTCCAACGCATATTCAGCACAGCTAAGTGTTACAAACCATGTAGGTGTACCTAAGTTTCTTAACATGCATTTAAGTTCACCATGATGACAATACCAATATTCATTGGTACCACGTTCACACTCCATCAAATTAATTAACTGAGATTCTAAATTTTCATCTCTTTGTTGAACTTTGTCCATGAATACTTTTGCAGAAACATGTTGAAGATGAACTCCTGTTTTTAATATGTGGTTCACTGCATATGAAAGTGCAGACAAATCGCTTTCAAACAGAAGATGAAATATATATGGAATGCACTGTCGAAATATTGGATCTTCAGAGTACAATCTTGTTGAGCGGTATTCTGAATCTGGAGTCCGTACAACTCGCTCATCAAATCGTCCACCTTCTCCAGTGGGGAATAGCTGTGGAAAACAACGAGCTTCTAAACTTTTTTCCCAAAGACTCATGGGAGTTCCCTTTGCTTCCTTCATTTGAAATAATTCAATACTGTTTCATATGATTTCTTTTGAATGTAGAGTATGTATAGTATAATATTCATAAATCTCTTCACTCCTGGACTTGTCCACTTTTTCTATTTGGCCAGTTGACATTAGTGATTCATCTTCTAAGCATATTACTTCTTCATCAACATTTATATTCTTAGAAAAAATATTATTCTGTACCAGATACAATGTAGCCTTCTGAAGTTTAGTAACATCTACAAACTCTTGCCAGATTTTGTTGGTACGCCATTTACTAGAATAAGCTCATTTTCCTCCCTGTCTACACCAACAGTTTCAATGTTTTTCTTAAAATCTAAAGGTAAGTACACATATTTTCCTTTCAGACCTCTTTGTAAATCTGTTGGTGGCAGCTTACCTGTTTTAGGCTCCATACCATCTATGGCCTGAAATGGGTGTACAGATTGAATAAGAATAGACTCATATGCATTTAAATCTGCCAGTTCCTGGGAAATAGGTACCAACTCTAAGTTGTTATGTACTGCTCTAGCTGGCATTTTGTTTTCCTCTAATTTGTTGTAACAGTATTTACATTTAACTTGATCAATAGCCAACTCAAACTGACCTTCTACCAACAAATAAACACCAAATTGCTGCCACTTATCATTGTTTTCCTTTTCCCTTTTTAAATATAAATCAACATTCCTAGTTTGACTTCTATAGTGAGTACGTTGACAACAAATACAAACATAGTTTGGTTTTTCAGACTAAACTGTCTTAAACGTTGTAATTTCTTCTGCAAACTCATCAATACTAATCTCTTTTCTGTGTTCTTCAACACCTACACTTATCAAACTCTCACTTTGTCTACACTCCTCTTCTGAACCAAAAAAATGAAACTGTATATCATCCCAAACTTTTTGTACATCTGATACTGAACCGTGCAAAAGAGCTGTGTTTATTTCACTTAAGCATAATGCCGGAGTTTTTACTTAGTAGAGTCTCCTTACTAACTCCCGCATTTCAGAGGGGTGTACAGCTAACATTCTTAAATGATGAAAAGTACTTTGGCACACGTTTCTTGAAAGACAAGCCAGAGAATGACCTTGCAACTTAGTATATTTTCTTATTTTACATGGATCTAGTCCTTGTAATATCTTAATCTTCTGTTTAACACTTTTATTTGCATAATCTCGTAAAAAAATTCATAATATGTCAATAGATTCCTGTTGAATACTGCAAATACAGCTACCAACGCTAATCCTTTCACTGGGCAACAGCAGAAGAGGGCATGCTGTGTTTTGTTTGCTGCTGGGGTACTCGGAGTCCCAGGATCCCTCACACCGCCATACACACATATTAAGTGCCAGCAGCCCCACGGCCGGCGTAGCCGCCAACGCTATTCCTTTCACCAGGCAGCGTAAGCAGAGGGCAAGCTGTGTTTTCTTAGCCGCTGGGGGACTCAGAGTCCCAGGATCCCTTGCACCGCCAAACGCGCTTATTAGGCGCCAGCAGCCCCGCGCGCGGGACGCGCGTGGGGACGTGCCCGGGAAAAGCCCGGCCCAAGGGCAGGCCCGTCCACGCCCGTCAGAGCCCGGAGGAGCCTGGGGCCCCCCTCTAACAACTGGGATCCTCGCAAGGTACTGTGCTAATATTATTTGTTTGCCAATAACTGACTGCTCCCATCTGAGGAATGGTCAAGCGGAAAGGACAAAGTGAGCAAGTGGGTCGTGGGGTAGTAAGCACCCTCGATGCATTTTTAACAAGGGCAGCGAGTGCCATCGCGCATGAGATCGAACTAACAGAGCAGCGCCTATCATTGGAGCCCCTGAACTCACAGAAGTATGTCTCCTTAGCGGGTAAAAGCCCAGATAACGTCCCAATCCAGCTCCTTCCAACAGCCTCACTAGATCACCCGGTGACTGCCCCTACGGAACCTTCTCTCGTGACACCTACCATTCCCCCAACAATTTACTAGGGGCACGGTCCCCCTAACCGATCTCGAACCCAACAATGAACTGCCAGTTAATAGAAGAAGGGAGGGTGGATCACAGGAGCAAAAGCCTACAAGAGCCACTCGAGCAACATAACCAAGGAGGACTCAAGCTACGAAAATTGGCTCAAGTATTTCCCATCCCCCAACCCCGCCTCCACGCTTGAATGATGATGATATGTGGAAAAAATTTGGGAATATGGTTATCACTTTATTGAACCCTCTCCTATTAAAATTAACCCAGATTAACCCAGATTGAAGGGAGATTATCTCTCATTGAGGACCAAGGCACAAAAAACCTATGTCCTTTAGAGCTCTTTCGCCCTGGGACCATCCTACAACCGCAGGTGGGGGGCCAAGTATTGGAAACCGAGCAACACCATCCACATAATAATTCGGGACTGGTCTCACATCCAAATGTATGTATTGAAACTGGACCCTCCCTCTGCCCACACATGCTCCCCTCGCAAGACAACGTGCTCCCCGAGAAGTCAGTGGAAGTCATCATGCCAAATCCACGTGTCTCAAGTACCTTAGATAGTCTGGTGGCTCTGCTGACGGGGGATGGACGAACCCCGGAGACCAGAAAGACCTAAGGCGGGGAAGAATCTTTATTCGTACCATTCCCTGCATCGTCTCTGTGGGAGGACCAGCAAGAAACAACAACCCAACTAATGGTCAAGTGCCTGCATTGGCTGTCATGTCACTCAACTTATCTGGGAGGAGCGGGTGGTCTTCTGCCAAATCAAATTATTATGGCAAGGAGAGTAGGGTGGCTGGGCTCGTCCAGTAAAGCAATACCAGGTGACTGTGTGGTGATTAGTTTTAATAATGAATTTGTAGTGAGTTCCCCTAAAGGCACACAGATTACAGCCCTACCGCTGGACTATTTTTATAGACACTTTTCTCTCTTGGGTAAAGAACACAGAGTTCAGGCAAGGGGAGGTCCAACATGGTCCTATACAGCTGGAAATATTGGTGTCCCAGGACTGAGTCTCGAAAATAGATATGCCCCCTTGACACACCTGGAGGCATGTGATTGACTACCCCTGGGCGTTAATAACCACGCAGAGGGATCCAATAGAACGGCCGAACCAGATCTCGACACTCAAGGGAGATCCAACACAATTGACACTCAGAATGTGGCACATAACTTAGTCAAGCGTCCTGGAATGTGGCTGGCATTGCCCACAAGTTAGGTACTGAACACTGGCAAAAACTCTGGCAAGCCCAGGATATTTTATGTTTACAGGAAACATGGGCAGCAGAATCTATTTTTGTAAATGGTTACCATTCATTTCAGACAGGGGCAACACCATCAGCAACAGGGAGAGCTAAGGGGGGTCTTTTAAAGTTAATTGCTAACACACTATCGATAACAGTAAAGAGGTTTGAATGTCCCAATGCCCATTTTCACCTGCTCTTCCGAGAGGCTGCCAGTGAGGGCGATTGGCTTTTAATAAACAACGAATTTGGGGGAAACATGCATTTAGTGGTAGCTGAGCTGAACAGGATGATAGACAAATTCACAAGGTTTAAAAACAATGGAGCACTCAATGTCGTCTGGGTGGGTGATTTTAATATACACCTTTGTAAGTACAATCAAGATCATGTCTGTGGCCTAGACGACCCGCTGGGAAACTCCATTTATCACTTTGCCCACAACGAATATGGAAATAGCCTAAATAGGATGCTATACACTGGAACATGGTAATAGCTAACAACCTGAACTCACTAACAGGCCATCCAGGGAAAATCTTAGCTACTATTCCTTTTAATGATAAGGTTACCCACGTAGACAACTTATTCATGAATTTTAGCGACCACGCCGTTTTAACTTTACAGCTAAGTTTGGCGATTAGGGGAGTGATGCAGTACCAGGAAATAGAAACCCCAATCCTGTCAAGAAAGAATGGTTTCCAACTAAAGTGGGCCCAAATTGACAAGTTTAAATTAGTTCCCGGAATTATACAGAATATACTGGATAACATCTTTAAATGCCTGGAATTAGAGTCTAGCCCAGCATTATTAGTATCACACTTCGTAGTTCTCCTAGGGAAAGTAAAAATGGCCCTTACTCGCTATAAAGCAGCGATCAGCCTAACATCTAAGCACTGGTTCGATTCTCCCTGTACAAAAAACAGAAATGCTCTCACTAAAGCCCTGAAACTCCAACCCAGAAACGCGGAGCAAATAAGATCACTACGTAGTGACTATAAGTCAGCAAGAAGGGAAAGAGAATGGGATATGAAAGAGGAGCCCTGGGCTGAACTTGACCATGCAGCCAGGACGGGAAATAGTAGTGATTTTTGGAAGGTAATTAATGCACCGTGCTTCAAAAATCCTAAGGATCCTACATTGGATACTCATGTAGGCGAAGAAGCATGGGTGGTACATTTTGAACACATCTTTGCCTCAAGTAGCTTCCCTGTGCTACTTCCCACTAACACAGAACCCAAACCACAGGGTGACTTGTCTTTCTCACTTTTAGAAGTAAGAAGAGGGTTGGCAGCCTGTAGTGCTGGGAAGGCTCCGGGCCCTGATGGGGTACCGATAGATTTTTTCCAGGAAAATCGAGATCTGTGGGCTCTACTATTAACCAATGTTTTTAATAATATAGCTATAGCCGGTCCCCCGCTTTTTCTTAGAACTTCAGCGTAATTGTCCCGATATATAAAAAAGGGGACAGTGGAAGCCCAAAGAACTATAGGCCAATCTCCTTGTTGGACACAACTGCCAAGCTAATTGGCCGACTCTTCTTATTCAGGTTGGAGGGGTGGGCCCAAGAGAAGAATATCCAAATGCAGGCGCAGTATGGTTTCCAACGGGGAAAGGGCACACTAGACCAGTGCCTGAATCTATCACTAACTATAGACAAATATACCAGAGCTAAGGTTGGCAAAATTTATGTGGCCTTTATGGACCTGTCAGCAGCATTTGACTGGGTGAGCCACTCCAAGCTATGGTATATAATGGAGGTGATGTGGATAGAGCCAGCTGTAATAAACTTCATCCACCAATTATATTCTAATGCCACTGCATGTATCCGTTATAGCAAAAACGGGGAATGCACCCGCCCTTTTAAGATTGCCAGGGGAGTTAGGCAGGGATGCGTCCTCGCCCTGTTTCTTTTCTCCATCTATACAAACGGTGTTGAAGCAGCCCTTTTGGGCGCATCTCTGGACGTCCCTGTGTTTGACACTCACTCCCTACTAATACTGGCCTACGCCGATGACACAGTATTGATTGCCAGAACGGGGCTAGCCCTCCAACGCCTCATAACATCATACGCGTCTTTCATTTCATATGAAAGTTAATCAAACAAAATCTTTGGTGATTATAGCAGGGGCTGGAAAACGTGATAAAGCCCTGCACTTCCATATGGAATCTGGTAACATAGAAGTGGTAGCTACCTTTCCTTATTTGGGGGTTCTCTTTGATGAAAATCAAACATGGTCAAACCTGGTGGAGGGTAGGGGTCTAGGAATGGAAAGGAGTATGACAGCTATTATGTCCTTTTCCAAAAAGTTGGGCGCTAGACCCCTAACCCCTATAAAAACATCTACCAGGCTAAGACAAAGTCAGCAGCTACATATGGGGCAGAAGTTTGGGGCATGGCGGCCATAGACCGGCTTCAAATCCTTGAAGACAGATGTTTTAAGTACTTAGTGTCTCTTCCGTCTTCCCATTCTAACTATATTCTACACAAATAACTGTTCTTGGCCTATATGTCAGACACAATCATATTAGCCCCGATCTTACTGTGGTTCTCCATTTGGCGTAGGGACACGGTAAACCTGACGCAAAACATAATAGAAAACTGTCTAAAACTGGAAAACTACAGCAAGATTAGATGGCTGAGTTACGTGGAGTCAGAGCTGACTGCTATTGGGCTAGTGGAATTAGTCAAGGATCCAACTGCGTGCAGGAAGATTTCAAAACAGAAGCTGATTAACACCTTGATGCAGAGGGCACACTATGTCCAGAGGGAAAAGAACCTTAACAAACAGGCTGTCCTCGCATATCACCTGATCCTGCCCCTGATAGAGGGAGGGTATTTCTACCTAGCACGCACTAGCGTAGCACAGCATAGATATATACTATTGAGATTCCGTATGAATCTGATTCCACTGAAGCTAGGTTACCCGGAGAGAAGGTTCAAACACGTAGATCTGACCCTGTGTCCCTGTGACAACCACTCTCCCTAAACAGACCTCCACCTAGTCTTGTTTTGAGGGCTTTATAAGAAAGAAAGAGATTACTATATTCTCCCAATTTTAAGGCGCTATAATTTTAGACACTGTTGGGTTGCACTATATTTTTTTAAAACTTTGCCTGATCCTTTTGTTTGCTTCTCGGTAGCCACATTTTTGTGGGCTTGTATGAGAAGGAGAAAGCAACAGGCCGCATAGTTGGCTTGGCGTTTTTCACTCAATAACCAAAAAGAAGCTAAAGTGTAATTTTTTATGTACATTGTACGTGGGCAATAGTGTATAAAACACGCTGGTCTTTTTTATTGTATGTCTTAAACTTTTAAAAATACCTATCCACGCATCCGATATGCAATTTTAGCTGCTATATGGATTTTACCCTATACGAATTGGAGTTCTATGTTGGCTATTGTATTTTTGTATTTTTTAACTGTGCTTTTATGATCTGTATTTAATGGATCGAATAAAGAACTTATTGATTGATACTGCTGCAATTCCACTTATATACCGGAGCTTGTGTATGCCTCCCTGGAACTTCTTCAGCTATTACTTCTTCCACATTCCTAACAACCATTTTTTCTTTTGGAATGGGAGAACCATGTTTCATCTCATAGCATCGACCACTAGTATCAACTGCATGTACTAATGTGTTCTCTTGAAAATAGCTTTCTTCATTAAAGAAAGGCTCAGTACGGGAAGTATGTTTCCATTCAACAGTAAAAGTTTTACAAAAGTTACTTCTATTAACAAGTCTTTTTCTTTTTCTTTTCTCTTCCCATAAACACCATTGTTTTTTACAATATTTTAATACATTTTGAATTACTCTACTTCTAAACATTCCTATACGTATCTCCTTATATGGTTTTTGCCTTCTTATAATATGTGTTGTTTTCCCATAAACTAATGTTTTTTTACCATTACAATTCTTCTTTTCCTTCTGCTTCGTTGTAAAACTTTTCTTTTTCCTTTCATTATTATTGACTTTTTTTAACCTCTCTACAACTGTTTTAAGAAACAGTTTTAATGCTCTTACCAGAAGAGATTTTATCCTGAGTAACATCTTGCGCTTTTTCTAATGTACTCTTTTTACTTTTCTGTAAGTAGTACTGTTTTCTTTGTTCTCTTCTTTTTTCATGTTTTCTTGCCATCTTCAATTTGTGATCCAAATAAAATAAATTTCTAAAAAACAAAGAACAGTTTTAATAATGTGTTACATCAATTAACAATTTTAAATAAATTACATATCAATATTCATAATAACCACTAAGCAATTACTTACAATTACATTGCTATTCTCTTCATAACAAATAAAAAAAGAGAAGTGCAGAAATCAGCAAGATAACTGCAGAAAGAGGAAGAAAGGTGCTGAAAGAGAAAGAAAGGTGCAGAAAGAGAAAGAAAGGTGCAGAAAGAGCCAAGAGAAGTGCAGAAAGAAGCAACACGGGTACAAAAAAATGCAAGAGAACTGCAGAAAGAGGCAACACAGATGCAGAAAGAGGCAAGAGGGGTGCAGAAAGAGGCAATAGGGATGCAGAAAAAGAAAGAAAGGTGCATAAACATGCTAGAGAAGTGCAGAAAGAGGAAAGAGAGGTGCAAAAAGAGACAAAAGAGGTACAGAAAGAGGAAAAAGGGGTACTGAAAGACGCAAGACAGGTGCAGAAAGAAGCAAAAGAGGTGCAGAAAGAAGCAAGAGAAGTGCAGAAAGAAGCAACAGTGGTGCAAAAAGAAGCAAGAGAAGTGCACAAAAAAGCAATGGAGGTGCACAAAGAGGCAAGGCATGTACAGAAAGAACCAAGGGAACTCCAGAAAGAAAATGAAAGATGCAGAAAGAGGAAGAAAGGTGCCTAAGTAAATAAATAAGTGCATGGGTAGTGGTTTAGTGATTGTATGAGTGAATGTGTAGTACTTGCATGACTGCATCAGTGCATGGGTATTGCCAGAGAGAATGAAAAAGTGCATAGTAGTACCTTGGTGACAGAATGAGACCATGCATAGCTCCTGAGTGAAGGGTTAAGTGCAAGGATAGTGCTTGATGATTGGATAAATTCGTGGGCAGTACCAGGGGGACTGGATGAGTACAAGAGTAGTGTCTGCATCATTCGATAAGTATATGGGTAGTTCATAACAGAATGCAAGAGTGTATGCATACTGCGTGATTGAAAGGATGAGTGCAAGGGTAGTGCCTGGGTGATTGGATGAGTGCATGGATAGTACCTGAATGATTGCATGAGTGCATGGGTAGTGCCTGAGTCATTGCATGACTGCATGGGAAGAGCCTCGTTTACTGTACAAGTGCATGGGTAGTACCTGATACAATAAAACAGAGGCAAGAAAAGTGCAGAAAGAGGCTATAGAAGTGCATAAAGAACCAACAGAGGTACACATAGAAGAAGAAATGTGCAGAAAGAGGCAAGAGAGGTGCAGAAAGAGGCAAGAGAAGTACAGAAAGAACCATATATGCATGTGTCTGTGCCTTTTTCTAGTGACATGATAAATAAAAAGAAACATACAAATAGTTCAATACCTGTGTTTCAGACCACATGCTCTCAATGTATGTATTCCTTTCTGCTCACAAAACAGTGCACATGGATATTGAATAGTCTATTTGAGGAGCTCTATAACACCTACATATGTAAGACATGTCTGCCTGTGTGAGCGAATGACAGAGAAGAACTGAGAACATTTCTCCACCTGTAGGAGAAAGTACCAGCTTTTTAAACTAGCATCTTCAGATGTATAACACATGTGACAATACATGTACAAATACACACATTCCACATTCACAACACCACGCAGACCTTTAAACTTGAGAGACGGCATTTCAATTTCAAGCAGACACCTCCATTTATTGAGCCTACTTTGACTGTACCTTTACACAGACTCAAACAAACTACCCTAATCACTAATCCTTCTCCCAAGATGTTTTAAACCTCACTTTTCTATTGAAGGTTCATTATTCAACGACTGCTCTGAATATTAGGCCTACGAAATGTAAAACAGCAATCCTAACCATATCACTGTTGTAAGTCTCAACAAGTTTGTGAAGGTATGCATGCATGTGTCTGTACTTTTACCTAGTGACATGTTACATAAAAATAAACATACAAATACTTGAATACCTGTGTTTCAAACAGCATACTCTGTAAATTTGTACACAAAAAGTTGTATGTATTTCTTTCTGCTCATAATACATGGCACCTGGATATTCAATAGTATATTTGAGAGGCTCTTTAACACCTACAAACGTAAGACATGTCTACCTGTGCAACCGAATGACAGAGCAGAACTGAGAAGATTTGACCACCTATAGGAGAACCTACCAGTTTTCTAAGCTACCATCTTCAGATATATAACACATCTGAGAATACATGTACAAGTAGACATACACCTCAGTCATGACAGCACGCAGACCTTTAAACTTGACAGCTTGCATTTCCCATTTGAGTACACAAAGAGGCGAGAGAACTACAGAAAGAGGCAAGATAAGTGCAGAAAAAAAAGAGAGGTGCAGAAAGAGTAAGAAATGTGCAGAAAGAGGCAAGAGAAGTACAGAAAGAGTCAAGAGAAGTGCAGAAAGACGCAAGAGAAGTACACAAAATAGCAAGACAAGTGCAGAAAGAAGCAAGAGAGGTACAGAAAGAAGCAAGAGAGGTACAGAAAGAAGCAAGAAAAGTGCAGAAAGAACCAAGAGAAGTGCAGAAACAAACAAGAGAGGTGTAGAAAAAAGCAAGAGAAGTGATGAAAGAGGCAAGAAAGGTGAAGAAAGAGGCAAGAGAAGTCCAGAAAGAGGCAAGAGAGGTGCAGAAAGAGGGAAGAGGGAATCATAAAGAGGCAGGAGGGGTGCAGAAAGAAGCAAGAGAAGTGCAGAAAGAAGCAAGAGAAGTGCAGATAGAACCAACTGAGGTACAAAAAGAGACACAAGAAGTGCAGACAGAGGCAGGAAAAGTGCAGAAAGAGGCAAGAGAGGTACAGAAAGAGGCAAGAAGAGTGCAGAAAGAGGCAAGAGAAGTGCAGAAAGAAGCAACTGAGCTGCAGAAAGAAGCAACCGAGGTGCAAAAAGAACTAAGAGAGGTGCAGAAAGAGGCAAGAGAAGTACAGAAAGAAGCAACTGAGCTGCAGAAAGAAGCCACTGAGGTGCAAAAAGAACTGAGAGAGGTGCAGAAAGAGACAGGAGAGGTACAGAAAGAAGCAAGAGAAATGCAGAGAGAAGCAAGAGAGGTGCAGAAAGAAGCAAGAGAAGTGACGAAAGAGGCAAGAGAGATACATAAACAAGCAAGTGAGGTGTAGAAAGAACCAAGAGAGGTGCAGAGAGAGGCAAGCGAGGTAAAGAAAGAAGCAAGAGAGGTACAGAAAGAAGCAAGAGAGGTGCAGAAAGAGGTAAGAGAAGTGCTGAAAGAAGCAAGAGAACTGCGGAAAGCAGAATAAAGGTGCAGAAAGAGGCAAGAGAGGTGCAGAAAGAGGCAAGAGAAGTGCAGAAAGAGGCAAGCGAAGTGCAGAATGAGGAACAAAGGTGCAGAAACAAGCAACAGAGGTGCAGAAAGAGGCAAGAGAAGTGCAAAAAGAGGCAAGAGAGGTGCAGAAAAAAGCAAGAGAGGTGCAGAAAGAGGCAAGAGAGATGCAGACAGAGGCAAGGGGGTGCAGAAAGAAGCAAGAGAGGTGCAGAAAGAAGCAAGAGTGGTGCAAAAAGAAACAAGAGAGGTGCAGAAAGAAGCAAGAGAAGTGCAGAAAGAAGCAAGAGAGGTGCAGAAAGAGGCAAGAAAACTTCACAAAAAAGCAACGAAGGTGCATAAAGAGGCAAGACAAATGTAGAAAGAAGAAAGAGAACTCCAGAAAGAAAAAGAAAGATGCAGAAAGAGGAAGAAAGGTGCCTAAGTAATTAAACACGTGCATGGGTAGTGGTTTAGTGATTGTATGAGTGCATGGATAGTCCTTGCATGACTGCATCACTGCATGGGTATTGCCAGAGAGAATGAAAAAGTGCATGGGTAGTATCTTGGTGATAGAATGAGACCAATAGTGCCTGAGTGAATGGTTTAGTGCAAGGATAGTGCTTGAATGATTGGATGACTTCATGGACAGTGCTGGGGGGACTGGATGAGTGCAAGAGTAGTGTCTGCATCATTGCATAAGTACATGGGTAGTACATGAGAGAATGCAAGAGTGTATACATACTCCCTGATTGAAAGGATGAGTGCAAGGATAGTGCCTGGGTGATTACAGGAATGCATGTATAGTACTTGAATGATTGCATGACTGCATAGGTAGTGCCTCAGTCATTGTATGAGTGCATGGGAAGTACCTAGGTGACCGTATAAGTGCATGCATAGTACCTCAGAGAATACAACCGTGTATACATAGTGCCTGAGTGAATGGTTGAGTGCAAGGATAGTACATGAGAGATTGCATGAGTGCATAGGTAGTCTTTAAGTGAATGATTGAGTGCAAGACTACTGCCTGAGTGATTGGATGAGTGTAATAGTAGAACCTTTTTGCTGGCACCTTCACTATTCACCAACTACTCAGAGTGTTGGACCTAGCTAAATTTAAAACAGCAACCCTTTCCATGTCACTGTTGTAAGTCTCACAATGTTTCTGAAGGCATGAATGTGTGTGTCTCGGCTTTTCGCTAGTGACATGATACATAAAAGAAACATACAAATAGGAGAATACCACTGTTTCAGACCGCATGCTCTCTAAATTTGTGTACAAGAAGGTGTATGTATTTCTTTGTGCTCATAATACAGGGTGCATGGGTATTGACTAGTCTATTTGAGGGGCTCTATAACACCTACATACATTAGACATGTCTACCTGTGCAAGCAAATGACAGAGCAGAACTGAGAACATTTGTCCACCTGAAGGAGAAACTACCAGCTTTTTATGCTAGCATCTTCAGATGCACAACACATGTGAGAATACATGTACAAATAGACACATACCTCAGTCACAAGAGCACGCAGACCTTTAAACTTGACTCAGTGTACTTCCCATTTCAAACAGACACATACATTTATACAGCCTACTTCAAGTATACCTTTCCACAGACTCATACAAAATAGCCTAATAACTAATCCCTCTGCCAACATATCTTGAACCTCACTTTTCTGCTGCAGCTTCATTTTTCACTGACTGCTCAGAATGCTAGACCTACCAAATTTAAAACAGCAATCCTTCCCATGTCACTGTTGTAAGTCTAACCATATTTCTGAAGGTATGCATGTGTGTATCTGTGTCTTTTGCTAGTGACATGATACATAAAAAGAAACATAGAAATACTTGAATATCTGTATTTTTAGACCACAAACTCTCTAAATTTATGTAGAAGAAAGTGTATGTATTCCTTTCTGATCATAATACAGGGAACATGGGTACAGAGTTATATAGACTGGGATATAGTTTAATACATCTGTCAAAATGAATTAAACATCAGTTTTCTATACTACTTTCAGTAGAGACTCAGGAAGCACACATATTACTATGCACAACCTATTTCAATCTTCATTTCAGTACTATAGAACAAACTACAATACACAGCTGTACATTTGGTATAATATTTCAAACATCACACTTCTCTAAAACTTTGCAAGCTTTATAAATAATGCTTTACAAACTTAAAAATATCACTACAAAGACTGAAGCACTCCTACGCAATACATAACATACCTTACACATTTGTACCTCACCTCTGAAATACTATTGCAGAATATGAAAATGTCAGAAATTCCTAAAACATTTTCTTTCCAACACAATAAATGTGGTGCATCACTCTCAACAAGGTAAAACCAGTAATGGCAAACTTTCCCTCTCTTTGTGCACACAAATGAATGTAGTAACAAATCAAAATGCTCCTTTCAGTTTTCAAATTCTAAAACCTGTTTCTATTGGTTACACATATTAATCCTTTATTACTCTCTTCCAAAAGTACCTAATCTGGTTCTGTAATTTACAGGAGTTGCGACTCCATCGCGGTGCCGCAGTGTAGTGTTGCGATGGAGGCGCAAACCCTTACGGGAGTTCAAAAACCTATTTCCAATAATACTAGTATTATTTTTTAACAACACACCACTTCTAAACATAGTACTGATTTGGGAAAACTTACTGTAGTAGCATATCACGTATATATAAGTTATCATTTCATATTTTAAAAACATAGTTAAGTTTCAACCCCTCCCCATTTTGTTTAATCCTAGTTTCCATAGTAAAACTTTCTGCAACATTCAACTGTACCAGAGGGTTGCAAGTTCACCATAGTTTCAAATTCAGCACACTAGCTTACAAATGCAAATAGCAGGTGTGGTTGACGTTTGCAAAATATTAGCTTATCCTATCTACTGTACCTTTCAAACATTTTTCAACAACCAATCAGAAACATGCTTGTTCAGGAAAGTAACATGCATCCTATTTTTTAAGTACACAATATTTATATACAACCAATCAGTTATCTGCTTTTTCTAAAACAACACCTTCTCCACCATTTTAGATACCTCTCATTCCACCAACTGACCTTCTCAGCTACAGACGTCTTTTGATTCCTTCCACACATCCCTGCAAAATGTTTACAGTATGGCTTGTAGGCCACAGCTATGTTTTCTGGGGCAAAAGGTATGCTGAACGCAGAGGTATTGACAAAGACGTAGGTTTGCAAAATATGGATATTAAATGGTTTGCACAGAGAGGATTAAAGTGGCACCAATTGATGCCTTTGGTTAAAACCTTTTTGCTTCTCCAACCCCCTGACCTCATGATTGTGCACTGTGGTGGCAATGACCTAAGCACATTGACTGCGGTAGGGCTGGAAATCCTAATGAAGGATACCTTTGTACAACTGATGTTGCTTTTCCCTCAAACTGTCTTTGTATACTCTAACATATGCCAAAGACAGAAATGAAACTGGTCAAATCAATTCTGTCCACAGATTGACAAAGCGAGGAAGCATGCTAATAAAGCTGTTTCTGCTCACCTCAGAGACCATATGATGGGCTCCATCTATAACAACAATCTACATTTTGATATGCATGAAATCTACAGAAGTGAGGGAGTTCACTTCACAGATGAAGGGAACAGAGTGTTTCTCAACAACCTTAAGCAGTGCATCCGCACTTACATGTAGCTCCAATAAAGTCATAATGAACACAACGGCTCTTGCTAGAGCCACCCTATAACCCAACAGTGAAAGATACATATTTTTATGCTATTATACTCTTTCTAAATGTTTCCCAGATTCGCGAACCAGTCGTGAATCCGCAAAGCAAAAGCACAAATTCAATGTACTACAACACATTTCACTTTTCAATTTTAACTTTTATTTTATATTTTTTTAATACTATTTCTAACTTTATCAATTTTAATGTGATTATTAACTTCAGTCTCACTAGCTCTACAAAAAACGTCACAACTGCAACATTACTGTATAAATTGTATACTATTTAATTATTATTTAAGAAGGATCCGCGAATCCACCGCAATGTTACACTGGGGGGGTGTGCTGAGAGCCGCGATAGGGTCGCAACTCCTATCACAAGAGAAAAAAATTAATTATTGCCCCCCCAGTTCCATTGGCCCATTTTGGCCCCAGGGACCTCATCCCCCAGTGCCCGGCCATTAAAAAAAAAAAAAATTAAAAGGGCCCCCCTTCCCCAGTCCATTTTCTGACCCAGGGACCCCATCCCCGGAGCTTGGCCATTTTTTTATTTAATTTTTATTTTGTAATGGAGGGGGGCCGCGCACCTCCCCTCACCAGGCAGATATCGGCCCCGGGGACCCCATCACCCTGGGCGGGCCATTTTTAAAATAAGAAAATAAAAAGGGAGGGGGGCCAGCATTGCTTTTGGGCAAAGGGAGCTGCAAACATGCAGCTCCCTCTGCCCAAGAGCAATTCTGCTTTGCTTCATGGAAGCAAGAGCAGTTTTCCTGCTCTCGCTTCCTTGAAGCGAAGCAGATGTTTGCTATGGCATGGCGGGAGCAGTGCTCCTGCCATGCCATAGCAAACTGCAATGTCCCAGGGGTGGGAACCCTGGGACATTGCTGGAGCCAGCCCTGGGGGGTGGCGGTCCCCAGGGCCATGAAGAGCTCCTAGATAGGTGGTGGTCCCCGTGGCAATGTGGGAGAGCTTCAGTCCCCCCACACTTCATTTTTAAAGTTAGCCCCAGGGAGGTGGCGTTCCCCGGCCCCCCACTTTTGTTGAATATAGCCCCGGGAAGGTGGTGGTCCCCGGGGCAGTGTGGGGGGGCATGAGCAAAGCCCCGGGGAGGTGGCAGTACCCGGGTCTGCATGGGGGCCACGTGCCCCCGCATTTAATCAGTATCGCCCCAGTCCCCGAGGCAGTGGGGGCCCACATGGGCCCCTCATACCACACTTAGGTATTGCCCCCAGGACCTGGCCCACCCGCAGGCTTAATAGAAACGAAGTGCGGGAGACCACGCTTCATTTTTTAAAAACATTTTCAGCGGGATTCGTGCAACCTACGTGAATCCCACCGAAAAAAAATTAAAAATGCATTTCTTGGCCCTCGGGGTCCCAGTGGGACCCCCTGAGCAGGCCTAGGGGGTCAGGGTGTTTCTTCCCTGCCCCCATTTCTTAATTTTTAATGTTGCTCAACCCTTTTCCTTGTGACTCAGTTCAACCGAGTCACAAGATGGCTGTCAACACTTCCTGGTTTCAAGTGTTGGCAGCCAATCAGATTGCAGGCAGGAGATCGGCAGGTTTCGCGGATCCACCTTGTCCCCAGTTGAATATCTGTAAATATTTAATTTTCTCAAAAACTACTGAACGGATTTACACCATTTAACAAAAAGATTGCACTTTGGACCAAGAGCTACCTTTCTGCCAAATTCGGTGTAATTCCTTTCAGCAATTCGGGCTGTAGCTGCATCAACAGTTTCCTATGGAAATTAACATGGAGAAAACACATTTTGGGACCCCCCTTTTTTCACGGCACCCGCTTGACGAATCACCCCAAAACTTTCCAGACAGCAGCTGACCTGAGCGCAACATTAGTTTTGAAAATTTCACGAAGATTCGTCAAACGGCGCCAAAGATTTTGGGAAAAGAAAAAACGCTTTTTGAATAGAAACAAGGTCCTAACTATAACTACCTACTGGCGATAAATTGTTGTTTAAATATTATGGAATCTGATGCCTTCTTCAATCACATGCATGAATAATACTTTTCTTTTTCTTCTTTTCCCCCTTTTTCATAAATAGTAACATTTCCTTAAATAATGTGCATGCAGAAGACTATCACTTGCTCTTTACCTTTATAAGCCATGCGTTATTCTGTTAGCTGTTATAGCAAGACAACAAAACTTCATATTAGACTCTATGATGTAAATTACCCACTTCAAAATGGCCGCCACTTTGAGTCATGACTTCACGTGCTGCAATACCTTTAAGGAACACCCAGAAGCATAAATACGCTTCCGGAGTGACCACCGTAGCAGCTGAATGATTCGCCATGCCTGAAAGCTAAACTCTAATTGATTCGATAACCCTCATTAAGTAAGATTTACTGAATATTTTTCGGGATATCCTTCATGATTAGATAGTCTTGCTCTTGCTGACTTAGACGCTGTTTACCTTTTGTTTTTAAGCACCATGTTCGATACGCCGAACTTTGACTTTGTTATGCTACACCGAAGACGCTCTTTCTACTGCACTCAGTCTGAAGCTATACACAACTTATCGGTGACACAAGTAAGGGACTGCTTAGCTCTTCATGTAAGTACTTAAATTAATGAAGTCATTAAGATGATCAAAACGATACATTTAGTGACCTGCAATATCTTTTTTGTTTTAGTTGACACTGAAATGTATTTCTTCACGTTCCTTATAATATTATTATTTAAAGACGCCGAATGTAAGCCAACATTTTAGCCTACGAGTCCACTTAAGTTATATACGAGACTCGTGTTTTTTCTATTAAATTCAAATACACATTGGGGGGGCGCTAGAGGGCGCAAGGCAAGATGGCCGCACCCTAGTGAGGCTCTGCCCGGCTGAGTGCCAATCCGACCAGTAACCACCTGATAATAGCTGCATCTGTGCCTCTACAGTGACCGCACTGCACTGTGAGGCCCTCCGGCACATGTTGAGGGCAGTTTGGGCTGCTGGTGATCGCTGCAACAATACTTTTGCAGTGTCGTTTTGACCCGGCGGTGCCGCTGTAAAATGGCGGCCGCCACGAGGCTCTGAGAGTGGCCCTCGCCAGCTGCCGCCGGCCGCCCCCCTTCGGCCGGAGGTGCATGCCCACTGCTGTCGGAGCTGTTGATGAGCGTGGTGAGCTGCCCGGAGATAGCTGACTGGGAGGTCCCTGGAGCCGAAGACTGCGAAGCGGAGTGCCGGGCTCCGGCTGGCGAACGCGGAGCCCCGGCCTAAAATCGCTGCGGATGGGCACCTGAGGACACGGTCGAGCCGGCGTGAATCACGAGGTGGCCTGAGCACCGGAAGCGCTTGCTGGCACTGGCTGTGGTGAGTGGGGTGCGGCTTGGCCCTGGCTGGTGGCTGCGGAGGCGGGTGCGGGCCTGGGTACGGGCCGCGGCCTGCGAGCTGTGGCTGGGGGCTGGTGGGCACGGGGAGCGGAGGCCGTGGTTCCCACCTTGTTCAGAAGTAGCCGTGTCTGTCGAAGCCCCGCACCTGAGGCATTGGGTGCCTGCGGGGATGGATCGGTGCGAGCTGGTGTGCGCCTGATCTCCACAAAGAGCTACTCTACTGCTGCGCATCCTCTGAGCGGCCATTAAACGCCTGGGGACCCCCAACTGCACGTTGGCCTTACCTCTCCATGTCCGCTCGCCTCTGCTTCTGCCTGCACTGGGACTGCTGTCTGCCGCATGAATGCGGTATAGTTACTGTTGGCCTCTGTTACTATCCGAGCTGCTACCTCCCCTGAGTGTGCTGTCCCGTTGGACTGAATTGCGGTCTGCTGTGTGCATTGCTGGAGCTCCCTCACTTCGGTGCTTGGTAGCCTTGGAATAAGCACGATAAACCACCGCACAAAAACTATAGCACAAGGCAATAAGTGCATAATGTGCACCCTGTGACTGTGGAGCCTATCCTATGTGCAATTGACGAGCTCGTACCTGGGTTGTGTCCTGTAGTGCTGGGGTTGGCCTTGACTGGGCCTGGCTGCGCATCAGTTTTGCTGGATTGCCTCTGCTGCTAGTCCCTGGGACGCTGTCTCGCTCTGCGCTCCTGGAACTGTGGGGGTCCCTATTATCTTGTTATACTGTGACTGTTGGGGGGTCTACTGTAGGGGGCCTTCGCCACGTGCCTCCTGCGAAGGTGGGGTACGGTCCCTGATACGCATCACCGACACGGACGTGCACTGAGAGGGAGGTGCCACAGAGTCCCTGGGGCTGGGGCATTGTTTTATTGTGGACCACTGAGAATTCCTGAGGCACGCGAATTCCTTTTCTTCTGTGGCGCTCGTCTGCAGGAGTCCTCCCCCCTGGGCTCAGCGGGCCGGAGAGTTCATTGCTGGGATCTACACCATTGCCTGCCTTACACTTAGTACAGGCCGTCAGAGCGTGCATGTCTCAGTGCTTTCTGTACTTGCTCACTAACTGGCATAAGTGGCGCACCTAAGTGTGGAAGAGATGGGGAGAACTGACAAGTCCCAACCTCGCCTCACATTCGAGGCGTGAAAATCGACGAAACCATTACAGAAAGCAGCGTCCGACTCAGAGGCGGATGCCCAGAGCGACAATCCTCCCTCACTCGAGACCACGCTGCTGGCAATGCAGCACAGCCTTCAATCCATCGAGGGCACAATGGCGGCGGTGAACCACCGTCTAGACCATATGTCTGCACAGCTAGAAAAACAAAATACTCGCATGGGGGAGGTGGAGCAGCGGGTATCTGCAATGGAGGATGGCCTGAGTGAAGTCTCGGGGAAGGCGCTCAACATGGAGAAAGTTTTAGCCCTTATTCAGGCCAAAAATGAGGATTTAGAAGCGCGGTCCCGGCGCAACAACATCAGGCTTACTGGGCTGCCGGAATCCACCAATGTTGGAAAGAAGGAGACCTTCATAGAAAACCTAATTATTGAAATTTTTGGTTCCGTGCAGCTCTCCAATATGTTTATTGTCCAATGCGCCCACCGCTCCCTTGCAGCTAAACCTGCCCCGGGGGCCCCTCCCCGCCCAATAATAGCTAGACTATTAAATTATAGGGACCGTGACACTATTTTGCGGATGGCCAGGGACAAGGGCAATATTGTACATCAGGGCAACGCACTTGCCTTCTTTCCGGACTTTACTGTAGCTATGCAAGCAGCCAGAAGGAAATTGGCACTGTGAAAAAATTTCTGCAAACAGAAGGAGTCCCGTATGCAATGTTATATCCCGCCCGCCTGCGTATAGGCCCCGACGGCGACTCCAGAATTTTCTCTACTCCCAAGGCGGCCCTTGAACACGCTAAACAGTTGAAACGAAGGAGGCAGGGTTCCAGTGCTACACAAGATGATGAGGAGCAGTAGAGTGATGCGTCGATACTTTGTTTACTGTAACTTTACCCGTTTATTCATAATTGTAACATGCACTTATTATTGTTGGTATTTAAAGGCCCGCGTGTTCGGATTAGCCTAATGTGCTTCCCGGTGGCTGTGGGCTCATGTCATGATGTGCGCTGTGGTGGTGGGCGGCAGAAATGCAGGCACAATCCATAGACCTGCTGTGTTGTAACTTCACCCTATTAGTCATGATTGTAAAAGGCGCTTATTATTGTCAGTTATCTATATGCTCACCAGAAGGATTGGCCCACTGTGCTTCCCAGTGACTGTGGGCTCATGTCATGATGTGCGCTGTGGGGGTTAGCAGCAGAAAGATGGCACAATCAATAGACCTGCTCAGCCACCTCCTACTTGTTGGGAGGCTAGTAGTGCTCTGACGCCCCCGAATGGGTGTACCCCATATGCACACCTTTCTTTTTGTTCTCTGTTGGGGATGGGTTATACTATTATGGGATGGCTTTGGCGAGTTGGGGATGCTGAAGTGGGTGGGGGGTGGGGGGGCGGGACAGTGAGGGGTGAGCAGGCATTATTCTTGTATGGTGAATCTAAACCTGAGTGGCATTACGCGATAAGGTACACACATGTGTGGTATTATTGCATTTTCATTAGATTGCCAATGTGTGGACTACATGAGTGGTAGAGTAAAGTGCCTGACCTGGAATGTGAGGGGACTCAACACCCCCAAGAAAATTCATTCTGTGCTGGCATACTTGGATAGAATGGATGTTCAAGTGGCGTGTCTTCAAGAAACGCACCTCACTAAGGCCTGGGAACAAAAAGTGGGCGCACGCTGGGCAGGTGTGAGAATTGCGTCCTCTTACTCTTCTTATTCACGGGGTGATGATCCTCATTAAGGAAGGGGTCCCATTTTCTGTAAATCGTGCGGAAACGGACAAGTCTGGGCGAGTGGCGATGGTGTATGGTCAACTGGGTGGTGCGAGTGTGTTACTGGTCAATGTCTATGGGCCAAATATTGACAACCCGTCTTTTTTCTCGGACGTGTGGCGCCGCATCTCAGGGTTTCCTCCAGCCGAGATACTCTGGGGAGGTGACTTCAATGTTTGTCTGGATGTGGCCCTGGATCATGTGGGCAGCGGTGTAGTGAGGCTCAAGCAGGCGTCTGAGACGCTACTGGGGATACTGGATGCAGGCAATCTGCACGACGTCTGGAGACTTCAACACCCTGGGGCGAAGGAAAGCACATTCATATCCTCTGTCCATGGGACGTGGTCTCGTATAGATTATTGGCTTGTTTCGGAGGTTGTGTGTACATGGGTGGTGAAGGTTAGTCTCATGGCTCGAACGCTCTCGGATCACGCTCCAGTGGTCCTGGAGCTACAGTTACCTACATGTGAGAGGCCACCCTTTGCATGGCGGTTGCAACAGGCCTCGCTAACTGACCTGGTTTTTAGGCAGACTATTTGGGAGGCCATTCGTTTTTATTTCCGGGAGAACGAGGGTTCTGTTGAGAGTGCCAGAGTGTTGTGGGAGGCATTTAAGGTGACCATCCAGGGCACTTGCATAGGCGCACAAGTGGGGGTGTTGTGGGACATCAGACGCAGAATAAATAAATTAGCAGCTGACATCTCTACGCTTGAGCGTGATTATGAGAAGCATCCCTCTCCAGCCGTGTTAGCTGCAATTAGGTACCTTGTCACAGAACACAACGACACAGTCGACCAAGAGTTACTTCACCAATCCAGACGCAGTACAGCTCGTTACTATGGGGAGGGGGGACGCCCGAGCCATTCTTTAGCTCAAAAGCTGGCAGCACCACGTAGTTAGGAGCGCATCACTGAACTATTAGATGATGATGGAATCGCGCACTACACAACGCCCGAGATTAGTGAGATTGTCCTCAACTTTTACACCAAGCTCTATGCGAGTAGGGGTTCAGTGCCTTCAGAAGAGATACACCCCAGTGGACGATGTCGCACTGGGGTGGCTTTCCCAGGGACAAAGGGAATATATCACACAGCCCTTTGATGTTGAGGATGTCAAATTAGCGATAATGTCACTTCCTACATGTAAGGCTGCGGGGCTTGACGGGCTCCCCAGCGAGTTTTATAAAACCTATGTGGATGATCTTGCCCCTAGGATTCTGGATGTATATGCGGAGGCTTATGAGGAAGGGAGACTCCCACCCACCCTCAAAGAAGCTCTGTTGGTGACCCTTTTGAAGCCCGACAAGACTGCCAATAGGTGCGACTCCTATAGGCCTCTTTCAATTATTAATATAGATGCCAAGATACTGGCAAAGATGATAGCCAACAGACTTCAACCGCTGTTTCCCCTCCTGGTCCTTCCAGACCAGTCGGGTTTTGTAACTGCTAGATCTACAGCACACAACTTACGAACGGTGTTCTCCACGCTACATTACTTTGACCCAGACTTCCAGGCAGTGGCTGTGCTGCTCGACACAGCAAAGGCCTTTGATTCCCTCCAATGGGACTATATGTTCACGGTCTTAGCCAGGATGGGTCTTCCCCAATTCTTTCTTCAATGGATTAAGGTTCTGTACACTTATCCTGTAGCTCGAGTGCGCGTAAATGGGTAGGTGTCGTCGGCTTTCCCCATAGAGAGGGGCACGCATCAGGGGTGCCCCTTGTCCCCTATGCTTTTCTCGCTGGCGCTGGAGCCCCTTGCCTGTAAGCTGCGCCAAGGACATGCGGCGGCTGCATTGCGATTTTGGCAGAGACCACTTGTGGTCTCACTGTATGCCGATGACATGCTACTGTATGTCCATGAGCCCGCTACTTACTTAGCTGAACTGCTCCGGGAGTACGTCAAGTTTGAGAGATACTCCAGTTTAGGGATCAATTGGGCAAAGTCAGTGGTGTTCCCGCTAATGGCTGGTACGCGTGAGATAGCGTTCGACTTCCCGCTGACGTGGACTCAGGATCCAGTGAAGTATTTGGGGATATGGTTACACAGAGACCTGGAGCAAGTCATCTCTGCGAAGTATGGCCGAGTCATCACGCGGATCACTGAGCAGGCGGAGCGGTGGGCGCGCTTGCCTCTTTCGCTCGCTGACCGCATAGCGGTAACCAAAATGTCTATATTGGCCAAATTGCTTTATCTTTTTGTTATTATTCCCATTAAGCTGAATATAGTGCTATTTAAGACACTTCAGTCAGCATTACTCACATTCGTATGGGGAGGTAAGAAGCCCAGATGCAGTTGGGATACCCTGGTGCAACCATTTGATCGCGGAGGCTTTGAGGCTCCTAATCTGCAGTTATACTATTTGTGCGCTCAGGCGCAGTTTGCGCACTACTGGCACTTTCCACAGAGGTTTTAACCTCACACTGCTGTCGAGTCTGATGCTGTTCTTCCAATGCCCCTGCAGGCGGCAACTCTTTCGGGGGGTGCGGGTGGCCCCAGGACTGAAATCAACCCTGTACAGTGTACTGCTTGGGCCTGGAAGACTCTAGCCAAAAGATCACAACTTCCCTATCTATACGCCCCGTCGCTACCACTGGCTGCACATCCTGATATTTCAGCGGCGCGGGAACAGTCCGTGTTGCGGGAGTTGGCAGCTGTCGGGATCACCCGAATGGGGGATCTGTATAAATAGGGTCAGTTTCGGTCCTTACAGGATGTTCAGGGGGGTCGGAACCGTGGCTTTATGTTGAGTTTTGTATATGTTAGAGTGAGGCAGGCAATTAGAGCTATCTACCCAAACTTTCCGACGGAACCTACAACTCTACTGGCGCTGCAGGCGGTGCTAGCAGGAGAAGAGAAAAAGGGTCTGATCACCAAGCTATATAATGCCTCTCTGCGGGAGCGGGAGCCAGTTGAACCCCTCTCTTATCTTAGATGGAATGCCGCTCTGGGATCCACGCTCACGCTTGAGCAATGGAAGTCTTGCTGTGAGCTAACGGGTTGCCTCACAGCGAATTGCAATCTCTGCATCATTCACTTTAAGTATTTGCATCAATTATATTATACCCCACTGCAACTTTATAGGTTTGGGCTGCGTGAGACTGCGGGCTGCACGTGGTGTGGGCAGGCAGATGCTGATTTTCTGCATCTGGCATGGATGTGTGCAGGTATATTTGCATTTTGGTCCAAGGTGGTGAATGTGCTCACTGATATTGTGCTGGAACCTGTGCGCTGTGCTCCAGAGATTTGCCTTCTTGGGAGTGTTAAGAGTTTAAAGCCCTGCAACTGACGTATAGTTGCGGTTTCAACTTTGTTAGCCAAAAGGGCTGTAGCGCAATGCTGGGGGGCGAAAAACACTCCTACTGTTAAAAAATGGATCCGCGATTTACTTTACTGTAGAGATTAGTTGGGGGTCTATGCGGAGGAGCTACCTGAGGCTTCACGCCCAAAGGATTTCTGGGATCCACTAACTGTGTATTTGCTGAACAATCCTGACCTGTAATAATTTGGTTGTCCATGTGCTACCCTATGCTCGGACTGTGTTAATTTGAATTGGGACTCCATCCTTTGATTATGTTTATGATGTACCACTCATGTGTGTCTGCTTAGTTCAGGATTCACCAAATTACCTATGTACCTCATCTGATATGCTGGGAGGGTGGGTTGGGGGGTTTGTTTATTGCTGATTGGTGCTCTTTGACGTGTATCTTCATGTATGTTACCATGTTTATTGGAATTTAATAAACATAAATAAAAAAAATTCAAATACACATTGATATCTAAGGGTGAAATATCCTGACTGAGACAGTACTTGTAAGAAATGAGTTATACCCTTTACGTAATTAGGTTAATAGCTCACATATATATTGTTTTTCAGATTTTTGAGATTTATATTGGACCAATTTAAAGTCCAAACCAGATTCATTCTTCTAAAGTACGTTTTTAATATTTATTCCATAATAGGTTGGTGCAGGCTTATCTACAAACTTCGCCCCCTTTTTTTAGCAAGAGATGAGTGTGAGTGTGGGTTGAGATTCCATTTATGGCTCACGATCGTAAATAAATTCCTTTTCTTCTCACTTTTTCCGGGTGTATTTCTTTTTTCAATAACATCTTTAATTGACACACATAATCCATGTGATTATCCCGTTAACAGAAAGGTCTTCTCTCCACATAAGAATCTTTATGTCCTGAAGATGGTCTTTTAGATGTATAACCCAAGAAGACCGAAACATTGACCAGCATACCCATTTTCATCCACTTAAGAATATTATTGTACATAATTCTTTTCCTAATGTATAGGAAGAATTTCTTTTTGTAAATATGTTTTAGAAATGGGTATTGTACATTAGTGACAAGTAGATATTTTTTTCAGTTCAAGATTGTCAATCTCTGTCACTTCCGTTTATGTGAATATTGTTTTGTACCCTTGAACTTGATTCATTTGATTATACATTTCTATACAGAAAAATAATCCACCCTTTTCCTATATTTGATTCATTCACTTTCGATTATACAAATGTATCCTTATTCATATATTTGAGTTCACTCTTTTGGGTACTCAGAAGAGATAACATAAAATGCTGTTTCTATACATAAAAACAAAATCCCTTGTAGACACCTTTACCAGAAAAAGGATTCAGCATGTGACATCTCCTGAGCACTACATTCTCAGCTCAAGTATCTGTTGTTTGTACTTTGTAAGTGTTCTGTTTGTTTTCGTTCAAGTGAGCAATATCTCAACCGAGTGAGGAACCATCCCTGTAAGAGGATATCCCATCACTAAGCTTTCACATCTCTCAATACTGACACCAACTGATGCAACCACTTTAAGGCAGCCGGGCAATCCTGCAGCAACAGGGTCAAGAGTAGTTGAAAGATATGCCACAGGTCTTCGTGAATCTCGATGCATTTGAGTAAGCACTGAGAGAGCACAGCTCTGATTTCTGTAATCAGGTATTCCCAGTGCCGGGGCATGACAGAGACTTTCTCTCAGCTCTAGGAAATCTTTCAAGCAATCGGGAACTGCATCAGACTCTGTAAAGGCTTGGCCACTAAGGAAAGGTTTGGTATCCACAATCTGCAGTAGTCAACCATTCCCAGAAACGTCCTGCCTTCTCTCTGAGTTCTTGGTGGAAAACTAGCTTGAAAACCAACACCTTGCATTCCACTACCATTCCCTCCAATTTCTGAAATTCTGAAATCCTTTCTGTGTCAATTTTGTCTTTGCGAGCATAAAATTCTCCTTCAGTCTTTTCTGCTACATTTCTTGCTCATTTCTGCAGTATTTTGCATAACTCAGGATCTCATTTAAAGGTTTCATCTGCCAACAAATCACATTTTGCTGTTTGTGCATACTGAGCTCAGGCCGCAATCCAAGAACAAACTGTGTCACAAAACTCTCCATATCACTTTTCTCAGGATTTTCTTGTCCAATGCGCTGTTTAAACAGCTATACCAATCGTTCATAGTAAGCATGCACTGATTCTTTTGCCTCTTGTGTAGTTCTATTGATTTTCAGCCAATCAATGTCTCTTGCTGGAACTTTTCCTTTCAAAAACGTAATCACCCCATCATATTTTATCATTACCACAGGTGAGGGTGCACAAGTACGTGCATCTCTCGCAGGTTCAGAACGTGGCCAATGTACAGCTATTCTACATTCAGCCCACAAATCACTCGGCACCACAATGTCAAAGAAAGTATTAAAATCTGTACACAAGATCGCCTCTACTCCATGGCACATGCAGATACCCTCCACTTGGTATTTCCCTCATAGAAAAAGTAAATGCTTTATCATCTATATTTCTTTATTTCCTTATTTATTTATTCAGTGTTTTGTATAGCGCAAACTTGACCCCAAAGGGTATCAGAGCGCTTCACAGTAAAGGACGTGACTACTTTTTCTTTAGTACATTACTCTGGACAGCATTTAACACATTAAAGTCAAATTCAAAATTGTAACAGACACTTCACTCAACAAGAAAGACTTTAGCACATTCGCAGAATGTAAGACTAGAGGAACCATAGCATAAAGAAAGCAAGAACCTATATAAAACAGGTGAAATTGGACCTCAGCAAGAGATGCTCTTGCGTCTTTCAGTGAGAGGTTTTAGGCGAATCTTACGAGGTTGTTCGGTAATGGCTATGGTAGGAATTTACTCATGAGAAAGATCTTGGTTTCTTTCTTGAATCTTGCGGAGCTAGGTAAGGTTCTGATGCTTGGAGGTAGCGAATTCCGTATTCTCAGTGCAGCACCCGAGAACGCTCTGTCATAAGTTTTTTTCTTCCGGAGAATCAGCAGCTTCAACACTAGTCTCTAGCACTCCTGGATTGCCTGCTTCCTCCGGAAATCTCCAATTTCTGAGCTAGATATCTTGGTGAATTGAAGTGTAGCGCTTTGTGTGTGATACACGCCAATTTGAGTTGAATTCTGGCTTCATAAGGTAGCCAATTCAGCGCTTTTCAGGTGAGGAGAGATGTGGTTGAATTTATTTGAACCTGTTAGAAGCCTTGTTGCTGCATTGAGGCAGGCTTTTAGAGGAGCTGTTGCAATCTTGGGAAGCCCTGAAAGTGTTGTGCATCCATATTCAATGTTCGAGATTAATAATGCCTGAACTGCCATTTTGAGGTCTGCTGTTTCAATGAATGGTTTCAATTTCTTAATATAGCTCAGGTGAAACCGTACATTTCTAGCCAACGAGTTGATGTGTGATTGCATGTTAGGCTCTGGTCTAGTGTGATTCCTAGAGATTTGGTTGATTCTACAAAGTTCGGGGGTGCAGTTAAGTGCGGTGATCAAATTTGTCCATTCTTTTATAATGGGCGGGCTTTTGGTGGGGGATATTAGGAGGAATTCTGTTTTTTTTGCGTTTAGTTTCAGCTGATTGCTTGTTAACTATTGCATCGTCACCCTTAATGCCTTGTTCATTGTTTTGATCTCCTCCAAAGAAGAAATCCTAATGTAAATCTGAGTGTCATCATCGTACATGTGGAAAGAGATGTTGGCAAGGCGGAGTATATCCGTTAGTGGTTCCACATATAAGTGAATAGTGAAGCGGAGAGGGTTGAGCCTTGTGGAACCCTGATCTGAATGGGAGAAGATGCTGACAGGTTTTTATTCACCAGAAATCTTTGTTCTATTCCTCAAGTAGGACTTGAACCATTCTAGAATGTTGCCGAAAAACCCATCCTGTTTTCTAGACGTTCTAGCAACATATTGTGGTTAACTGTGTCGAACGCTGATGATAAATCATGAAGGATTAATAGACATGCTTTGTTTTGGTCCAGAGCGAGTAACTATGTGCAGTATTGCTGTTTCACTACTATGATTTGGTCTAAACCCCGATTGGCAATCGTCTAGTAGTTTAAATTTAGAGATGTGTTGGCTTAGTTGTTGATGAACACATTTTTCTATCACTTTTGTTGATAGGGGAATGTTGGATACTGGACGAAAATTGTTAGGGTCTGCGAGATTCTCTGTCGTTTTTTTATGATGGGAATGACTTGGCCCATCTTTAGACAGTCTGGGAAGGATCCTTGAGACAGGGAAGCATTGACTATCGATGTCAAACTGGGGATGATCGCCTGGTCGATGGACGGCACAAACTTTGCTGGGAGTGGATCGTTGTAGTGGTTGTTTGGGTTAATGGCCGATATGGTTTTAATGATGTCGTTGTGGTCATATAGTTTGAAATAGACCATTGAGCTTTGTTTTTGGGTACTGACTGATGGAGCAGTGTTGAATCACTTGGTTGTGAGGCCTCCAATGTGGATGCTGCTGTCCTGAGCTCACATTCCAAGAACTTGGCCTTAAATATAAAAAAAATTGAGAATTCTTCACAGCTAATTTGAAATTTTGTTGATTCTAGTGCAGATTTGGCCATTTTGTTCGGTTGATCTTTGACCAGTTCAAAGAGTTTCCAAGGTCTGTTTTAAGCATTCTCCAATTCTGACCTGAAGAATTCTTTTTTTGATTTGAGAATATTTTTGTTGTAGGAGCTTCTGGATTTTCTTAGCAGTTTTAGCTGTGGGGATGATTGTCATTGTCTCCATGTCCGTTCTGCTAGTCTCAGTTTACGCCTTTCTTCATTTAGTGCTCCGCTGAACAAGGGATTTTTATCTTTGTCCATAATTCATTTTAGTTTTAACTGCGCTATAGAGTCCATATTCTCTGACATCTTCGCATTGAAGTGCTCCGTGAGTTCGCTAGCGTTTGCCATATTTCTGGGAGGGGGAAGATCCCTCCTACACAGCGAAGCTAGCTTCTTGTTGTCCACGCTCTTTGTGATCCTAACCCATTGTTTGGGTTTGATTGGTTGAGTGAGTTTTTTCTTTATTTCTCCCGGAATTTGGAAAGTTATTATGTGATGATCTGACCAGTCGCAAGGCATGATTGAGGTTAAGTTCACAGCTTTTTCTTTGGAGATGATCCAGTCTAGCGTGGAGCCTTTCACATGTGTTGGAAGCATGCAAGCTTGTTCTAGGTTTTGATCTGCTAGGAACTCTTCGATTATGTTGACCTGGCTGTCATTAGAAACGTTCCAGTGGAGGTTGAAGTCCCCTAGGAATATGTCATTGGAGTGTGGGGTGGCGTTTGCTGTGATGATCTCCATTAGGTGGTTGATAAAAATTCATTCTTGCCTGGTGGGTGATAGAATGCATGGACCTTGCATAGGTGTTTCTCTGTATTTATTATGGAAAGTGCAAGGTATTCACATGAGCTAAGAGGGTCGGAAGGTAATGGAGTAACCAAGAGCTCCGAGCGATGAATGAATGCAATGCCCCCCCTTTTCTCTTTAGCCGGTCTAGCCTCACAATGGTATAGTTAGGGGTCACCAATAGATCCAAACATGGCGAGGAAGATTCTGTGAGCCATGTTTCAGTTAGGACCGCTATGTCGATCTCCTGACTCAAGATAAGATCAGCGATGTCTGATGCGTGATTCACTGCTGAGCGGCAGTTGATAAGTAGTCCTGTGAGCGGTTTCTGAGAATCCAGGATAGTGTCTTTATTCGAGGTGGTTAGCGTTATTCTCTTCAGGTTATTCATATTTAATTTTCTGTAACTGGGCCTGACTTCCCTCAAGGCGTTGATTGGGACTGAGCTGATTACATTTTCATCGTTCTGGTTGGATATGTTAGTTGTGGTCTGAGTCGTTTCATAGGATTGCAATAGGGCTTGCATTTCCTTGTCTGATAGATAACTGGGATGTTTGCATGGCCGATGTTGTCTGTTTGATAGAGACACTGGTGTATCTTTTATATTGTTATGTAGTGAGAGTACTGCCTCTTGAATACTCTTGAATTTAATGAGTGAGTTTTCTGTGAGGCGCGCGATATTCTTCAGATCAAGTATACCCTTAGAAATGGTTTGTAGTATGTTACTGGAATGTAGATTCTAAGTATCTGGGATCACTGCTGGTGCAGGGGGATGAGGGATGTGCTCAGGAGACTTGACGTTTGATTGTTTGGTAATTCACCATTTATTATCTTAGTGACCGTTATCTTAGGTACAGCATTATGCCTCTAGCTTTTCTTCTATCCGGGGGTGACCATCAGTCTTTTTATTAGATTAGGTGGTGAGCTCCTGCTGTCTGGTGAGTTAGATGTTAGGGGAGCGTTGAATGGTGGTTGGGTGGATGTAGTAGAATAATCTCCTTTGTTTTGTGGCATAGCAGGTTGTCTCGACTTTTCTCTGACTATTTTTTGGTGATTGTGACAATTAGCTCCTAGCATGGAGGCTGTCGTGATCAATCGTGCGGGAAATTGACTTTCGTTGCCGGATGGTGTTGAAGGATTTATGGTGATTGTTGGTGATTTGTCATTTACGTGTGCAGAGCCCCTGTCCGGCTCTGTTGCGTTTGTTGAGGAAGGATTTGACCTCTGAGGATCTGGTGACTTCCCATGTTCCACTCTCGGTGCTACTCGTTTGCGTTGTGTAATTGAATTCACGCAGGGACTTTGTTGGTTTCTCGGACAAGTGAAGTAATAGACTTGTTCTTTCAGAGTGGTGAAGTATTCGTCAAATTTGTTTAGATCCTTGTCCTTTGCTTGAATGAGTCCAGTACCGTTTCTATAGATTGTTTTATTCAGTGCAGCTCCTAGTCTATGAGAGGGAGCGATCGATAGCTTAAAACCGTATGGTATGTTTTTTGTTTCTTGTGTGTTCAATAGTTTTGTTATGGTCTTGCGCCATTTTTCTGGCTTTCTTTTGAAGAATATTAGGTCATTAACTAAGATGCCCTTTTTCATGCTGAAGTACGGGTCTGAGATCAGTGTCTCAGTGTTTTTGTTCATTAAGTTGTGCTTAAAAGCTTTAGCTGAATTCCTGGATATGTTCGGGGGGTAAATTATATTGTAGGAGTTCCTTCCTGCTGCTTTTAACTCTCCTGCCATTTTTTTTTCTTTTTACCTTCTTACTTTTCTTATTCTCTTTCTTTTTTCTCTCCCTTTTTTTAATTATTTTTTTGTTTTTATGGTCTGGCTGATAACTGATTGTGAAAATATGTCTGGGATCCCTCGTGAATTGGCTATAGAGAATTGATTGGGCAGACCAAATTGACTATTCCAATATGGCTGCTTATTTTCTCTCTGTGGAAATCCTACTTTTTTTGTAGTCCTGTTTTTGTTTCTGGATCATTTGTTGTTGGTCTTCTTTCCCTTTCGTCACACATCAGCCATTTTGTACAATACCAAGCCTTAGGGAAATGGCCAATATTCAAGGGACCGAGGTTGGTCCTCTTTCCTTTTTGTTATTCTTTAATCATTCTTTATTCCTTAGTTACTGTTATATTATTTATTTATTTTACCTCTCATGCCAATTTTAACGAGGAGACTCCTCGGTTTCCTGGGAGTGTTGGGGTGGGTGGGGGCATGTCCTCCCTCTCCCCCTCCTGCCTCGGAGCCGTTCCCCAGAACCGGGGAGCGCCGCCCATTATTTTCCCCTGCCGTGCCTCAATTGGCTTCCCCTCCAACTCCGCGTCTTACCTCCTTGCACGGAGTGGAGCACGGAAGCTTCAGGAGAGCTTCAGGGGTCTGGCATGCTGAACGGAGCCTCTCTCTGTGCTCCTGACGTGCCTCTCGGCTTCCCCTCCCACTCTGCGTCCTACCTCCTTGCACGGAGAGGAGCATGGGAGCTTCAGGGGACTGGTGTGCTGAAACAGAGCCTCTCTCTGTCTGTTTCCTCCATGGACTCCGCTTCTCTGGCCGGTACGTATGACATCATGTTCTTCCTTAGTTTTAGCAAATAGAAGTACATCGTCCTGGAATGCAACTACACCTTCAATACCATTGAGAAGATGAAACATGATTCTCTGAAAAACTGATGCCGCCGAGGCAAGCCCAAACAGCATCCTGCAATATTGAAAAGTACCGACTGGTGAAACAAATGCAGTATAATATCTGGACTCTGGCTCTAATACAACCTGGTGGTAAGCCGAGGCAAGATCAAGTTTGCTAAACCTTTTCGCACCTGACACAGAAACCAATAGATCAGTTATCTTCGGAAGGGGATGGGAGTCAACCCATATAGCCATAGTCAAGTTGCATAGATCAACGCAAATTCGAAGTTCCCCATTCGTCTTACGAGCAACCACCAAAGGCGACAACCATAAGGATGATTCAATTTGCTCGATGATGCCCATATCACATAGCTTCGCCTAACTCTTTTTCTAAATCTCCTCTTACAGAAAAAGGTACATTTCTAAGTTTGTCCTTAACCTTAATCTTCTGTTGGAAACCCTTTATAGTTTCCAATTTTTCAGAAAACACTCTGGGGAAAGACATACAGATTTTCTCTACAGAAGGGTCAGATACAGAGTTCACTTGTGACACTCCCACAACAGAGACTTGGTCAGAAGTACCTGTTCTCAAAATCATTTTGAACAACCCCTGGTGAAACCAGCCCAAAATACATAGCCCTTTGATAGCAACATAAACTTTGCCAAAAATCTTCCTCCACCTGAAAACAAGAACATCTTAAAAAAATCCTGAAAGTTCAATGCGATGTCCCTCGTAGAACACAGGAGCTCGATCGGGCGGTTCAAGCTACCTTCCAGGCCATAGATCGTCAAACAAGTCTTTAGGGATCATTGTTATTCTTGCTCCAGAATCAACCAATAATCTAACGTCTACATCCCCAATAGAGATGTTTACATAAGGATCAACACAGTTGGAAGGATCGCCTGATTATAAATTGTTGTCGGTGACAACCATTATCATGTCTTGTAGATCCTCTTGCAATTTATCTAACTGGTTCTCTACTGTATCTTCTATCAGGTTGGCCACAACAGGGCTGTTTTTGTTGACTTGTTTCCCTTGACTCTGGCAGACCTTGGCGAAAGGCCCTATTTTGTTTCAAATTCTGCAAGTTACATTACGTGTTGGACAAGGTTTGCCAGTTTTAAAGTGAGGTAAGTTTCCGCACCTAAAACAAACATTAGCTTGTTTGAAAAACACCTTTTCTGTCTTTGCAGTTGACCTGGTGCTAGGATCTTTAAGAGAACCTTTGACCCTTTGCCTAACCACATTGACAACTTCAGGTTTACGATGCTCTAATTCTTTTACAGACAACTGTGAGGTTTCAATACTTTTAGCTATTCATAAGGTCTCTTCCAGTGAAGGATTATGTAAAGACAATAATTTTTGTTGAATGGCTTTGTTAGAACAACGACAAATAAACTGATCGCGTACCAATTGATCAGTAAATAATTCAAACTGGCAGTCAGCAACTAACCTTCGAAGAGCTGACACATAAGTTTCAACATTTTCCCCAGACAACTGTTTGTGCACAAAAAAATGTGTATCTCAAGACAACCATACTTGGTTGAACATCAAAACGTTTTTCTAATTTCTTAACACATAAAGAAAAATCATCGTGGATCTGAGCGTCACCTTCCTCTAAATTAGGTAAATGCTTAAAAATTGAACGTCCCTCAAAAGCCAAGGAATGTAAAAGTAAAAAATAATTCCGCTCAGGACAAAACCTGGAAGCACCTATGGCCCCCAAATAAGTCTCAAAAGCGTCGAACCAATTCTTCCAACAAACAGGTGGTTCCCCAGGTGATTCCAAAAAAGGTGGAGGGGGCTATACAGATTGTATAACTGCTAACACTATATTCTAAACATATGAGGAGCAAAAATGTAAATGAGGAAGAATACCAACAGAGAAAAAAAAACTTTTAATGAATAAAGCCAAGGATAATGTATACAAACTTGGATGCAAATACAACACAACAAAACGGCCTTAAAACAACACAAAAAACTCTGGAGGGTTAACCAAAATGTGCATACACTGTAGATGTAACTGAGTCCATGCAATTCAATAAAATTGAAAAACAAAGGTCGTTATCTGATGCGCCTTCTCAAAAATGCCGTGCGAACCGGTGAAAACACAGTTGAAATAACGCTGATACTTGAAAAAGCGTCAACTTAATTTCCTTTGATTGGAAACCGTGCATATTGGTGAAAATCCATGATATGCACAAGGAAACATCCCACAAAAGGACCGATGAATACTGACAAAGCCATGCGTGTCGGCGATGACACGCTGGGGAGAATGTTGAAGAGGATTTCTAGGATACGTTGCTGCTTAGATACGCATACAGTATAAACATTTTCTTGTAGAGAAATTGTGACGTGTGTGTCGGGGGTGACACACTGTGTAAAGAGCGTTGCTAGGAGACGCAGGTAGCTTAAAGGCTAAAGCGATCTGGATTGTACAAGCCAATGTAGGCCGCACATGCTCAGCTTTGCTTAGTGTGGAAGCTGTGTAAAGAGCGTTGCTAGGAGACGCAGGTAGCTTAAACACTAACATGATCCGGATTGTACAAGCCAATGTAGCCGGCACATTTGCTTGGTGTGGAAGCATGTACGCGTGTTACAGGAAACCAAGAAGGCACCGCGAAATAGGCAGCGTTGAAAGCAGGTTTTCCCCTGTTATAGCGGCGAAAACCAAAAGTACTTGCGTGAAAGAAGAGCCAGTGACAAAGTCCTCTTTTTGGACCGGGCGCGTCAATTCATCGATGTCCTCGAACAAATCCTAGGAGCACTCGAAGAAACCGGCACAAAAACACCCTCAAAGGCTGGAGGCAATGACCCGAGACGAGGCTCGTTCTTGTGTGGGTACTGGCAGCTCTCATCCCATCCTCGTCGCCAAAAGGAGATGTGTAGCATTGGCAGGAACGACTACACGCAGGAAATGCAGGTAAGTGGAGTTTATTAGATTTAGACGTAAACAGAGCTGCCTGAGAGGAGGACGCAGACTCCGCAGCAACGATCCGCTCTTTCTTCAACTGCCGAGCACCACCCACATCGAACCGACCCACAACATTCCAAGTTCCTTTCTGCCGTTCAGGTTAAGGAATAATCGAAACGGCAGAAAGGAATATTACACAAGACAGTGCCCACTACACTTAGAGCATGTTGCAAACTGTGTGGGTAGGAAACCCTCCGGATGCACAGCAACGTGTGGGTGCGCCTCTCCAATCAGTGTTAGGCAAGCATTACAGGAGCTGCTTTTCTTAACCTTAATTAGCCTGTAGCGACAGACTATGGTAGCCGGCTTCTTAAAGTTCGCTGGTGCATACGGCCTTTTCGGAGTTAGTTTATGTAGTGCTGGCATGCCGATATGCATCTAACTAGCAGTAGAAGAGTCAGACCGATTGGGACCCTTGGGGATCGGGAAGCCCCTGTGTAGCACCTTCCTGTGCGCATTTTAGACTATAGCAAGCACATGGGAGTGTAGATAGGGTGGAGTCTTAAAATGCTGCTCAAAAGCCATAGTCATACATCTGGTACAAGAGGTTGGCTGTTCATTTGTTTTATTTTGCATACTACAATGTTTATGTTGTTTTCAAACATTGCTCTCCAGATTCCAAGATGAGTTTTGTACAGTTTCAGCAGTCTGTAATAGGCAGCCTTGTTGCAGTTGAGCAGGCAGGTGTTCCTAGAGTCAGAGTGCTAGAGGATGTAGCTAAATTGGCAGATCACCACTTTCCTGAATACATCCTCCAACACCCAAAAAAGACTTTCCATGTCGGAGATGTAGAGTCTTTGCCCAAAGAGGAGTATGGAAGGAGAGTCGTATGTATTGCCCCAAGTGTGCTTCTAATCCTGGCCTATGTGTGCCCACATGTTTTAAATTGTACCATAAACAACTCAATTACTAGGAGCAACTATCAGATTAAAAGGGAACTGACTGTTGTCTGTATTGCTATATATTATCTGCTAGATATCTGGTTGTCAGTAGTTTGATGGGATTAGTTATACCTGTTGTATATGCAGTCATAGTTGGTATTTCATATTCTACCAATAGGTTGGTTCTTTCTATTAAAAGAAATGTGCTGTTCTTAGTTGGATGTTTTCTTTTTTCCTGTATGTGCTTTGTGTGTGTAATTTGTTCATTGTTGTAGTGTTTTACAAATGAAAGTGGTGTGGAGCTTAATGGTGATGTCTTAGTAGCATTTAGCTGAAAGTGTGTGTGGACTGGTGTTTCACTGGCATTTAGGTGGTGGTGTGTGTGGCTGGTATCTGGCTCGCAGTGTGTTTGAACTAGTGTTTTGCTAGCAGTGTATGTGTGTAGTGATTTGCTGCTGGTCACTACACAGTCACTGGCAGCCAAATGCCAGTCCACACACACCACCAGCCAAATGTCAGTCCACACACTCTACCAGCCACCAGGTGGTGTGATTGCTGTGTTTGAACTGGTGTGTGGCTGGCAGATAACAGCCACACACACTGCCAGGCAGATGCCAGTTCAGACACAGCAATCACACCACCTGGTCGCTGGCGGAATGTGTGGATTAGCATTTGGCTGGCGGCGTGTGGACTGGTGTTTGGCTGGTGGTGTGTGTGGCTAGCATCTGGCTGGTGGTATGTGTAGTGACTTGCTGCTGGTCACTACCCATGCACTGGCAGCCAAACATCAGTTCACCCACTCCGCCAGCTGCCAGGTGGTGTGTTTGCTTTGTCAGTCCTGTGGGCGCATGAAAGTGATGGGCTCTTGAATGGCACCGCATGTTTATTGGCGGTGTGAATGGTTTTGTGTGTGATGCATGAAAGGTGTGTGAATGGCCTGTAATGGGTGCCTTGTGGCTTTGCAGCTCACAAGCTGTAAAATCCCTGGCTCACTCTTACAAAATTTAACTTATTGTATTAACAGTGATTTCTAGGTTTTCTTTTTCGTGAAATCCTTTGGTAATAAAATTTACATTTTGAACCTTTCAGGTTGCCAAATCCAACCAGTATGTGTGTGTATTTGAGTAGTAGATGGTTGTGCAGTAAAATTTGTCTTTTCTGTCTTTCACTATCAGGGTGTACATTGTCTCTGGGAGAAACCTACCAACCACAGAACTGTTTTGTAAACTAGACATCAGAGGGCTCCAGGATGGTATGTCTCAAGAGTATCCCACAAGGTTTTCTTACCCAATGATTGAAGCTTGGTTATAAAATGTGTATCATGTAACTTGTTCTATTAAAATAAAAAATACATCCTTACCATTTAAAATAAATGAAATCAAAATTACATAATGTATTATAACAAAGTGTTTACATTTAAGATCATTAAAAATGTGTAATTTAATTGATAAAGTAATAAATGTAATATTTAAAATATGAGAAATAACCAAAAATAATTTTAGTATTGGCATTCATGAAAACATGCTTAATTAAAGTTTATGTTTTTAACACATTATTTTCTCATTTTCTCTAAGTGATGGTAGTGTTCATGTTATTCCTTGCCTCCTCTGATTTCTATTAGGTTATGTTGCAATACCAGTAATTGGCCATGTATGCTGCCTAGCTTACTCCACTGTTTGGCTGAAGATGATTTGAGCCTTTTTTGTGACCAGTACTACTGTAGTAGAGATTGATGTAACATTTGTGAATTACAACTGTCTTACTCATTTGTGGGCGTATTTTACTACTCATAATGTCTGGTGATAGCTGCACTGTCAAACCAGGCCTAAACATATTTAAATGGCTTTTAAAAACAACATTCTTACTTTCTACATTCTGTCCCATGATACTTTTGGCATCACAATATTTTTGCAACAATATTTGTGTCTTCCAATATTTTTGCAACAATATTTTGGCTGAGTACTGTGCATGTTGTATCACAATTAAGTTTGATTCTCTCAACTCTCTTGGGATGAATCTGGGCATTGACAATTATATGAAGGGTTATCTGCAACTGATTTCATGGAATATCACAAGTTTGAGAACATTTATTAAACAGTTTGGATGTGTGCTATTCCAAGAGACATGGGTGACTCAAATTTTTTCCAGATAGATTACAGTGTTTTAGTAGATTGGGCATTCCATCTGTCAAATATTGGGCAAAGGATGGGCTGTCAATTGGGCTTTCTGTAACTTTACATTTTAGTGTCAATACAGTAAATACTGATAGTAGCAAAATTCATGCCCATGAAATGATCTTTGAATTGGAGATTATAGTCTTATTGATACATTTATATAGTAATTGCTTTTTTGGTACTTGTTCGATTCATTTTTGCAAAATTACATCTATGTTTAGGTTAGGTTGAGACCAGTGAAAGGAATTAGGGGCCAGATGTATGGCCATTCACTTTCGCGAGTCACAAATTGCGTCGAATTGAGACTCGCAATTTGTGACTCGCTAAAGTGAATGTACAACAGTGTCTCAGACCCTGTTTGCGATTCCCAATGGGGTCGCAAATTGCATGCCTCATCAATATTCATGAGGCAAGCGCAATTTGCGACCCCATTGGGAATGGCTAGCACTCCCAGGGATGGTGGCCTGATGGGTTCAGCAGACCACCATGTCTGTGACTGCTTTTTAAATAAAGCAGTTTTTTTTTTTTAAATGCAGCCCCTTTTCCTTAAAGGAAAACGGGATGCATTTAAAAGAAAAATGAAACTTTTCAGTTTCATTTTTTAAGGGCAGGCAGTGGTCCCTGGGACCACTGCCTCATCTTAAAAAATATTTTTGTAAACACTCACAAAGGGGAAGGGGTCCGGAGCTCTAAGTTTAGGCCAAGCATCTACCAGACCGATATCACTTACGAACTTTTTAAATGCCCTCATCGAATGTGGTTTCTGCCCCTTACTGAAAATTCCGAATGTCCCTGGGGCCCCTCTAGGTCCATTAAGGTTTAGATCTCCACATATGGTGCAGGCCAGGATGGTAATTCATTAGACAGAAAGTGCAGTAGCACTGGGTCATCTAACACTGGAGCGTAGACTGAACATAATGTAAATGAACCAGTTCTATGTCTACATTCCAGTATTACCCATCTACTATTCTTATCCACGGCCTTCCTACCTGGATTGATGGCGCAGCCTTTTATGAGGACCGCAACACCCTTAGTCTTCACATCTTGTGTAGTATAGGCTGCTACCTTCGGCCCCAAGGATTTAAGTAGATTGCTGTCATTCCCAGCGGTATGTGTCTCCTGGAGACAATAAACATCTGCCTTTAATACTTTGAGATCTTCCTGAATCCTCCTCCTCTTAGCACTATCGTTAAGCCCGCAAATAATAATAGAAGTGATGCATACTTTAGCCATTATTCGAATAGAACGTTTCATCCAGCTGTATTACCTTATCAGAGTCAATACAGATACTGTACTGGCCCTGCAAGCATTCAAATCCAATCTTCCTTACAGATTGTTCTCTAGCCTTTAATATCAACAAAAAATAGCACAAATCATAAACAACATACTTCAGCTGCAATTTATACTTCACCTTACCACCATGAACCCCCCCTACCCTGCCCCCCCCTGACTTCCCGACACCCCCTCTCCAACCCACCCTCCCTCCCCTGCCCTTAGAAGCAGCCGGACCCATAGGGTCTGAGTGATGGAGATAGGAAGAAATACCGCAGCTCCCCCCCAAGCTCCTTCCGCACCCTATCAAACCAATATATCATATAAAGAGAGGAAGAGAAAAAACCACCCTGCCTGTGTGGCCTTTTACTTTTCAACAAAAACTCATTTAAATTAACCAATTAAGTACATTAAGGCCTCATACATTTCTTTTATCCAACCAGGCTTGATCTAGGTACTCTCTAGCTTGGATTTCTGAGGTAAAAAATTTAACAGACCCTCTTACAATTGTCTTCAGCCAAGCGGGGGCAAGCAAAAATGCTTCAAATCCCGCATCCTGAAAGGGCTTAATTAATTGCCGTAGTCGCCTTCTACGCTCCACAGTAACGTGACAAAAATCAGGGCGTACAAAAAACGAAGACTCTTTATACTGCCTTCTAGCCTCAGGCCGAGCTTTCTCAAATATAGCTTGTCTAAGCATATAATTGCCAAAAAAAAACAGAATGGCCCTTGGTTGGTTTAGATCTCTACCAGAATTTTTATGTCGAGTAAATGGGAACCGGTGGACCCTCTGGATTTCCCGTTCCCAGTCCCACCCCGTGAGCTCAGGGAAAGCTTCCATAAGGAGATCTAAAATAAAAGAACGAATGTCTTCCCCTTCCAAGCCTTCTTTTATCCCAAGAAAGCGGAGGTTATTCCTCCTCAGCCGGTTCTCCACATCATCCAGCTTCCACATAGCGTCAGTGAGCAGAGCATCGTGAGATTTTGTTTCCTCTTTTACATCAGACAGCTCTTTTTCGACCACAGTAGTTCTCTCTTCCAAAAAGTTCATCCGTTCGCCAATCTCTGCACAGGCTTTGCCGACTTTCCGCACTGCACCCTCCAGTTTCTTTGAAGCATGTCTTGCCTTCTTTCCATCTGCCCGAGTCTCAGCACGATGTTACTTTATAGATTCCAAAATCATACACAGAGCAGAGTTCATATCGGCTGTTCCCTTAGCCTGGGGTGCACCGGGGAGCTTTCCGTCTGTTCGGTTGCCAATCCTGCAGATCCCGTAGGTCCAATTATCCTTGTGTGGGGGTAATCCCACTTCAGGCCAGCTAGTCGCCTTCCCTTGTTTTTCTGAGTCTCAGTGTGACCTTTAGTCCCTTTAGAATTCATCCGATATTTCTGTCGCTTCAAGGCAATATCGGGTGCTTTAAGAGTGCTAGAGCCTGACGAAGATATACTATCATCATTTTCGCTGTGATCTGAGTCAGATACGCCTGATAATGACTCCTCAGTAAGTGAAAAAAACTTGTCTGTGCCATCGGAGAAAATATCACCAAGTTCTTCAAGACCTGTGGTACCTACCACCCCCCCCAAAGGCTCCATCAGGTAGGGGTGATAGCCCACAGAGTTGGGGGTCAGGCAAGACTCTGGTATCATCGTTCCCGTTGATGCCATATTCCGTTTCCATCCAGGCACCTTTAATATTCATATCCTTCTCCTCCCGAGCTTCCGTATGTATTAAAGGGGTTTCCCCCATGACATCCCCCAGACATACGCTCAAACTATGGTCAGCTATCTCCGAGCCAGAATTACCAAGGAGTTCACAAGCAAGCTCCTGAGTGCCATCCCTGGTTTAAAAAAATCAGTAATAGCAGGTTGGGGTGGTACAGAAAGCACATTTGGGTTATCCCCCTCTAAGGCTACGACCCCTTCTTCCATTGCTTTCATATTTATCGCTTTCCGCCCAACAGTGCGCTCAGTCTGATTCCTCCGTCTCTGGCCCCTCCACTGTCCATGAATTTAGGTTCATATAGACCTATTACGTTGCTAAATAGCGACGCCTAATTATACTCCAAAATCCTTGCTTCGCGCTTGAACTCTGTGATGCATCATCTTGTCTCGGTTTGGCAGCATGGATTTATACAAGGAAGGGGAACTGTAGATCATGTTAGGAGGGTAATTGCACTTTTTGATGCCACTGAGGTCTCTACAAAGCCTATGGGGGTAGCTTTTTTTAGATGCAGAGAAGGCCTTCGACAGGGTGTCATGGAGCTTTCTATGGAAGACCCTCGAGGCTAATGGCCTTGGGGATTCATTTGTGAAAGCAATACAGGTTTTGTATGTCAACCCTATAGCGCGATTACGAATTATGGGGGAAGAGACGCCGCCATTTTCAATCAGTAGGGGGACAAGACAGGGATGTCCAGCCTCCCCCCTGTTGTTTGCCCTATATATAGACCCCTTTCTTAGACGACTGGAGGCCTCCGCAGATATTATTCCGGTTAGCTTGCAGGGCTGGGATACCAAGTTACTGGCCTATGCCGATGATGTGGCTATAATTACATCTGACCCTGATCGGGCAATGGCTGCGGTGGAAAGCATTGCGGAAAACTTCGGGTGCCAATCGGGCTTTTTATTGAACAAGGCTAAAATCCAGATCGTGATAAATAGATTTGCTACAGGTATGGATAACAGGATTGTGGAAAAAGCCGTTTATTTAGGCATTAATATTACGGCGAAGGTGGAAGATATAGTGGATCTGAATATTACCCCTATAATGGGGAAAATTAAGAACGATCTTCAACGCTGGGATAATTTGAAGCTGTCAATAGTGGGGAGATGCAATCTCATCAAAATGATGATTCTGCCAAAACTTTTTGTATATTTTTCGCGCGATCCCTTTGGAAATTCATAATTTTTGGTTTAGACAAATGGAGAAGGAGGTAGCTAGGTTTATCTGGTCCTATCGAAAGACCAGGAGAGCCAATGTATTACTATCCTTACCTAGGAATAGAGGGGATGGGGGCTTCCGCATTTTAAGTTATATTATCTAGCAGCTTCATTTCAATATTACTGGCCTCTCTTTGGCGTTAAAGAAAAGGATAACGATGATTCTTGTCATGTGCTGTCAATATATGAGATATTAATTGGAGCTCGGGCTAACGGCTGCCTCTTGAAATTTTATGAAGCAAGTTATTTAAAAAAAACGCGATTCAAGGTATTAATCAAGGCTTTTCGTAACTGGCAGGCGTAAGGAAGAAACTTGGGGTAGGTAGGTTTAGCCGGTACTCTCCTATGATTGGGAATGATCACCTGCCAATGGCATTACAAGATGCGTGTTTGGCAAGATGGGGGAAAGGTGGTTTATACAGGATAGGGGACCTTCTAGCTGGGGACCAGATAGTTTCTTTTGAAGTAGTTAGGGAACGGTTCGGTATTGTCCCCTGGTATTTTTTTAAATTTTTGCAGCTGAGAGATTTTCTGTTTAAAAAAGCTGGTGGTGCGGTAGGCTTTGGGCAGGTACCCCTAATGGAATTGCTAATTAGTAGCTCGGGATCTTCAATTGCACAAATATATAGATGACTGCTGGAAGGAGTACCAGATGATTTAGATAAACATAGGTTGAGATGGCAGGATAAGCTAGGGGTTACGGAATCCTGTTTTTTGAGATCATTAGAACTAGGGGACACTGTATTGTGCTCCGCCAATTTGCGGTCCCAACATTTTAAGACCTTATTTGATCTTTATATAACGCCTGCGAAAATTGTTAGATGGGGTGGAACGGAGGGGACTTATTGTTTTAGATGTGCAACATTTGGTGCGGATTTAGTGCATATCTTTGCCCTCACATAGAACCTAGAGGTAGTGAAATATCAGGTTTTTTACAGCAGGTGTTAAATGAAGAAGTTCCTCTGACACCTCAGCTGATGTTATTAGGTGTAAATGATTTAGAGGGGAACAATGGGGTAGAACTCATCTTTATAGCAATGGCAGTTCTTCGGCTTTGTGTCGCCTCAGACTGGCTTGATCCACAACCTCCAACCTTTCAGCATTGGAAGGGACGTTTTTTTGCATATATATAATTTAGAAAAGGCACTCTATGAAAGGAGAGTCAGAAAGGGTAGGATTAAAGGGAATAGGATCTGGGGCCCTTTACTTCCTGGATTACAACTCTTATATAATTGGAATTTTTTTGTCTATTGGCAAAATGTGAAGTAGGGTATAAACAGATTTAATCTGTTTTGAAAATATAGCGTTTATATTATGTTATTTTCTAGCCTATGATTCACTGTTATATCTGAGTAATGTATTAACTGACTGACCCTTATCTTAAATGAAATTGTGTTTTTTTTAGTTTTTTTTATTTCGGTTGGATTGTATTAATATGTGACTTTCGCTGCATTTACACTGTTTTATCGAAAAATATATATATATATATTTTTTTAAAAACAGACTCTGAGAAGGTCATGTCAAATATGGCAAAGTCTTCAGAAAAAGTTTGCTTTAGTGACATAACGATCAGACCTTGAGGATATTTTCCTTAACTGTCAGCTGTATATCAGCTGCTTTTAGTATGCACCTTAGCAGGAAGGCTCTGAAAACTAAGAGCATGTGTTTTGTGAGGTTCCCGTAATAAAGCTATCAAGCTTCTTCATACTGTCTTGAAGAGAAAAGTAAAAAATTGTGTTGTTGTAAATTAATTATAGGAATAGTGTAAACTACACATCAGGGTTAGGAAATAGAAAAGACTTTAAGAGTCGCATATTGAAAGACATGTTCAACTATTGTGTTATAAATGACACCTCTCAATTTTAGAAAATTGTAAGTAAGCCGGTGTAACATATTTAAGAGGATTTCACGATGGGTGCAAATGTAAAGCAGATACTTCAACAAAATATGTAATTCGGCATGTCCAAGTAAATGTTTAACTATTTTCACAAAGAAGTTGTCCCTGCCACTGTTTGTAGCCCGCCCTAAAAAGAAATCACCAGGACCTGAAGGAGGTCTTGTGGGTAGCTACACATTTTATATTGAGTAATGGTGCCATTTGTTTTGCAGTTTTTCCCTGAACTGACGAGGAAAATAATGACAGCATGCTGAGGTGAACTGAAAATTGTATCCACCTTTAAAAAGGGCTTTGGAAAGGATGCAGATTGGATTGCTCCTTCTACATCTATCTTATTGATTGCTCTGTGAGGACGTTGGGTAGGATTTTAATGATGCATCTCCAGACCAAAGTCTCTGAACTTTTGAAACTGTCAGAGGCAAAACATGGTTTCAAACTAGGTCTGGGAGAATGGATCAGCAATGGAATCATCATCTATCTATGGAGAACTATGCAAATTTTCTTGTGGGCTCCTTACACCTGAACTTCAATAATCTTTTAACAGTTTTCATTGTGTCAGCTGTGCCAGGCTATCAGTAATACTTAAATGAAAATGGTAAAAGTAGTGTTGAGAAAGGTAGCATAGAACACTTTCAGGATTGGGATAAAACAACCTCCTATACTCTGGTAGGTGGATGGTGCAGTTCTTTCCTCTAGGACTGGAATTGTGCTTAAGCCCTTAGTACAAATGTTAGTGGCATACAATGCAAAATATCTCTCTATTGCATTAAATGGAACTGGAGGTTGTATGTAAAAATAGTGAGTACACAAATATTGCCCAATATATATATATATATATATATTAATAAGAATAGTGTGTACAAAAATATTGCCCTATAACAATTAAATATATATATATATATATTTATATATATTCCCCCAATGAATCCGCAAGCGAAAGAAGATTCTCGAGCCACTCTGGTAAGGGGGTAAAGTTCTTTATTCGGCAGCACAAAGACTCGTTTCGACCACGGATGTGGTCTTGATCACATGACTCCCAGCCGGGATCATGGAGTTTTAAAGGGGTACATTGTAACATCAAACATGACGTGTGTGATTGGACATAGAAAAAAGTGTGTACACACATAACCTTCTATAATTCAAATGGTCTCTAGTATAGTGCACGGTACATTTACTACAAGTAGCAGAATTACGTTCGGTCACAATAAACATTTAATTTAACTGAATTCAATTCTATTTGTCTTAATGGCTGTCTCAATAAAGTGAGGTCTCAGTGGACAACTTTAGTGATGCTCGGATCCAAGGACGAATTAACAATTGGATTGTAACATGTGGTGTTTCTTATGCAGAGTTGCAGTGAAACAACCTCAATTCATTTAGTGCAGTGCATCATTTGTCGGGGTCAAAATATACAAATGAACAGGGTATAGTACCCCTACGTACATGTTCAATTGGGGACAATATAGATGAATTCACGATTAGCATGCTAAGTGACAAAAAAGGTATTATAACAGAGACATCAAGGTATAGTACCCATATAGCGTAAGACGAGCTCTAATAAGCGAATTCAAATAGACCTTGGTTGATTAGGTTACTGGGGACGAAGAGTGTTCACTGGAATAACAATGCGCCTCTGTGCTCATCATTATAATTCAGGTGATTACGATGGGATCCTGGATCCAAGTCAGTCAATACCTAGAACATAATACAACAAAAGAATGTGAATCATTGTGACCATTTACGACTGTGTTATAAATATAAATGGATCTTCGGTACATGACACAGGCTCAAAGGTAAATAACCTACAAACATACATAGAAGGCCTGGAATAGTGGTGATAAGAGTGCAGAGGGGTGGTGGTAAGAGGAAAAAAGAAGGTAAATGGAGGGCAGGCATACAAAACAATAATCAGAAGATATAGAACAAGGTGCAGGTTTACAGATGAGAATGTATTTCCTCATCAAAATTCAGGCCGCTAGGGAATTTAGTACCAGACTGAAGAATAAATCGGGATTCCAGTTTGCATAAAGACGCAATTCTGTTACCTCCTCTCTGGTGTACCAAGACTGTATCAAGTCCAAAAAACTTGGCTTTGGTCCAGTCTCCGTGTTTCTCAGCAAAATGCTTGGCAGTACTGTAACTAAAGTCTAGGTTGGTAATGGCTCTCCAACGTTCCAGTATGCGTTTTTTACCGCAAATGTGGTGGAGCCTATGTACCATAAATTGCATGGGCAGGTTACCACATACACCACGTAATCTGTGCTGCATGTGATAAACTTAGGGATTATCCAGCGTGTACCTACTCTCTCTAGTGTAACCTCAGTCACATTCTCACTGTTCCTACAGGCTTTGCATTTACTGCACTTGCGGAATCCTTTAACCTGTTTGAGCCAACTGGTATCTTTAGCAGCAAGATGGCTTTTGACTAAAAGATCCTTTAAGGATGCATTTCTCTGATAGGTTATTGATGGGTTGGTACCTACTCTGTTGCGTAGAATGGGGTCTTGTCTAAGTATTCCCCATCTATTCTTGAGTATTCTGCGCAACTGCCCTGCCTGACTACTAAACCTAGTGATGAAGCGTATGGGTTGCTGTTCCTGATCTTTGGAAACTCTGGGGTTGGGTGGTTGGAACAATACCTCCTCTCTACTTTGGTTTTCTACTCGGGTATCTGCTTGTTTCAATGCTCTATCCGGGTAGCCTCTGGCTTTAGAGCGTTCGACCATCCCATGTTTGGTACGTTGCTAGCTCTCCATCGTGCTGCAGTTGCGCTTTGCCCTTAGAAACTCACTATAGGGTATCTCCCAATGGAAACATGGGGGATGGCAGCTCGAAGCATGTAAAATCGAGTTGCCTGCTGTCTCCTTCCTATAGAGTTCAGTGTGGATCATCCCATATTCTACGAACAGTTTCAAATCTAGAAATTCTACGCACTTCTTGCTGTGATGCATGTTAAATTTAAGATTCAAGGCATTTTCATTCATAGTATTGACAAACAATTTCAACTTATTTTCATCGCCCTCCCACAGAAAAAAGATGTCATCTATGTACCTTACCCACGATTTCACATTGTAGATCGAATATTCAGTGTTCTCATTCCAGAGCACCTGCTTTTCCCACCAGCCCACCAACAAGTTGGCGTAGCTGGGAACGAAGCAGGTGCCCATTGAAGTCCCCTGGAGTATTCACTTTCAAACATAAATACATTTTCCTTTAAACATAGCTCAATCATTGCCAAGATCATATGCGTGTGTTCAAGCAAATGTAAGCTGCGGGTTTTGAGAAAATATTGGCAGGCCTTCAGGCCATCGTGGTGCCTAATGCTCATATAAAGGCTCTCCACATCAAGACACACTAGCCAGTGATTTTCTTTGATGGTAACGTTGTGTATTTTCTGTAAAAAGTCTTTTGTGTCTCTTATGTATGATTTGAGTCCAGTAACGAAAGGGAACAAAAAATGATCTACAAAGATCAAGGTATTCTCCAAGAGGCTATTTTTTGATGAAACTATGGGTCGACCTGGTGGTTCTCGGGCATTTTTATCTATCTTGGGTAATAGATAGAGTGTAGGTGTGGTAGGTGATTCATTAAGGAAATTTCTTCTCATCCCAGCTTAACAAATGTTTGTCATGCCACCCTTGTATCAGTGCAGTGTACCTTTGGCTAAGGTTAGTGAGATATGATTCGTGTACTTTGGCATAACACGCTTTGTCGTTAAGTTGGCGATATGCCTCCTGTGTGTACATCTTCCCTGTCATTAACACTACATTTCCCCCTTTATCGGAGGGCTTGATAATAAGATTGGTATCCTTTCGAAGATTTTTAACAATCTGCCACTGCTCTTTGGTCATATTTGTACTGGGTACTGGGTAGTGTTTCCTAGATCAGTTTGAGTAGATCGTGTGCAACTAGATCGCTAAAAATATCTATATTGTCTTTAGCTGTGGACGGTACAAACTTAGATGCAGCCCTAAAGAGGGTAGTATCTGCCTCTTCGGTCTCTAGAGTCTAGACCAAACATGCTGGGAATCTCAACTATGTGTGTGGGGTCGAATGGATCGCCATGTTCATTGGTAAAAGCAGGTTGGCTAGGATGGCTAAGTTCCTGCATGGTTTTAAGGATTGGGATGTTTAAGGATCTTCGATTGCTAGAGTCTGTCTGGTCTTCGATGTATCTGATTGCAAAGTGGGACGAACGATTTCTTTGTTGCGCAGTGCATGTAATTTTAACAATTTTAACTTGCGCTCAAATTTGTAGAGATCAACTCTCGTTTGGGCATAATCAAAGCCAGTGTCAGGACAGAAAGATAAACCTAGTTGTAACACTTTCTCTTCTTTGTCACTAATAACCCTATCAGAAAGGTTAATTACCGTGAGATGCTGTATTGTCTCTGCCATTAGGTTTTCTTTGCTGTCTCTGCCATTAGGTTTTCTTTGCTGTCTATATATATATATATATATATTTCAGCACACCCGTTTTTGTCGATAACAGGCTCTAACACGCTCGGGCTCGCTTGTAAGTAGACTTTTATTGTGGCTTAAGGTAATGCGTTTCAACCGTCTCTGTGGTCTTTTTCACAACCAATGCCTGACGCCATTTTGCTTAAATTTAAAGTGACAGTGCAAATAATAATAAACAACATGGAATGCAATATACCATTCATCCTTTTGTCATTCAGTGTGATTGATCCTTCTATTTTTCTATGCAATCTATTCTTGTAATAAGATGAGACCAAATTCAAGTGTGGTAGAATCAATTGCACATACAAACTGCAAAATACAATTATAAAATGTGAAAATAAAAATGAATTTGAAAATTAATCACACTAAATTAAAACAATACATTCAAATAAATTACAGTGTCATTGATTTTCACATTGTGCAGCATTTAGTCACATATTGAACTAATAAACATCAGAATTTCTTAGGGTAAATTATATCTTTGTCAGCCCCTGTGTCAGACTATATGCTACCACACTCAGTACTAGTACAAATTCAAATGTAAATGAAAAGGGAAAATGCCCATTTCTCTACAGTATAAAGTGCAAAGTGCTAGATGTAATTTTAACATATCTGATCACACTTCTCACTTCAACACCCTTCAATGTGACCAGAAGTTGTTGCAAATATTCTTGTAGGCTCCTTACACCTGAACTTCATTAATCTGTAATGAAAGTTTGATTAGTAGGGTGTAAAGAGGGACTGGGCTTTCATTTCAGATCTCTCTCTCAGATGACGGGTGTGCATAGTAGGGTGTGCGGAGGGACTGGGCTCTCCTTTTAGATCTCTCTCTCTCAGATGAAGGATGTGCGTAGTAGGGTGTGAAGAAAGACTAGCCTCTACTTTTAGACATCTTTCTCAGATATATATATTTAATTGTTATAGGGCAATATTATATATATATATGTGTATATTATTAGAAGTGCTACCTATGATGTCATGGTGCGTGCGCAGGTTATAATTAGCGCTGTTAAATACAACTGCTGAATTTCTGTGTTTTTATAGTTCAAAACATTAATGTCGTCACACAGAGATTCACCTAACTATAACATTACTTAAACGTTTGGTTTTTCAGTCAATTTCTAAGGTTTGTTTTTTAACAAAAACAAATCTTTTGAATAAGTCTAACTATAACGTTACTTTAACCTTTGTTTTTTCAGTGAATTTCTGGTTTTCTTTTTAAAGTAAATCAATTATTTTTTGAGTATATCTATGATAGAATAACTGAATAATATATCCTGTGTGCAGATATTATTTTAAAAGGGAATGGCTTTTGTATTGTAATATAACAGGAAAGGGTGCACAGTCTGCTTCCTTCTCTTCCAAAGCACCAAGGACAATCTGAGCTATCTCTGGGTCTACACCCAATTACATCACAGCATTTCTTCAACCATGGAATAAGAATGTTGACTATTGGGTGAACCTTGGCCCTTTTTTCTATTTCTCACCATACGAGCTTGCAAGACTCTTGCGTGATCATAAAACACCTCATGGCAGGCCCAGTAATTTTCCATACTGGTCTCGCGAAATGCTCACAAGATCGCATTACTCTCATGCAGCAAGCTTCACTCCCTGAACTTTACACTTTACTCTCGCGTGATCACAACATACTTGTAGGGAATCAGTAATGGGAGGGACTGGTCTTCACTGAGACCGCTCTCTTGCATAATGGGCATGATTACCAAGGTGGCAGGAGGGACTTCCCTCTCCTTTCAAGCCTCCCTCTCGGATGACAGGTATGCATAGTAGGGTGTGTGGAGGGACTGGTCTCTCTACTGAGACCTCTCTCTCAGATGAAGGATATACATGGTAGGGTGTGAAGAAGGACTAGCCTCTCCTTTCAGACCTCTATCTCAGATGATGGGTGTGCATAGTAGGGTGTATGGATGAGCCTTAACTCTACTCACAACTCTTTCCAAACCAATGAGCATAAATAGTAGGCTGTGATAAACACCATCCCTAGTAAGACTCCTTCCTACAGTAACAAGTGTACATAGCAGAGTACCACGCTTGATCGTAACATTTTTTGAAAAAGAGAATTAACCTTCTACTCATCACAGTACTTATGACTTACACACTTCCTTTTAATAACAAGGGCCACAATATGCATTCTTGCTAATAGAGTGTATTGAGAATTTATCAACTCATTTTTACTATTCACAATCCCGCGAGAGTCCCACAAGATTGTAAAAATTAGTTAAAAACAATATACATTTATTTTCTTCACAGTAGTTATCCCTGAGATACCTCCTCTCTAAATTTAGGGGGACAGCATGCTTTTCTGATGCCCCCTTATGTAGCTTTTTTACTTCATGCCTACAACACCTCCAATTTTTCACAGTAAACAGTAATGGGACCATTTTATTTCTAACATTCTAACAGCCAGGCAATCAGAGCGCTCGCTCTCACAGGACCCGTGGGAGCCTCTCGCTCCCACAAGTGCATGAATGCTCATGGGGAAAACGGGCCTCTAGACCAATCACATGGCTCCATTTTTGATTTTGCACTTTCACCGGATGCTCACGGGACTCTCACGATCCCAGCTGCCAAAATATACAATTAGTTTTGACCCTTAATTTCTCAAAAACTACTGAAAGGATTTACACCAAATTACAAAAAGCACAATCTGCACACCAAGATCTAGCTTCCTTCTAAATTTGGTGTAATTCAGCTGTATTTTCTGCAGGCCTGCCACGCCACTCTACACCACTCCACTCTACACTATTTGGCCAATCGAGAACCACTAAGCGGGTGACTCTCGATCGGTTTGGACGAGGACTAAGGAACGCGACATTGAGACTGTGGAATATCAAAAAGTGTCCCAAAAGTTGGATAAGGCATAAGGGTGAAGAAATTAATGGTGCCCTTGCCACACTACTTTATAGAGATTAAAACTGCAGCCAAAAACAGCTCATTGACTAATGGAATAAGTATACAATACCTTGAAATTAACGAAAATAAGGGACAAAAGAGAAGAAATCCCAGCTAATAAATCCTCTGGTGATTTAAACTCAAAGGAAGTGATCTATCACCCAAACGTTGGGGTGATACCCGCTCATTCCATATAATAAACTGGAAAGTGAACAACATGGTTTTTTCTTAAAAGAAAAGTTTGTCCTGTAGAAGGTGGTGTCAATCAGCTTAAGTCCACTGAAACGCCTCGTCGATAACTTGTTTTTACTGTATTGCTTCACTATTATTTGTAATTGTTATTTATGTTTCTTTTTTGGGGATTCACAGTTAAAGGTACCATCTGAATACTGCTGTCTATTACCATATATGTACTAGAAACAAGGTGACATGAGGCTCTCTGTCTATAATGCAAACTGAAGCATCAGTAGCGCAAAATTGAGTTGTAGAGAAAGGATTACCACGTATATGTATATATAATTCAGCATAAGAACTCCTGTGGTTTCTCCTGTAGAAAATTTAAACAATTTATGAATTGTTGAGTTTTTTAAACAGATTTTATTGTTCTATTTGAAATAATTTTCAATAAAGGAGGAAATACTTCTACTAAAACCAAGGCACATAGTTTGGGTTGATTGCATGCAAGTGTGTGTAAAGTATGATGTGGAAGTAGTAAGTGAAATACTAAGAGTTACAAGGGGGACAACATTTTGTTATTGGTTATTTTAACCCAGTTCCCTTTGTTTAGAAGGCTTGCTCTCAAATTTGTTTTTTTGAGTGGAATACCATACAGTTGAGTGGCTTACAGAGGAGTGGCAGCCAATGGGAGAGCGTGGAATATACTGGTGTACAGTGGAGTTGCATACAATGGAGTGACATAGAGAGACATTGGGTACAGTGGAGTAGCATACAGTGGAATAGCATAAAGTGGAGTGTGTACGGTGGAGTAGCATACAGTACAATAGCATAGAGTGCAGTGGACTTACGTACAGTGGGGTATCGAACAGTGGAGTGGCATAGAGTGGAGTGGCAAAACCTGGAGTGGAGTACAGTATAGTTGGGTATACTGGAATACCATACAGTGTAGTGGCATAGAGTATAGTAGTGTTGAGTGCATTAGGATAGAGTGGAATAGCATATAGTGGCATAGACTGTAGTGGTGTATACTGAAATACCAGAGAGCATTGAGTGGACTGGCATAGAGTGTAATAGCATTGACTGAAGTGGCGTAAAGTGGAGTGGCGTACAATGAAGTGGCGTAGAGTGCAGTGGCATAGAGTGGAAAGGCGCATAGTGGAGTTGTGTAGAGTGGAGTGGAGTGAAGTGGCGTAGAGTGAAGTGGTGTACATTTGAGTGGCGTACAGTTGAATACCATAGATTGGAGTGGTGTATAGTGTAATGGCGTAGAGTGAAGTGCATATGTATGTGAAACTGACTAGGAATTTACATTATGGTGTTCAGAGTAACGCAAAACAGTGAATTGTGCTGCCTTGCATTTCTCAAGATTTACCAAGCAATGCAGGGTCATGCATGGTGGCGTTGCATTGCTTTGTAAATGGGAGTTAAATATTACATTGCCCATGTGACATTGTGCGTGATGCAAGGGTAACGCAATACAATAGTACTGGTAGGCCTTACTTATATCTTGCATCATGGTATACCACGTTAACTTTGAGGTATAGCGTGGTACAAGGCAATGACAATTAAAAGGCATTTTTTTAAAATATAAACATTAAATATGTAAAAAAATTGTAGATACCCTGTAGTAGACTATATTTGGACAATATAGGGCCATATGTACAAACAAGAGGAATTGCGATTTCCAAATAGCGATTTAGTCGGAGTCGCTAATTGGAAATCGCTATTCCTTATGTCTGAAACTTTTTGTTTCATACTTGTCATTCCTAATGGGTCACAAATCAACCTACTTCGTGAATAATAATGAGGCAGGTCGCAGTTTGCGACCCATTAGGAATTGCAGCCATCGCAGGGATGGTGGCCTGCTGAGGTCATTAAACACCATGTCTGTGACGGCCTTTGGATAAAGGTTTTTCTTTTGTTGAAATGCAACTGTTTTCCTTAAAGGAAAAAGGGATGAGTTTCAACAATAAAAAATGAAATGTTTTGTTTCTGAAGGACCACTGCCTGCTCTTAAAAATTTTTTTCTAACATTCACAAAGTGGAATGGGTCCCATGGGGACACCTTCCAATTGCGAATGCATTACCACCAACTTTGAGTTGGTGGTAAAGTGCAAATGTTATGTGACCACATTTCGGTCCAAAAACATTTGTTCATTCCAATGCGATTCGGTATTTGGAAGGGACACCCTAAACACCCCCCTTCCAAAGACTGAATCTCAAAACCCAAATTGAGATTTGGTAACAAGTTACGGAATCGCAAGTTGGGCTTTGTACATTCCAAAATGCATTTGTCTAGTTGCAAAAGGGCCGATTCTGCAAATGTTACAGTGTTTTTACAATTGTTTTAAAAAAAAAATGTTTTATGTATTTCTGGTATTGCGGTACTTCCTTGGTAGTACCACAGTACTCTCTAATTTTTTTTTACATATATAGAAACTATATATCATTTTCCCTACCTATTATCACTTCAATTAAGAGGTAATAGGTAGGGAAATATATATATAAAACCTAATATTTACCTTGATTTAAGGCCCTAACCCACAAAATGCCTTTACCACGCATGCGTTACAACGCAAATGCCTTTACCACGTATAACCTTTACCACGCATGCTTTTACAACGTATTTTGTTGTAAAGCATGTATGGTAAAGGTCCATGCGTGATAAAAATGTTCCCTAACTCTTGCCCTCAGTCCTCAAGCCAGACCCTGAACCTCCCCACCCAACACTTTTTAAAATACCCGACCCCTGCCCTAATCCCTAAAAATAGTCCCCTCCATGACCCCCACTACCCCTGCCCTTTTAAAATAAATACCCGACTCTGCCCTAAGACCTAATTGTAGAACCCAGCGCGAACCCCACTGTCCCCTGCCCTTTTTAAAAAATCCCTGACCACTGCCCTAATCCCTAAAAATACACTCCTGCATGACCCCTACTGCCCCCACCCTTTTTAAAAAAAATCCATGACCCTGCCCTAAGGCCTAAACTTAGAACCCAGTGCGACCCACACCGCTCCTGCCCTTTTTAAAAATACCCGACCACTGCCCTAATCCCTAAAAATACACTCCTGCACGACCCCCACTGCCCCCGCCCTTTTTACTAAAATCCACGACCCTGCCCTAAGGCCTAAACTTAGATCCCTGCGCGACCCACACCGCCCCTGCCCTTTTAAAATTTCCCTGACCACTGCCCTAATCCCTAAAAATACACTCCTGCACAGCCCCCACTGCCCCCACCCTTTTTTAAAAAATCCACGACCCTGCCCTAAGGCCTAAACTTAGAACCCAGCGCGACCCACACCACCCCTGCCCTTTTTAAAAATACCCGACCACTGCCCTAATCCCTAAAAATACACTCCTGCGCCACCGCCACTGCCCCTTCCCTTTTTCCTAAGCCCGAAATCTAGAAACCAGCGCAACCCCCACAGCCTTCTGCCCTTTTAAAAAATACCCGACCCCTGCCCTAATCACTAAAATATACCCGCCCCAAAAGCCATCCCAAAAATAATCCTTCTTACCTTAACAGCACGACGACGAAGCAACTCTTGAAAGAGGAAGCGGAAGGATCTCTTTGCTCCTCATAACGATGCCAATAGCCTTGACCACGCAGGTGCCTTTACCACTGTTACCAGCATATGCCCTCACCACGTACGTTGCGTGGTGAAGGCTATGCGTGGTAACAATATATGCGTGGTAACGGCTGCGTGGTAAAGGCTGTTTCCCCCTATTATGTGATAAAACACCATGGCTGCCTTTAATTTTTGTGAAGGCTGTCATTAGGCAATCACATAATGACTTGTCATGGTCATGTACCGTGGTACTTCCATTAACGTTTGTTACCCTACTCACCTCTAAACCCAAAAAGGATCATCTGGACACCATCATTTACAATCCTGCCAAATTTCATGGAAATCCGCCTTGGTGCTTGCACGCTACACATAAGTACAATGTTTATGAAAAATGCATTGAAGACAAAACGTGTTTTTTCTTTTCTTTTTTCATTTCCCAATGTCGAAAGGGCAATAAATCTGCAAAGTTTCATGGTGATTCATCAAACGGGTGAACATTTATTAATTGGGAAAAATCCAAGAAATTTGTATCTAAGGTAACCTTAACTATAACTACAGAGTGGCTACCACCACTCTGTAGTATATATATATATATATATATATATATATATATATATATATATATCTGGGCTCGAAGAAACACAAAGGACCAGCACTCACGGGGGGAGAGTTCATCCAAATTTTATTGGATCCGGAGCGTACACAGACGCGTTTCGGCAGAACGCCTTTGTCAATGTCAGCAGTCGCCATTTGGCCGCCTTCTTTTATGTCAATTTTTGTCCAGGTAACAGATTCGAATACACCCAAACTAAAATTGACCTTTTCAAGTTTTCAAGGAAATTGAAACTTCACAAGTTTTTTAAGCAAAAGGGTCCAAACATACCCAAGAAAAAAGCTTGGCACACTGAAACACCTGTGGACATCTTAACAATGAATGACCTAGAAACTTTGGCGGTCTAAGAGGAATTAGATTCTGAACAATGAATTAATAAGTAGGATCCACAAGACAACATGGACAGAATTGAGAACCTGGGGGTCATCCAAATTGGACCATCGAGTCCTTTTAAAGCAACTTCAAAATTCGTACCACAGACGTCCAGTGATGCAATAGACATCTTTGTAGAGTGTGTGAACAAGGACCTTACTGCTCTATGTATGAAAGGCAGTAGGAACATAAATGGTGGAACAAACAACATCACCAAAGAACAAAGAGTGGCATTGAAAAAGTTACAACAGGATCAAACTATTATATACAAACCCTCCGACAAAGGAGGAAATACAGTGCTACAAACAAAGGAAAATTATCAGAAAGAGGCACTCAGACAATTGAAAGATCAAAGCAGTTACATGCCCACCACTCAGATGGAGTACAACGATAGCATTCGGAAATTCAATATTTTGATTCAAAAGTGGCACCAGAAAGGGATGCTAACAGTGGAGGAATATCGCTTCCTGGCAAAGCCGCATCCATGACTGCCGACCTTTTATCACCTACCCAAAGTACATAAAAACAGAACCCACCCACCCGGACGCCCGATTGTGTCTTCTATTGGCAGTTTGACAGAAAATATGTCAAGATATGTCGATAATTTTTTATTTTCCTTTGTTTTGCAATTGACTTCGTACACATGTGACACCAAAGACTTCTTGAATCATATTGAGGGGATTATGTGGGAACATGATTTCTTAATGACAGTAATGAATGTGTCTAGTTTGTACACGAGTATAGTACATACACTGGGATTGGAGTCAGTGAGATACTTTTTGAAGGGACGCCCACTGCAATTTACGGAACACAGTGAAATGCTGGTGGAATTTGTGGATTTCTGTTTAAACAATAAAATATTCATTTTTCTAGACCAATTGTACAAGCAAATTCGGGGCATGGCCATGGGCACCTGCTTCGCCCCCAGCTACGCAAATTTATTCATGGGCTGGTGGGAGAAGCGGGTGGCCTGGTCAGATACCTATGGCAAGTGGGTGGAAAGGATTGTAACGTGGAGAAGATATATCGATGACTTGTTGATCATATGGCGGTGGTCAGTCAAATTAGCAGAGGCATATATAACATCCCTGAATGAAAATGAAGTGAATCTTAAGTTCACATATGAAATAAGTCATGTGAAGGTGAATTTTCTGGATCTACAAATTTTCATTGAGGGTAGAATTTGTACACCTCTGTATAGGAAGCCGACAGCTGGCAACGCAGTATTACATGCTACCAACAGTCATCCCACAAAACTGGCAAACAGCATACCATACGGGGGATTACTACGTATAAAACGTAATTGCGCTAGAGATGTAGTTTTCCAAGAAGCTGCTGAAGAAACCATCAAAGGTTTGAAACAAGAGGATATTCAAAAAGTGTACTACAAAGAGCAAAACATAGAGTAGACCAAAAAGGGAGATCCGACCTTCTTAAAGAAGATCTATCGAAGAAACAGGATAATCTACAGAACAACTTTAGGATGATTACAGACGACTCTAGTTCAGCCAATAGTCTAAGGGGGATTTTAAGAAAACATTGGCATATTCTTCAGTCAGATGCTGCTATTGGCGGAGACCTTCCTAATCATCCTCTGATGACATTTAGTAAGTTGAGATCAATCAGAGATCAAAGAGTACAAAGTCATCACTCCCGGGAAAAAATGGGGACATCTTCTTCCTTCTTACATCTAAATGGCTTCTATCCATATAGCAAGTGCAAAGCCTGTACTAACAGTAATAAGGTACTCACATACGAAACCCCAGGTCTTCGGGAACCCAAAAAGATTAAGCTGTTTATGAACTGCAACACAGCATACACTGTATACTGTCTGGTGTGTCCATGCCATCTATGATATGTGGGAAGCACCATCCACCCCACAAAAATGCGCATTCTCGAGCACATGAGAGCAATTACCAATAAAGGTGGCTCTTACCCCGTGGCAAGACATTTTGAATCCCACCATAATAGTGATAGAAAGCTACTTAGTTTCTTCATCCTGGACCACGTACCTCGGGACATAAGAGGGGGAGACAGGGAACTTAAACTGCGTCGTCTGTAGTCCAGATATATCATAGACATGCAGACAAAGATACTAATAGGGTTAAACTGTAGCGAAGAATTGGGGGTACACCTGTAGGCTCCAGTGAGAGTACAAGCTGAAAAATGAGTTGGTAAAGCCATCCTAGGTGACATAAGAGCTTAAAATACATGAACTGTGTTAGAATATCAAAAATATGGATACCTTGCCCATATAGGGCCGAATTATTAATGAGAAGTCATCATGAAAAGGAATAGGTCATTTGAAAATAAGAGAGTATGAGCATCAGTTAGGACATCGCATAACAAAAAATGATCAATGTGTATCCAAAAGCCCATTTGGGCCTGATAGAATAGGATAGTAGACTGATGAGTGGAAAGAAATCCACAAGTAACTATCTTTTGCAATGGGCTGCGCGACGTATGGATTTTAACCAACTTAAGGGAAACAGGTGGGAATGAACTGTTGAATATCAACATTCTCAGTGTAATGCAAATAACGATTTTGAATGAAAAACAGCCATATATACCACATGTCTCATGCAGCCATTGTTCCTTGTGCATGTCAGAATACAAATTTGATCGAATATAGCGTAAATGTCATTTTTTAGACCTATTGCTTGATATTCAATCCTATAGACCATGTTAAAGTTATATAGAAAAGATGTTTAAAGATGGAAGCTGTGTGAATACTGATAAACGAAAAGAACACTCTCTATGTCAATGACTGTGTTGTAACCGAAATTGACATAAAAGAAGGTGGCCAAATGGCGACTGCTGACATTGACAAAGGCGTTCTGCCAAAACGCGTCCGTGTACGCTCCAGATCCAATAAAAATTGGATGAACTCTCCCCGTGAGTGCTGGTCCTTTGTGTTTCTTCGAGCCCGGATCTGTAACGAGTGCACCCTCGTGTGACCAGCACCCGACCGTGAGTGCAGAGGATATCGGTGCCACACGAGCTCTGAGAATATATAT